>VWZI01006241.1:4572-125157 GCA_013396835.1 Psilopogon haemacephalus | reverse complement strand
AGAAGCATTACCAGCAGGGCAAGGGAGCTGATTCTCCCCCTTTACTCTGCTCTTGTCAGACCCCACCTGCAGTACTGTGTACAGTTCTGGAGCCCCCAGCACAGGAAGGACATGGAACTGTTGGAGAGAGTCTAGTGGAGGGTCACAAAGATGATCGGAGGGCTGGAGCACCTCTGCTGTGAGGACAGGCTGAGAGAGTTGGGGCTTTTCAGCCTGGAGAAGAGAAGGCTTCGAGGAGTCCTTATAGCAACCTTCCAGTATCTGAAGAGGGCCTGCAGGAGGGCTGGGAGGGACTATTCACAAGGTCTTGTAATGACAGGACAAGGAGTAATTGGTTTAAACTGGCAGAGGGGAGATTTGGGCGGGATGTTGGGAGGAAGTTCTTCACAGTGAGGGTGGTGAGGCACTGGCAGAGGTTGCCCAGGGAGGTTGTGTCTGCTCCCTCCCTGGAGATGTTCAAGGCCAGGCTGGATGAGGCCTTGACTGTCCTGATCTAGTGGGAGGTGTCCCTGCTTATGGCAAGGGGTTGGAATTGGATGATCTTTGAGGTCTCTTCCAACCTAAACCATTCTATGATTCTATGAATATCCTTCTTATGCATGGCTAGGGGAGGAGGAAAGTCTGTATTTCGTTCCAGCAATGGATGAGCAGGCATGGGGTGAGGACTCAAAAGCATTTACACTACTGGAAGCACCTCAGATTCAATTCACACATGATGTGAGAGGACAGCAAAAGGCTGGAAAACCAGACTGGAGGAATGGCTGAACATGATAAACCTGAAGGCCTATAGGAGATAATACTCTAGAAGCCAGAAACTGTACCAGGAAAGGCCTCTTGGTTAGCCCTTAGCAGGGTCTGTTTCGTTAACGGATGGGCAACTCCAAGACAAACCACACAACACAGTGGAGCATGACACTGCTTACTTGACCAGGATTCCAGGAGCTACACTGTCATGGAGATAAGCTGACTGGTGGCAGGTTTTAGAGGAACTGAAGCTAAACGTTGACAGACCACAGGAAATAGTGAAAAATAATTTCTTTTGAGAAAAATATTGTGAGGAAGTCTTCTAAAAGTCCCACACGCCCCTTCCCCCCCCGCTCCCCACCCCGGGCAAACTGCCTAGACCTTAGCACTCTCCACTAGCCATATAGAAAGCACACAGCTTTAGACAGTCCTGCAAACACGAGGCAAACATTGGTTGGAGTCTGAGATGCAGAGAGAAAATTAGGTGACTACTGCCCCCCAGCTCCCAGCAAAGCATTGGCAACATGACAGAGAAACCTGTGTGATACACCTTTGAGAAGCTTATGGAGGTCCAGAGGAGACCACAAAGATGCTCAGAGGGCTTCAGCAGCTCTGCTATGAGGACAGGCTATGAGAGCTGGGGCTCTGCAGCTTGGAGAAGAGAAGGCTTCCACGAGATCTTATGGTAACCTTCCAGTATCGGAAGGGGGCCTACGGGAGGGCTGGGGAGGGACAATTTACAAGGTTTTGTAATGACAGAAGGAGAAGTAGTGGGTTTAAACTGGCGGAGGGAAGATTTAAACTGGATGTTAGGAAGAAGTTCTTTCCAGTGAGGGTGGTGAGACACTGGCACAGGCTGCCCAGGGAGGTTGTGGCTGCTGCCTCCCTGGTTGGATGAGACCTGTTCTAGTGGGAGGTGTCTGTGCCTATGGCAGGGTGTTGGATCTAGATGATCTTTGAGGTAAACCATTCTATGATTCTATGCCACCAAAAGAACTCAGCACTGGCAGTTTTGGAAGTCAGATTGTCACAAGAAACAAGTCTGATTTCTTGTCTAGAGCACTAACTGCTCTGGACAGGCAAGAAATAGAATTTTAGGCACTTACACTGTTTTAGGCATTCAGTACTGCAACCTCATTCTTCAGACCCTGTCAGGATATCTGTATTACCAAACACTTGAAAAATAGTTTAAGCATGAATAGAATACATGCTTACCCTAAAAATAAAATTCCAGAAGATAATCAGATACTAATTACAGCTTCTATTTAATAGCTAAATCAGGAAAATTAAATTCAGGCTAATCAGAGATGTTAGAATTTTTTTGGCACTTTAAATACCAATTTAAGAGGAGGTTATTTGAACTGCTACAAATATGCTTAGTTTTATGCAAATGACAAAATAAATTCTTTCTACTTTAACCCTTTCATTCAAAACTTCCTGAGGCTTATCCACTCAGAGTTACTCAATACTGAGCTAAACAGAATAAAACCTAGACAAGACTGTCCAGCTGGCGTTTTAATTATTGAGGTACAAAGAACATATGTAGATGGGATCTAGATACATCATCAAAGTTACTTAAGATATGAAACACATGAAACTTAAATTTTATGGCTTAAATTCATGCATTCTTCTACATCACCACAACAGGTAAGCAGGAACCACCAAAGAGCCCAAAATGATTTGTCCTTTCAAAACAAGGAGATAATTTCATTTGACCTGAGCATATAAGGATGCTGGCTTGACTGATATTCTGTATAAAGTGTCATCCCAGAAGTCAGATCATGGGATCAAATGGCTTTGTGTGCCATGAATGTCTGCAAACAACAACCAAACAATTAAAATAATAAAGTCAGTCAGGGTTGGAAGGGACCACAAGGATCATCCAGTTTCAACACCTCTGCCATGGGCAGGGGCATCTCACACTGGATCAGGCCGTCTAGGGTCTCATAGAGCCTGGCCTTTAACACCTCCAGGGATGCGGCTTCCATCACCTCCCTGGGCAACCCATTCCATTGTCTCACCACCCGCATGCTGAAAAACTTCTTCCTAACATCCAGTCTGAATCTACACATTTCTAGTTTTGTTCCATTCCCCCCAGTCCTATCACTACCTGACTCCCTAAAAAGTCCCTCTCTCCACCTTTCTTGTAGGCCCTTGTAAGATACTGGAAGGCCACAATAAGGTCTTCTTGGAGCCTTCTCCCCTCCAAACTGAACAGCCCCAGATCCCTCAATCTCTCCTCATAGGAGATGTGCTCCAGCCCTCTGATCATCCTTGTGGCCCTTCTCTGGACGCCTTCCATCACATCCATTATCCCTCTTGTAATAGGAACTCCAGAACTGGATGCAGTACTCCAGGTGGCGTCTCACCAGTGCAGAGCAGAGAGAAAGAATCACTTCTCTCACCCTGCTGGCTACACTGCCCTTGATTCAGCCCAGGCTCTGGTTGGCTTTCTGGGCTGCAAGAGCACACTGATAGCTCATATTGAGCTTCTTTTCCACCAATTACATTGAATCTTCATGAAATAAAGGGGCAACAGGGACAAGTATATAATATCATCTGACAGTCCTACATTTCTCAGGTGGTAACATCAACAGGATCACATCTGTGCAATATGACTCCAGGAAAACAGAACTATTCCAACGGAAAAGTTATCAAACCAAGCCTTCGCCATTGATGCAACACAAAGCTGTGGGCAGGAAATAAACATGGTCCTTGCTTATACCTCATTAATAGGGGGTGAGGCTTATACCTCATTAATAGGGATGGTGAGGTGGTGTAAGAGGGAAGAGTTACTATGTTTTAGATCAGAAGTTACAACAGGCGGATAATCACTAGGTTGCGGAGGGATAAGATCCAGGGGAAACAGGGCTTGCAAGTATGCGAATAAGCAGTAGGGAAAGATGCTATGTAACAGATTCTAGAATAAAGGATGGGCTCTGTTCTCCTGTGTTTGGCCTTCTGGGATGTCCTGGCTATATGTCACAGAGCTCTGAACCCGTATGTGCTGAGAGCCTAGGTGGCTGGTTTGGAACAGTACCAGTTAAGACCACCATGATGGTGCAGTTCTCAGTGGGGAAAACTACCTTAAGAAGATGGGTGCCGGCCAGCCCTGTGATCTACACAGCTGAGGAGTTTTGCTGGTCAGTTGGATAGGGTAAGCATAACCTGCTCTTTGATCAACAGAGTTACTTGCCATTCTGTGTAATATAACTTTCTTTCTATGATTTTAGTATCTGAGCTTTAAGTATTGTGGGTTTCAGTATACCTTTCTCCTTATGGTTTTAGTGTTTAAGCTATAATAAAGCATTGAAACTGTACCCAGAGGGGGTATCCACGTGTGACTTTATTCCCTGGTCCCCAAAGAACTCACCAGAACAGGGAGCTGCAGCACAGCCCTGTGAGAAGAGTCTGAGGGAACTGGGAGTATTCAGCCTGGAGAAGAGGAGGCTCAGGGCAGACTTCATTGCTCTCTACAACTACCTGAACGGTGGCTGTAGCCAGCCAAGGTTGGTCTCTTCTCCCAGGAAGCCAGTGACAGAACAAGAGGACACAGCTTCCAGCTGTGTCAGGGCAGGTTCAGGCTGGATGTTAGGAAATTCTTCACAGCATGAGTGATTGGCATTGGAATGGACTGCCTGGGGAGGTGGTGGAGTCACCATCCCTGGAGGTGTTTAAGAGGAGGCTGGATGAGGCACTTAGTGCCATGTTTTAATTAATTAGAAGGTACTAGGTTATAGGTTGGACTCTATGATCTCAGAGGTCTTTTCCAACCTGCTTAATTCTGTGATTCTGTGATACCCAGTAGAAGAATGAAGTATTGGTGCCACTCACCTGCTGCTGCAAAAAAGCAGACAGCACATAAAACCACCCTGCTATATCTATGTTATTTAAATCATCAGGGTACTTCCAATATTTCAGTGGCATGTCACTAGCAATGATCACATTCAAAGCATATGCCACAGAACAGATGCTGCCACTGAATGGGCTGCATTATCTTTCCTGCTTGGATTGTCTGAAAGTGGCAGGTATCTGTGCTGCACTGTGGAATCATCTTTCTAATAGATAAACTCCTTCTGCAGAAAAATCTGGCAAGAAACCTGTGGCCCAGATGGCTCTGCTGTGGAGACACAGGACTGTTCATGTCTGGAACACAGGTGTTTCATGCCCCATATTTGCTAGCAGACCTGTTGCCCAGCCAGAATGCACACTGCTATTTTCTATTTACATCAGATGAGTCGCATGCATTTCAAAATATGCAGAAGAGCTGCCTATTATCACCATTATTACTTAACCTCTTTAGTGATGAAAAACAAAGTTAACACATAGACAGACCAATGCTACAGCCAAAGTTCCAATTTCCTGTCCAAATTTGGTGTCGCTATTACTTAGCACTATGTTTTCTGTTTTTTCACTGCATAGTCATTGCTTACACTCTACATGAGTGGCCCTCCAGTATCTGAAGGGGGCTACAAGAAAGCTGGGGAGGGCCTTTCTAGGATGTCAGGTAGTGATAGGACTCCATGTACCAGTGGAGGCCAGTGACAAGCAGAGTCCCTCAGGGATCAGTCCTGGGACCAGTCTTGTTCAACATCTTTGTGGATGACATGGACAGAGGCATTGAGTGCACCCTCAACAAGTTTGCTGATGATGCCAAGCTGTGTGGTGCAGTAGACATGCTGGAGGGAAGGAATGCCATCCAGAGGGACCTGGACAGGTTGGAGCCAACCTTGTCAGGTTCAACAAGGCCAAGTGCAAGGTCCTGCATCCGGGTCAAGGCAATCCCAAATACAAATACAGGCTGGGCAGTGACTGGCTGGAGAGCAACCCTGAGGAGAGGGACTTGGGGGTGCTGGTGGATGAGAAGCTCAACATGAGCCAGCAGTGTGCACTTGCAGCCCAGAAAGCCAACCAGATCCTGGGCTGCATCAGAAGTGTGGCCAGCAGGTCAAGGGAGGTGATTCTCCCTCTCTACTCTGCCCCTGTGAGACTCCACCTAGAGTACTGCGTCCAGTTCTGGAGCCCTCTTGCAAGAGGGATGTGGACTTGTGTAAAGGGCTAAGCCTACCTGGAGCCTTATCCTGACTCCTTCCTGGGGGTGATCTGACCTGCCCCCAGGTGTCATGTTTAGCCCCCTCCCACTTCCTTCTGAGACTGCTATAAAAGGGGTGGACATTTTGTCTCTCTCTTTCTTGGTCCTTCTGCCTGCCCAGCTCCTTGCTGCCCTCCTGTGGATCACCACGTGTTCTCCAGAAAACACATGGGGGAAGCAACCACATTTTCTTTGGAACTCTGTGCATCCTGCTTCATGCACCATCAAATCATTAATTCCAGCACTTGGATCCAACTTCTACTCATGGGTTGTATTCTATTATTGTGTACTTTGCTCCCCTTTTCCCCTTTATCTTCTGTAATACCCCTCATTTTCCATTCCCTGTATTTTGGTTCCCCTTTTTTCCCCAGCCTCTGTAACCCCCTTTACCTTCTATTTATCATTAAAGTTTATCTCTTTTTACTTCCAAATCAAATTGAGTATTTATCGAGCTTTTGAGCTTTGGGGGGGCTAGCTTAAGTCCATTGCAACATGTTGGAGTGTGTCCAGAGAAGAGCCACGAGGATGATCAGAGGGCTAGAACGCCTCTTTTATGAGGAGAGACTGCAAGAGTTGGGGCTGTTCAGTGTGGAGAAGAGGAGGCTCTAAGGTGACCTTATTGAGGCCTTCCAGTATCTGAAGGGGACCTACAAAAAAAACTTGGGAGGAACTTCTTAGTATATCAGGTAGTGACAGGATTAGGGGGAATAGTACAAAGCTGGAGGTGGGGAGATTCAGACTGGACATGAGGAGGAAGTTTCTCACCACGAGAGTGGTGAGACCCTGGAATGTGTTGCCTAGGGAGGTGGTTGGGGCCACATCCTTGGAGGTGTTTAAGGCCAGGCTGGATGAGGCTCTGGCCAGCCTGATCTAGGACAGGGTGTCCCTGTCCATGGCAGGGGGTTTGGAACTAGATGATCCTTGTGGTCCCTTCCAACCCTGACTGATTCTATGATTCTGTGATTCTATGACTGGGGGAAATGGAGCAAAACTAGAAATGGGTAGATTCATATTGAATGTTAGGAAGAAGTTGTTCAGGAGGTGAGAGACTGGAATGAGTTGCTCTGGTAGGTGGTGGAAAACTCATCCATGGAGGTTTTTAAGCCCAGGCTGGATGTGTCTCTGGGCAACCTGATCTACTGTGAGATGTCCCTGCCCATGGCAGGGAGGTTGGAACTGGATGGTCCTTGAGGTCCCTTTCAACCCTGACAGTTTTGTGTGTACAAAAACGTAGTACCATTTTGTAGTCAGATAATCAGCATCAGCCGTTTGGTGTGGTGAAAGGTCCAAATTATTNATAAACAAGCAAATATTTACAAGATATAAGAGATATTTACAGATATATACAGTGAAAAGGTAATACAGACACCACACCCCTCCCGGAGACCAAAATCCCTAAGAGAGTGTAACCAAACCGCCCCCTACCACCTTTCCCCCCTTCCCCAGTCTTATCTCACCACCAGTTGATGCTGCAGATAAGCTGAAGTAGATCAGTCAGAGACATTAGTGGCAGGAAGGAATTAGTAATTTTACTCTGAATTAGCTAAAAGACAGAGAGACAAAGGAGACAAAGGAGAAGCAGCTGCCGCGCTAAACGGTCAGAAGCCTTCTGCTAATCTGGTTGTTTTCAGAACAGTTCTTAAAAACAACTTTTTTTTCTTTCTCAGCAAAACTCGGTGAAGTGACACACTGTGTTTAACTCTCTCAGCCAATAGTCTAATTTCTCACTCAGATCCTCCAGTTAGCTCAAACCAACACACTGAAATACATATCCAAGACATGTCTCTGCATGTCCTAAACTCCTACCTGAATACGCACCTTCCCCCTCCCTCCTCCCTGCCTTCTTCCTCAGATAGAAGAAGCAGGAGAGAAGACAAAAGCCTCAGTGCCTCTCAGTCTGCCACATAGACACCATGCTTGGCCTTGTTTTGGTAAACACAGGTCAGGGTGACATAACCTAGGATTGGTTCCAGGGGTGTCTTTATCTCTTTATATTGTTCAAAGACACTCATCAAAATGCTTAAAAACCTAGGCAGCCTGTCGGACTCTGGCCCAGTCTAGGTGACAAACTGCCAGCCTGCTGCTCCAGCCCAAGGACTGACTTCTTTGCTATACACAGAACCTGATTGTACTGCTTCAGCCTGTAAACCTGGATCCTGCTCTGCCCAGGTGGCTGACCACTCTGATGGCCTCCTGAGAACCATAAAGCATTTGTCTTGTGCCCATGGATCTTCTCCAACAACATGCTCAATTTGAGATATGCAAGCAGCAAACCCTGCTGCATCATCACCATGTGGAAGGCCACCACGTGACAGGGACTATATTCTTCTTTGCTTATATCTCCATATATTATCCTCAATATTGAAAATATTGAGACTCTGACCAATGAGTAAATTATACTGTCTTTTCTGGAGTTTCTTAAAGTTTATGTTTAACATTTAAGTGACAGTTTGTGCTGCAAGTTTGTCCAGTTGTTTAAATTTTCTAAAACCTTTCCTAAAATAATTTAAATCCATCTGATCGTATATATACATTCTGTGTATTTTCTGCCTTTTCATCGAGGTCTTCACACTGTGTGTGTGATAAAACTGGAAGAAGAAGATTCCTGACTTCTGTGACCCAATTGTGATAAAAAAGTAAATTGTGGTTCTTCCACAAGGGAATTTTTATCACAGATCAGATATTCCTCTCATTTCTTTGCTCTCTCTGGCCCTGCATAACTTTGCGTTGTCATCTCTGTTACTACACAGTAGAATAATTTCAAAGGGAGCAAGTCCCCTAAATCCATTTTGGGAGAAGCATAATGATCAAGACATGACAGAAGAAAACTATGCTGCGTTTCAGGCACCTTCTACCAGAAAACTAATCTTTAAGTGCAGAGAAGATTTTATCATTTGTACAAAACTAAGGGCAAATATTAAATAAACAACTTGCATGCTAAGTACCTAAAAATCTCTGTTAGAAGTGGATGCAAATTTCTAAAAACTCTCCAGATCCCTCTATGACCAGAAGAGAAAGATGCCATGACTCATTAAACATAATAAATTCATCTAGCATTGCATTCCACCTAAATTACAAGGCACTTGCACAGCCCTTTGATCATCTCAGACCTGCTTTAGTCATTAGCTCATCCACCCCCTGATACCAGCATAATCTGAGAACATTTTCATCAGTGTCCAGATGACAAATACCAACTGATTCAGCTGTGGCAGAAGAGGTGAAGGCACCTGCTGTAAATATGCACTGGCTGATTTAAACAAAAGATCACTTCACTTGTACAGTTGGTGAGAATAGCTTTTGTGTAACAAATGGCACTGCTCAAGTTCCTATCAAGAAAGCTTTGTAAGTCTAGCAGAGTGATTCTTTCTTCCACAGTGATGGTTGTCACTGTGTAAGCAACTATTAATTATGGGACTGTACTGTATGTAAGGGAGATGTGCAGCTCCAGTCAGATTCTAATGGTGCCTCTTCTTGCTTAAAGCCTTGAGCAAACTGCTGGCATTCTTGTGCACATGCTGATATTTATTAACATGTTTGAGATGCAGACTGAGGAAAAACACAATTGAGCAAAGGGAAAAGAGGAACCTCATGAGGTTTATGAAGGATAAGTGCATAGTCCTGCACCAGTACAGGCTGGGAGATGATCTGCTGGAGAGCAGCCCTGTGGAGAAGGGCATGGGACTGTGTTGGACACCAAGTTCTGCATGGGACAGCAATATGCCCTGATGGCCAAGAAGGGGGGTATTAAAAAGTGTTGAGATTGAGGAAGGTTCTCCTCCCCCTCTACTCTGCCCTAGTGAGGCCACACTGGGACAGGGATCTGCTGAAGAGAGTCCATGGGACAGCTACAAGGATGCTGAAAGAACCAGAGCAATGCCTGAGAAGGAAAGGCTGAGAGCTCTGAAGCTGCTTGTGCAGAGGAGAAGGCTGAGAGGGCATCTGACCAATGTCTATAAATAGCTGAGGGCTGGGAGTCGGGAAAGAAGGGACAGGGACAGCCTCTGCTCACTTGTGCCCTGGCATAAGACAAACGGCAAGGGATGGAAACTGCAGCACAGCAAGTTCCACCTCAATGTGAGGAAGAACTTTGCTGTAAGGGTGACAGAGCCTGAACAGGCTGCCCAGAGAGGTTGTGGAGTCTCCTTCTCTGGAGCCTTTTCAGCTCTGTCTGGATGTGTTCCTGTGTGATCTGCACTAGACTCTGTTGTCCTGCTCTGGCAGGAGGCTTGGACTGGAAGCTCTCCAGAGGTCCCTTCCAACCCCTAATGTCCTGTGAGCCTGTGATTCAGTAACAGTACTTCATCATACTTTTACAGCACTGGAATTCCCTCTCACATTAGACAGTTTATATGTAATTCAGTGCATATCTAATGTGGGGGAGGGAGAGGGGAAAGGAAAGAAGAAGTATGTCCACATAGGTCTTTCATATTAGCATTTGGAAACAGAAGGATTGCATCAAATATTTCAGCTGGATGATCTAGCTTCAGAGAACATAGTCGTAACTCAAACTCATTATGAGTAAATTCAATATAAAACGTTCAATTACATATAAAATTTCATTTACACTATCAAAATTCCTAGAATCTAACTGGGGGGGGGATGATATTTCCTGCTGGAAATAGAAAATTTCTGACTGGTAAGAATTACTGATTTCTTTCCATCCCTTGCCTGTAATTTTCTGGAACTTTGCACATACAAAAAAAGAGACAAACTTCCTCAAATTTCTCCTTATCATCCATTTGAGAACAAGGAAGAAAATTATACTAACTTTTAAAAAAATTCAATTTACAACCATAATAAAATCCTTAATTTTATCATTTGATATGAAGTATTAAGCACTATTGAAATGTCTACATGATCTTTATTTCAAAGGACAATCCAAATGTCATTTCCATTCACAGAATCACAGAACTATTGAGGCTGGAATACACCTGTGAGATCATCCAGTCCAGCCTATGACCTAACACCACCACATCCACCAGACCATGGCACTAAGTGCCACATGCATGCTTTCCTTAAACACCTCTAGGGACAATAACTCCACCACCTCCCTGGGCAGTCCATTCCAGTGTCTAATTCCTCTTTCTGTCAGGAAGTGCTGCCTTATATCCAACCTAAACCTGTCCTGGCACAGCTTCAGGCCATGCTCTCTCCTCTTGGCACAAGTTGTGTGGGAGCAGACCCTGACCCTTACCTTACCTACAGCTTCCCTTCAGGTAGCTGTAGTGTGTGAAAAGGTCCCCCCGAGTTTCTTCTCCAGGCTGAACAACCCCAGCTTCCTCAGCCTCTCCTCACCAGCCTTCCCCTCCAGTCCCTTCCCCAGTCTCATAACTCTCCTCTGGCCCTGCTCCAACTCTTCAATATCTCTCCTGCAATGATAGCCAAGAGCTGCACACAGTGCTCTAGGTGAGGCCTGACTATTAGCTACTTCTTGTTCCATGCCACATATAAATTATTAGATATTATCTTTTAATTCTGAAAAATAAATATACATAGCCTCAAGTAGCTGAGGGGAAGAGAGACTAACTTGCAAGGCTGAAGTTTCCAGCATTACTGGTAATTAGCTCAAGATTTTTGCTCTGAGTTTCTCTCTCTCTCTCTTTTTTTTTTTTTTTCTAAACTGGAAATGAAAAAGGAAAATAAGCCAAGGATAAAAATCTACATAAAATTGAAGCTAGGACTAATCCTTAAGAGTATCATCTGCCACCTTAGTTTCTGGAAAACAGAAAGGGAGTAAGATTGCAATTACCCCTCACTTGTGGAGGTTGACAAGGTAACTGTGCTGGTTTGAGCCTAATTGGAATATTTTAGTAAGAGAAATTAGATTATAGGCTGAGAAAGGAAAATATTGTTGATGTCTCCTTCCCTCATACGTTTGCTGACCAATACAAAAGTAAGAACCCAAACATAGATAAGACAGAGCTGCTCAGGTCTGAGCTCTGGGCTGTTGGGCTCTCCCTTCCCTTGCCTTCTAGATGAATCTGTGTAACCCAGCTAATCAATTCCTGCATCTACTTCACCCTGGCCAATATTGTCTGCTTTACCTGGCACATAAGGCAGATACTGGGCTAAGACTGGGGGTGGGGGGGAAGCAGATTAGATGTTAGAATTTAGAATGGTTTAGGTTGGAAGAGACCTCAAAGATCATCCTGTTCCAACCTCCCGCCACAACCTCCCTGGGCAACCTGTTCTACTGTTACACCACCCTCAATGTAAAGAACTTCTTCCTAACATCCAGTTTAAATCTCTCCTCTCCCACCTTAAATCCATTAGTCCTCATCCTGTCATTACAAGATCTTGTAAATAGTCCTTCCCCAGACATCCTGTAGGTCCCCTTCAGATAGACCCCCTTCAAGGTCTCCTGAAAGCCTTCTCTAGGCTGTAGAGCCCCAGATCTCGTAGCCTGTCTTCATATTCTATTGAATATGACTATTCTATTGAATAGCTTCAGACACTTCATAAGCTGAATAATTTTAGGGTCTGTGGTGGTTTGGCAATTTACCACCCCCCTACACTGTGAAATAACCTAGGCTATGACTCAATCGCCTGGAAGTTAAGGAATGAAGCCNACCATCTGCTAATGCAGCGGATAGACCAAGGTAGATCAGCTGGGGGAGGGGTGGGGCGGGGGAGGGGGGCTAGCAGTAGGAAAAGAAGTTAGTGGAATTATTCAGAATCAGCTACAAAAGGCAGGGACAAAGGAGCCATGCAAGAGGCAGCCATAGCCCAGAGAGGTCTGAAACCATCTGACTTATCTATATTTGGGTTACAACTCTGAAAACTAATTTTTTTTTCTTCCTCAGTAAAGCTGTGAGTGGAGTAGCATAATCTGTTTTCATTTCTCAGCCTATAGTCTAATTTCTAATTAAAATCCTCCAATTAGTTCAAACCAGCACAGGAGCAAACAAAACATAACTTTCAATTTAAATTCCCAGTTGTAATGTCAACCAGCAAAAGCAGGTTGCTATAGAACTTCTTGCAAACAATTGCTAACTTGCATAATAATTGACATATTAAAGTTGCACTTTTGTGGGTGGCATGATAAATACTAATTAAAAAAACCCAACTTTCAATAATAAGCTTGAATTAATTATACATTTATTGAGGCACAGGGAAGTAAATGAATGAGAAAAATTGGCAGAAAGCCAGATGAGTAGTAAGCATTTTAAAGACTGTCTGGAGACAGAGTTGAGAATATTATAGTCATCAGCCAGCTGAAAACATCCTCAGGGTAATTATAAGCAATCGATTAAAGGAAGCATGATTCTTTTATGAGTCTTTATTAAACTTGCATTAAAACTTTAAATGGTTTGAAAATATTACAGTTTTAAGCACATCTTTGTCAAACGGTCATCAGCTCCTGCGGACTGGTGGGGTCCAACTCCCAGAGAGAGGGAAGAGCCAAAGGATTGCCCAATTAGTGAGGGGATACTCAGTCTTCCCCACCACTACCACTTTGAGGCTAGTGACAAAATTCCTAGATGCCTAGAGCCCGGAGAAGGACTGTAGGCCAGCAGGAGAGCACCTGAAATGCAGCGCAGAGCAATGCCAGTCAGTAAGTCAGCTGCAATAGGAGCCTGACTCAAATGCCTCTGTGAATTAAAATACACATAGCAGAGAGATGAAACAAGAGGAGCTGGATAAAAATACAGGCCTGTAAGGCTATGATGTCACTTGTATCACTGAGATATGATGGGATGGGTCTTAAGACTGCAGTGTTAGAATGGAGTGTTACAAGCTCTTAAGGAAGGATAGATGGAGAAGATAAGAAGAGGGTGTCACCTCCATACCAATGACCAAAGTCCAGAGACTTCCATATGGGGATGAGATGGTGACTGAGATCTTGTGGGTCAGAATTAAAGACTAGGCAGCTGTACTGGTTTGAACTAATTGGAGGATTTGAATGAGAAGTTAGGCTATAGGCTGAGAAATGAAAACACATAACACTACTTCACTCACAGCTTTACTCAGAAAGAAAAAAAAATGTTTTAAGATTTGTAACTTAAATATAGATAAGTCAGATGGTTTCAGACCTCTCTGGGGCTGTGGCTGCCTCTTGCATGGCTCCTTTCCCCTGCCTTTTGTAGCTGATTCTGAATAATTCCACTAACCTCTTTCCTGCAGGTAACCTCCCTGGCCGATCTACCTTGGTCTATCTGCTGCATTAACAGATGGTGACATAAGATTGGGGAAGGGGGGAAAGGTGGTAGGGATGGTTAGAAAACCCTCTTAGGGATTGTGCATATTGTGCATATTGTGCATATTATGCATTGCTGTAAATATAAAGCTCCATTCCTTAACTTCCAGCCATCTGAGTCCTAGCCTGGGTCATTTCAAAGGATGGGGGAGCAGGTAACTGCTAAACCACCACATTATTTTTAATTGGCTTACCTAACATGGGGTGGACATAATTTACATTTGTTTGACTGCTAATTAATCCTGGAAGTTAGAAAATTAGGCTGTCCTGGCTGTTATATACGGTAATTCCTTCTGTGACAATGTGGTTTTTAAATAGATGGCTTATGGCCAAAATTGATATTTTCCTCTGGGATTTGGCATGGAAAAAGTTTTTTTTAAATTATATGGGATTATGGCAACTATCTTTTCAGTTACATAGGCTTAAATTTAACTGAGATAGCATCAAATGCTATTTTTGATGCTTTTAATAAGTCAGAAAATATTAGTAATCAAATGAGCTACTCTACAGCATTGGTATGTGTGATTCTCACAAAGAGCAGTATTCCTGACCCTTGTCAAAACTTTTGTTCAAAGACCACGGTGATATATTTAATGTGTGTCATCACTTTCTTATTAATTATGGATTTAATCCTAATTTCTGCCCTGAGTCTGAAGCAGTCTGCTGTCACTTTTAAAAAACAGATAGATTGTGCCAGGAAACGAAAACAAAAGAATGTCTCTGTCCAAACAGAGTCTGGGTGTACGTCCGGACAATGTACTGCAAACAAAGTAGATACTGGCACAGATGTTTATGAACATGAAGTAAAAACAACTGATAAGGCTGCAGAAAGTTTTTCTGCTGCTAGTTTGAATTATTAGGCAGCAATTTCTAATTCCAATTCTGATTCTAATGTGCCAGCAGCTCAGGTTCCCCAAAATTGAGATCCATTACAAGCTCCATCTTCTGTTAAACTGGCCCCTGCCAAAATGAAACTGAAAATTGTGTAAAAACATGGTTCAAAGGAAGACCTACAGACAGGTATTTCTGATGTTCAGGAGGAGGAAGAAGAGGAGAAACTTAGTCTTAATGATTTGACTGGTATACTGACAGAACAATGTAGGATTAGCTACCAGGACAGAAGATGGCTCTCTGGAGATTAGGAAAGCTGTTAGGAGGGTTTGGTTTGGCCAGGCACCAACAGACCATCAAGGAGAAGAGGAGGAGAAGGATGATATCCAGGGCTATAATGATCCCCTCAGAGAGGTCAGGGAAGTTAGAAAGGAATATACAAGGGAATCAGGAGACCCAATTCTAAGCTGGCTGGTGAGATGCCGTACTATTGTTGCAAATGCCCTACAGGTAGGAGACAAGTCTGCAAAGCAGCTAGGCCCACTTGCAAAGGAGAGTGGAGTGGACAAACACCTGGCAACTAATCTTGGTGTGGTGTGGTGGTTTAGCTGTTACCTGCTCCCCCCCAGTTTTGATATAACCCCGGCTAGGATGCAGAAACAGCTGGAAGTAAATAAATGAAGCTTTATATTTACAGCAATGCACAATATACAAGCAGATATTTACAATGTATAACATATATTTACAGATATATACCATGAAAAGGTAACACAGAAACAGCACACCCCTCACAGAGATCAAGATCCCCAAGAGGGGTTTTTCAACCACCCCTACCACCTTTCCCCCATTCCCCAATTTTATCTCACTATCTGTTAATGCAGCAGATAGACCAAGGTAGATTGGCCGGGGGGATTAGCATTAGGAAAGAGGTTAGTGGAATTATTGAGAATTAGCTACAAAGGCAGAGACAAAGGAACCATGCAAGAGGAGCAGCCACCAATCCCAGAGAGGTCTGAAACCATCTGACTTATCTATCTTTGGGTTGCAAATCTTAATTTTTTTTTTTTTTTTAAATTCTCAGTAAAGCTCTGTGGGAAGTAGCATCACCTGTTTTCCTCTCTCAGCCTATAGCCTACTTTCTCACTCAAATCCTCCAATTAGTTGAAACCAGCAAATGTGGTTAGCATGTGGACACATCTTCTGTTGGCTGTGGGTATGAGATACACCTCTCGAGATGACTTGTCATGGGTAGCTAGGAAGTGGAACACAGTTGATCAGGAAATTAAGCTTCTGAAGGAGTTTGCTGTGAAAGAAGTGCTTTATAGAGATCATGCCATACATGAGCCTGATAACATTCCTCTTGGGACAGGTCTCATGAAGAAGATTATTAAGCTTGCTACTTCATCCTGTGCTAACGTCCTGGCTAGCAAGATTCTATCAAAGGGTGATAATGGAAGGCTCACTGTTGGTGAGTTCATTGACCAACTGAGGCAGATAGAGGACAGCTCGTCACATTCTACCCTAGTCTCTGCCATAGAAACTATGACTACAGGGCTACAAAGCTAGAGGGCAACTTGACAGAACTGAAAAAGGAACTCAAAACTTCCATCTCCAATCTGCAAAGGATACCATTCCATCATCATCTGAATGGGTGCATGTTTCTGCTATCAGGAACAGATGCCCACCTCCTGCAAGGCAATTCCGGCCCGGAAGACAAATTCCACCTAGACATCAGCAATCATGTCCGTCACTCTGGATAATACTGCATGACCAATTTGGTGAGAACATGAACAAATGGGATGGTCAATCCACTTAAATTCTTTCAAAGAGAGTCAGGAAACTGCAGAGTGGCAGAAACAGAGGCAGCAATGCCAGAAGAGTAGCTGTCACTTCTTCAGCTCCTCAGAACAATTGCAATTATTCTAATAATTTTAATTCCTCTCACAACAACACCAACCACTGTGTACACCCTACATGCCATGTTCATCATTAGGGGTGCCCTTCCTCTAGCCAGGAGGAGGAAAGGGATAGTGGAGAAAACCGAATCTATGGGAATGTATTCATTAGGTGGCCTGGCAGTTCAAAAGTTCGGAAATGCAGGGCTTTAGTTGATACAGGTGCTCAGTGTACTTTGTTGCCATCAAATTGCAAAGGAACAGAGGTTATAACTATTTCTGGAATCACTGGTGGATCTGAAGAGTTAACTAAGTTAGAAGCTGAGATAAGTTTAACTGGTAAAGAGTGGAAGAAGCATTCTATTGTAACTGGTCCTGATGCGCCTTACATTTTGGGAATTGACTTTTTAAGACAAGGTTTTTTCAAAGATCCTAAGGGTCATAAATGGGCTTTTGGTATAGCATCTGTAGAAACTGAGGATGGTAGATTGAAACTGTCCATTAGACCTGAACTTTCAGATGAATCTGCATTTGTGGGACATCATGATGTAGAGGACATGAAACTGCCAATTGCTACTGAAACTGTGCATCACAGGCAGTACAGAACTAACCGTGCCTTTTTATTGCCCATTCATCAGCTGATTCGTCAACTGGAAAGTCAGGAGGTCATTGAGAAGGCTCATTCACCTTTCAGCAGTCCTATTTGGCCTGTGTGCAAGGCTATTGGTGACTGGCACGTCTCAGTGGACTTCTGTGCCCTCAACGAGGTAACTCCACCCATGAGCGCAGCTGTACGTGACATGCTGGAACTCCAGTATGATCTGGAATTGGAGGAAGACAAATGATATGCTATGGTAGACATTGCTAATGCTTTCTTCTCTATTCCCATAGCCAAGGAATGCAGACCTCAATTTGCATTGACCTGGAGAGGAATCCAGTATCAGTTTAATCGCTTGCCTCAGGGGTGGAAATACGGTTCAATGATCTGTCACTCAGTGATCCACGGCACACTGGAGAAAGGTAAAGCTCCAGAACACATACAATTCATTGATGAACATCATTGTGTGGGGCCAAACTGTACGATCTGGTCCGGACATTAAAAACATTCTGTATACAGCTGCAAGTGACAATGGTCCAACTTGGAGTATTTGGCAGAAAGATCCAAATGAGACACATGGTTGTTCACTTGGTTTCAGGGGTCATGACTACAGAGGTTCAGAGATAAATTACACTGCAACAAAGAAAGAAATACTAGCAGCCTATGAAGGAGTGACAGCTCCTTCTGAAGTGACTGGAACTAAGTCACAATTGATTTTAGCTCCTAGATTGGCAGTTCTGATCTGGATGTTCAAAAGTAAAGGTTCATCACCACATCATGCCACAGATGCAACATGGTCTAAATGGATGGCTTTGATAACTCAAGGAGCACTCATGCGTAACCTTGATTGACCTGGTCTGGTAGAAGTGATCACCAACTGGCCAGAAGGCACAGGCTATACAAAACCTCCAGATGAGAAAAAATCTGTGCTAAAGAAGCTCCTCCCTGTGGTGATCTTTTTGATCTGCTTTGTTCATAGATGGTTCCTGTTGTCTTGTTGGGAAAGCGAAGATGGAAGTCAGCAGCCTTCAGTCCTACCAGGAGAGTGGCTGAAGCGAAAGATGGAGAAGGTGAATCCAGTCAATTTGCTGAAGTAAAAGCAGTCCAATTTGCTTTTGATGAGGCTGAACGGGGAAATTTGCCTATCCTTTAACTCTACACCGACTCATGGCTGGTAGCCAATGCTCTATGGGGTTGGCTAAAGGACTGGAAAAAGAATGGTTGGCAAAGGAATGGAAAGCCTATTTGTTGTGCTGATCTAAGGCAGGACATTGATGCACGACTGGAGAGAATTCCAGTGAAGGTGCGGCATGTAGACACACACATACCTAAAAGCAGATCTACTGAGGAACATCAACACAACCATCAGGCAGATCAAGCTGCTGAAATTTCTCAAGTTGACACAAACTGTAACCTTGATCTTGACTGGAAACACCAAGGTGAACTGTTCTTAGATTGGTGGGCCCATGATTCATCTGGACATCAAGGCAGAGATGCAACATACCAATGGGCACATGATAGGTCAATTGACTTATCCATGGATGCTATCACCCAAGTCATACATGACTGTGACATCTATGCTGCTATTAAGCAGGCTAAGTGACTCAAGCCCTTATGGTATGAGGAGAGATGGGCAAGTAGAAGTATGGTGAAGCGTGGCAGATTGACTACATCACTTTACCTCGTTCTCATTCTGGCAAGCACTATGTGCTAATGATGGTAGAGGCAAGCACCGGATGGCTGGAAACCTATCCAGTTCCACATGCTACTGCACGTAACACCATTCTTGGTTTGAAGAGACAAATCATGTGGAGACATGGAACTTCAGAGAGAATCAAATCAGACAATGGCACTCATTTCAAGAAGAATCTTGTGAAAAACTGGGCCAAAGAGCATGGTATTGCATGGATCTTCCACATACCCTACTATGCACCAGCTTCAGGAAAGATCAAAGACTACTACAGTTTGCTAAACAGCACCCTTAAAGCCATGGGAGGTGGAACTTTGAAAAACTGAGACAGGCATTTAGCACAAGCATCCTGGTTGGTAAACAGTCGAGGTTCTGTAAATAGGGCAGCACCTGTCTAATCAGATTTGGTACAAACAGTGGATGGTGATAGAGTTCCTGTTGTATGTGAAAAGAATCTGTTAGGGAAAACTGTTTGGGTATTTTCTCCTTCAGGCAAAAGGAAACCTGTCTACGGGGTGGTTTCTGCAGAAGGTCCTGGTCATACATACTGGGTAATGCAAGAGAATGGTGAAATCCAGTGTATTCCACAGAGAAATGTAAACTTATCTGAGAGAGTTTAAATTCAGAGTATTAGGAGTTTTCTGTTCTAGGTTTTGCTTGGTGTCCAACAAAAAAGGGATCTGCAGAACGTGAACATGAACTCAGTGTCACCTGGGAGTCCCTGGTCTCATCTCATCTGTGAGGAGACAAACTGTTTCCCGTTTTCTGAGCTTTTGAACCACATACATCCAAGATACATCCAGAATGAACTGAGTTAGTAATATTCATAATTGTAAATATTGTTTAGATTAGATAGATAATTCTCAGTAAACTCTGAGTGAAGTAGTCAGGGGTGGATTGTGCTGGTTTGAACTAATTGGAGGATTTGAATGAGAAATTAGGCTTATAGTCTGAGAGATGAAAACACATAATGTTACTTCACTCACAGCTTTACTGAGAAAGGAAATGAAATGTTTTAAGAGTTGTAACCTAAATATAGATAAGTCAGATGGTTTCAGACCTCTCTGGGGCTGTGGCTGCTTCTTGCATGGCTCCTTTTTCCCTGCCTTTTGTAGCTGATCTGAGTAATTGTACTAACTTCTTTCCTGCAGGTAACCTTCCCAGCCAATCTACCTTGGTCTATCTGCTGCATTAATAGATGGTGAGACAAGATTGGGGAAGGGGGAAAAGGTGGTAGGGGTGGTTAGAAACCCCTCTTAGGGATTTTGATCTCTGGAGGGGTGTGGTATTTCTGTATTACATTTTTACTGTATATATCTGTAAATATATGTTATACGTTGTAAATATCTGCTTGCTGTAAATATAAAGCTTCATTCCTTAGCTTCTAGCCATCTGAGTCCTAGCCTGGGTCATTTCAAAGGGCGGGGGGGGCAGGTAACTTCTAAATCACCATAGCAGGGATAGGTGCCCTTATGTTGACATTCCCTTGTCCTCATGGGGGACTTCAATCACCATGATATCTGTTATAGACACAGCACAACAGAATACAAGCAATGCAGAAGGTTCCTGGATTGTTGAGGAGCAAATGAGGAAGATGCTATGCTGCACCTTATTCTCACTAACAAGGAGGGGCTGGTAGGGTGTGTGGAACTCAATGGCAACCTTGTCTGCAGTGATAACAAAATGGTGGAGTTCAGGATCTAGTGTTAAAACTAGACCACAGGATCACAGTGTGCTGTTTGAGGCTAGCTGGAATATTTTAATGAGAAAAGATAGATTATATGCTGTGAAATTAAAATAGTGGTGACGTCTACTTCACTCATAGGTTTGCTGAGATGTATAGAAATAAGGACATAAACATAGATAAGTCTGTTGGAGTCTGTCAGTGTCTGTGTCTCTCTCTGGGTTCTAGCTGGATCGGTGTAACTCAATCATTCTGCTTCTAACGTCCCTGTCTGATCCTTCCAACTCCCCCTTGCTCTCATCAGACCCCACCTGGAGTACTGTGTGCTGTCCTGGAGCCCCCAGCACAGGAAGGACATGGAACTGCTGGAGAGAGTCCAAAAGAGGGCCACAAAGATGATCAGAGGGCTGGAGAACCTCTGCTATGAGGACAGGCTGAGAGAGTTGGGGCTTTTCAGCCTGGAGAAGAGAAGGCTTCGAGGAGACCTTAGAGTAACCTTCCAGTATCTGAAGGGGGCCTACAGGAAGGTTGGGGGGGGACTGTTCACAAGGTCTTGTAATGAAAGGATGACGGGGCATGGGTTCAAATTGGCGGAGGGGAGATTTGAACGAGATGTTAGGAGGAAGTTCTTCACAGTGAGGGTGGCAAGGCACTGGCACAGGTTGCCCAGGTTGGTTGTGGCTGCTCCCTCCCTGGAGGTGTCCAAGGTCAGGCTGGATGAGGTCTTGAGTGACCTGATCTAGTGGGAGGTGTCCCTAATTATGGCAGGGAGTTTGAACAGGATGATCTTTGAGGTCTCTTCCAACCTAAACTATTTTATGATTCTATGATTCTATGATACACGTAAGGCAGATTCTGGGACAAGAGAGCGGGGTGGGAAGAACGTGGAAGAGTGGTCAAGAGCCCCTTCTAGGGACTCTGATTTCTGGGAGGGGTATTGTGTTTCTGTATTACTTCTAACTTGTATGTTTCTGTATATAGCTGTAAATATTTGTAATATATTGTAAATATCTGCTTGTAGATTGTGCTAAGCTATGAATATAAAGTTTCATTCATTAACTTCCTGCCAGCTGAGTCTAGTCTGGGTGACTTCATTGTGTGGGGAGGGGCAGATAACTCCTGAACCACCACATGCAGAAACATCCAAGTTGGAAAAGCCTCTCAGGATCACCAAGTCAACTATAACCCTACTCTACAAGATTCACCATAAACCATATCCCTAAGCACCACATTCAAATGACCGTTAAATACAGACAGGGTTGGTGACTCCACCACCTCCCTGGGCAGCTCTCTTCATGAAAAACTTTTTCCTAATGTCTAATCTAAACCTACCCAGTCTCAGCTAGGTAGCCACTGCCCATTTTTCTGCCCTTAATTACCTGTGTCCCTTCAGGTAGTTGTAGACAGCAATGAGGTCTGCCTTCAGCCTCCTCTTTTTCAAACTAACCATCCCCAGCTCCCTCAGTCACTAAGATGATCATTAAGGTCCTCTCCAATTCAAACCATTCTACAATTTTGTGATATATTAGTTTCTGAAAAATGTTTGTCCATCAAACTGCCAAAGGAATTACTTCATCTATATGGCTTTAAAGGTGACACGGGAAAAACAGAGCCCATGCATACAGATGGGCATCTCAGATTATTGTCCTTCTTGCAACAGAGGAGGCAGCCTCTCTGCAAGCATGTCAGCTTTTTGAGTTCCAGCTATAATACCTTTTTTTCCAGGATCTTTAAAGAACAACTACTCTGATCCCGTAGTACTACTGTCCATTTATTTGAACACAATCACCTCTCTGGGGTCAGGATGATGAAAATGTTCTTCTCTGTCTTCATAGTTGTAAAGACTTAAGCCCTTCTGGAGGGGCTTACCTGGAATTGGATCCTGACTTCTCCCTGGGGGTGGTATGATCTGCCCCCCAGGTGTCATGTTTAGCCCCCTCCCACTTCCTGATGAGACCCCTATAAAGAGGGAATAAACTTCCCATTTCTTCCTCTTGGCCTCTGCATCCTCATCAACCAGCATCTTGCTCCCCTGCTGCTGCTATTTTACCACATGGTCTCCAGCAAACACATCGGGAGAGCAGCCATATTTGCAACTTGCTGCATCTAAAAATCATCTTGCATCCATCTGCACCCACCACCAATTTCCAACTTCACTGCTTGGATTCAACTTCCATCCACTCCCATCTATGGGTTGTATTTTATTTAATTTTGTACTTTTCTTTTCCCTTCCCCACACCCTCTGTAAATCCCCTTACCTTATACCTGTACCCTGTATTTTGTTCCCTCTTCCCCTGCCACCTGCAATTCCCCTGGCCTAAAATACCTTCTATTTATTGTTAAAGTTTATTTTTTACTTCCAAATCGAATTAAGTATTTATTGAGCTTTTGAGCTCAGGATGACTGTCTTAAACTAATACAATAGTTCCACAGACATTTTTATGTATGAAGAAATCCTCTGTAATACAGATCTCAGTCCTCTTTGAGACTGCAATTTGTTTTCTGTTTTTCTCCAAAATCCTCCTATATATTGAGACATCTTTTCAGGTAACTCACACCATGGTCTTCACCCTTACCTGGAGCATGAATAATCTGAAACCCCTGTGTATGCTAAGAGCAAGAATGGAGAGTCATGAGGAAGTTTCTGTGACACAAAACCATTCTAAATTTCTAAGCTACTCCCTTTCAGCAAAGTCTTCAATTACTTCAACAACCATTTGCTATGGGAATGCCTCCATTAGCCTCACAGAGAAAACTCCTCTCATAGCCTTAATAATTATGTTGTGTTTTCTCTTTACAAAAGTTAACATTAAATTATCACCTGAAAGAAGGGCAAACATCCATTGCCAAATATGAGTAGTGTAAACAGGAAGGTCAAAAACTGTAACAAAAATATTTAGCCTTGGATTTAGAGACACAGAATGGTCCGGGCTGGAAGGGACCTCCAAAGGTCATCTAGTCCAAATGCCTCTGCACTTATCAGAGACATCCTCCACTAGATCAAGTTGCCTACAGCCCTGTCCAGCCTCACCTTGAAGATCTACAGTGGTGGGGCCACAACCACCTCCTTGGGCAACCTGTTTTGATGTTTCACCACCCTCATGGTGCAGAACTTGTTCCTAACATCCAATCTCAATTTGCTCTGCTCTAGTTTGAAGCCATTGCCCTCATCCTTTGTGCACAGTCTCTCCAGCCTTCTTGTAACCCCCTTCAGGTACTGAAAGGTTTCTCTAAGGTCTCCCTGGAGACCTTAGAAAACATCCCCAGCTCCCTCAGTGTGTCCTCATAGCAGAGCTGCTCCAACCCCATGAGCAATTTCATGGCTTTCCTCTGGACCTCCTCCATAATCTCCATGACCTTCCTATTTTCATGGTTCCAGACCTGAAAGCAGTACTCCAGGTGAGGTCTCACCAAAGCAAAGTCTGAGACTTAGAAAATGCTGCATAAATCAGCAGTGATGGCTGAAGAGCACAGGTGTGCTGGGTTTAAAAAAACCCAGGAGTCTGTACAGAAGTGAGGGCTCTTCTTTTCTTTTCTTTGTTAAATATAAAAGATAGTCTGGTTTTAAAATTGCACTCCCACCATCATAAAATAGAATAGGAAATAAGAGAAGATTTATCCTCCAGAAACAATCCTATTCCCCTATCCTTTCTAGAGGAAGTGCAGAATCTTGCTGTCTGCTTTGGCACCAGCAAAACATCTATTTTTAATGTTTCCAAACAGCTAAGCTTTCTCCCTTTAATCTTAGGAAAGCAGAGATACCTACAGTGTAAATTGCACAAAATCCACAATTATATTCCTGCAGTAAAGAATTTCCTACTATTCATAAAGAATTTACTACTATAGAAAAGTATATCCATATTTCAGGGAAATAGCTACTTGCAAACTGTCTGGAGAGTAAGACATGAATTACAACATCTTGCACCCTGTTGATAAACTACACAGATAAATACCAAGAATATGCTGGGATAGATTAAATACTACATTAATTACTTATACAGTCTAGGCTAATTGCTTAGCTAGTCTGGGCTTACACAGTCAGATCTCAAATGACTATTTCACTACATTTTCTCTGCATCAAAGTGCATAAAGGTCCTTTTCACATTACTCTTCCAGGTCAGAAGCCAGTCTGTGGGTGAGGCTGGATTTATTGTTTCAAATGGGAACTTGTTTGCTTTGAACTTGAAACCATAAAGTAAAGATACAATAAACTTGCCAAAGCTTCCTCCAGGTGTTCACAGCTGTCAGCAGCTTTTGTTTTTAACAAAGTTAAACATTGCAACTTGAGGTACAGGTTATACGTTTGTAGATTTGCAGTGCCCAGTCTGAAAGTATTATTGCTGAAAAGGCTGCTGACAGTCTCAATTCAGAGGACTAATGAAGGACTTGGCCAGGCTCAAGAAGAAGATCACAGGATCACAGGATGTCAGGGGTTGGAAAGGACTCAGAGATCATTGAGTCCAATCCCCCTGCCAGAGCTGGGCTATAAAATCTAGCTCAGGTCACAGAGGAACACATCCAGACAGGCCTTGAAAGTCTCCAGAGAATAAGACTCCACAGCCTCTCTGGGGAGCCTGTTCTAGTGCTCTGTGACCCTTACAGTAAAGTTCCCCCTTGTGTTGAGGTAGAACCTTCTGTGCTATGGCTTATATCCATTGCTCCCTGTCCTATCACAGGGAGCAAGTGAGAAGAGCCTGCCCCCTCCCTCCTGACACCCAGACCTCAATTATTAATAAACATTTATTAAATCCTCTCTCAGTCTTCTCTTCTCCAGACTAAAAACCCCCACTAAGTCTGTCCTCATCAGGCACTGCTCAAGTCCCCTAATCATCCTCGTAGCCCTCTGCTCTCTCCAGCAGATCCCTGTCACTCCTCAACTGGGGAGCCAAAACTGAAGGCAGCACTGAAGATAGGGTCTCACCAGGGCAGAGTAGAGGGGGCGGAGAACCTCCCTTGATCTGCTGGACACACTCTTCCTAATACATCCCAGGAGCTAATTGGTCTTCTTGGCCACAAGGGCACATTTCTGTCCCATGGTTAACTTTTTATCCAACAGAACCTCCAGGTCCCTCTCCACAGGGCTGCTCTCCAGCAGATCATCTCCCAGCCTGTACTGGTGCAGTTTGTTCTGCCTGCCCAGGTGCTGGACTCTGCACTTGTCCCTGTTGAATCTCATTTTATTCCTCTGTGCCCAGCTCTCAGTCTGTCCAAGTCTCACTGGATGGCCGCACAGCCTTCAGGTATATCAACCAAGCCTCCCAGTTTAGTGCAATCAGCAAACTTGCTGAGCATACAGTCTGTCTGTCACCTCATCAATGTCATTGATGAAGATGTTGAACAGCACTGGACCCAGCAGTGATCCCTGGGGGACCTGGCACCATGGATTACCATTCTTTGAACTCTATCTTGTAACCAATTCCTAGTTCACCTCACTGTCTGCTCTTCCATCCCACACTTTCTAAGCTTGTTCACTAGGATTTCATGGGAGATGGTGTCAAAGGCCTTGCCACAGCCACCTTCTGTAGTGCAGTGATCCTACAGTTTGAGCGGAGCAGTCAATAATGAAATAAGTAGAAGCTGATTTAGTTGCTTAAATGATGTAAATTTTGCTTGTGTGTTCTGTGTGGATAGTAATTTTAAGAGCATCTTGAGAAAGGCATCAATCTACTGCATAATTTTACTGCATTTTTTGCAGCCTACTTTGTAACTCTGCAAGAAGCGTCCTTAATAGGATTTTCCAAAACATACATTTGTCTTTGAATGCTTTTAATATCCTCAGATAAGATTTTGTTCAACGAGATCAGATATCATGTCCCAAGCAGGCCTTTATCTCTTTTTACCTCAAAGAATAAACCATAGTGAATGCAGGGGGACTGATGCACTACTTTCACCAAGTGTTTTTCAGAACCACAGAACGCTTTAGGTTGGAATGGACCTCAAAGATCATCCAGTTCCAACCCCCTGCCATAGGCAGGGACACTACTACAACAGGTTGCTCAAGGCCTCATCCAACCTGGCCTTCAACACCTCCAGGGAGGGATCAGCCACAACCTCCCTGGGCAACATGCACCAGTGTCTCACCACCCTCACTGTAAAGAACTTCTTCCTAGCATCTAGTTCAAATCTCCCCTCTGCCATTTTAAGCTCATTACTCTTCCTCCTGTCATTACGAGACCTTGTAAATACTCCCTCCCCAGCCTTCCTGCAGGCACCCTTCAGATATTGGAAGGCTGCTCCAAGGTCTACTGGAAGCCTTCTCTTCTCCAGGATGAAGAGCCCCAACTCTCATAGCCTGTCCTCATAGCAGAGCTGCTGCAGCCCTCTGAGCATCTTCATGGCTTCCTCTGGACTCACTCCAACACTTCCACATCCTCCTTGTGTTGAAGTTCAACCTAGATCACTCCATCAGAGCTCAAGGGTGGAGGGAATGACAACTGATCTCCTTCTAATATTCACGAGTTCACTTGAGTTTATACATCAAAGATACAACTCTAATAAATGAAATACAAACAACCACTGTTTAAATCTGCTTAAATTAGTGGTCTTTCTCTCCTCTTTAACTGTGGTAGTGTTTTAGCCTCACAGTTGTTATGGGCAAGACTCTACTACTGACAAAAGGCCACAGCTTCACTACTTACACAGTTTAACTAATTCGATGCTAGCAAAACAGTTTTTTACTGTTGTCCTGGTGGTTTTTGTTTTGTGTTTGAACAGTCATTCCACCTATGATTTTACTTGGGGAAAAAAGAACCCATTTGTCAGCTATTATTTCAGAAATGCATTTCTGCATCACTTCTACACCCAGCTGGATATGACTCAGTCTTAGTGAGCCCCACCTGGAATATGGCATCCAGTTCTGGGCTCCTCAGTTCAACAGGGACAGGAATCTACTGGAGACACTCCAAGGAAGGGCTACAAGGATGCTGAAGGGACTGGAGCACTGCCTGATGAGCAAAGGCTGAGAGCTCAAAGGCTGCTTATTCTGCAGAGGAGAAGGCTGAGAGGGGATCTGAGTAATGTCTATAAATAGCTGAGGGCTGGGGGTCAGGAAAGAAGCCTCTGCTCACTTGTGCCCTGACATAGGACAAATGGCAAGGAATGGAAACTGCAGCACAGGAAGTTTTATCTCACCATGAGGAAGAACTTTCTGACTGTAGGGGTGACAGAGCCCTGGCACTGGCTGCCCAGAGAGGTTGTGAAGTCTCCTTCTCTGGAGCCTTTTCAGCCCTATCTGGATGTGTTTCTGTGTGACCTGCACTACACTCAGTTGTCCTGCTCTGGCACGGAGGTTGAACTGGAAGCTCTCCAGAGGTCTCTTCCAACCCCTAATGTCCTTTGATCCTGTGACTTAATGAAAGAATTAGTTCCTTCAAACACTTTTTCATTGGTACAGAACATTTAAGCAGGCTTGAATCTTAGAGCATTTAGATAGAAGAAGTGTTAAAATGTTAAAACTGCATCTAGTACTCTGCTCATATTCAACAAGGAATTTGAGGTTTAAAAAAAATCCCAAAGGATAATGCTGGGGAAAAAACTCCCAGCCCTGAAGAAACGTGTATTTCCAAGTATAAATAGTTCTCTAACTCTCTGATAATCAAAATGAATCTAAGATAGACTGTAAGATTAACAAAAAAAGTAATCAAAAGTAATTGCATTAATAGGATTAAAAAATTGAAAGCAGCTGAAAAATGGACACAAATCATTGCAACCTCTTGTGAAGATGCAAGGGATCTGGTTTACTGCAGTATTTACTTTGGTTATGACCTTAGCTTGGGTTCTACTGCAGGAAAATTAAGTTTATATATGGAAGACACATTTTCTTTTAGAGAGTGAAATTAGTTCTGGAGTTAATTGCAGAAATACAACTGAAATATTTTGCTCTAAATTGTTAAGTTATATCACGATGCAAAATAATTTCTTAGAAAGGAAATATTGAATTCTCCTGGTCGGTGGAACCAGTCAGCCTAACACTTTTATGTTCTCTAGCTAACAAAAAGATAGCAACAATGGGGAAAAAAAATAAAGGAAGTTCTCAGTGTTCCTCAAGTGCCATTTAATGCTATGGACCCCTCACTTGATGCTCAGAACAAAAGATCACCACATACAAGAAACCAAAACCCATGAAAGCAAGCAAGAAATTGCTCTGTTGTGCAGAACATATCAATAATATCTTCTTAATATGTATTGAATTCTAATGCAAGTGTTGATATCCCATCTACTTTAATGTTTAATACCTAATGGTACTTTAAAATGTCTAATATCAACTGTTGTAAGCAGCTGAACCGAGCAAAGTTTCCAAACAGAATTTAGGTTTATGTCTTTAAGAGCCGCAAAAAGCAGTAAATCTCATAGTGTGGTAGATCCTCTCATGCCAGCTAAGGAATGAGACTGAAGTCTTGAAGAAGCAATTGCAACTGCCCTTAGTTGTACCGATACTGACCAATAGGATGACTTATCCCTGAACTTCCACCCCACACCTACATGTCCAATGATGATTTCTTTCCAAACCAGGCACAGAAGCTAACTGTAATACTTCTTTCCTCAAGCTCTTTTGAGGTTCTTAAGATAGCCCTCTTTTATAAAACCCAAAGCCATGCTGGAATTTCCCAAAATATTTCACATCCAGAGACCCATCTAAGTGAATTACTGTATCAGACATCACAAAGTAATGGAAATATTAGATCTGGACAGGATTTCAGGAGATCACATAGTCCAAACTTGTGTTCGAAGTAGGCTGAATACTGAAATCAGATTTCTCCACTCTATAACCCATTAACAAGTTATTTTAGCTCATCTTTTCATGCCCTGGTGTAAAGGGTTAAGGCCACCTGGGAACCCCCTGACTCCTCCCAAGGGGTGGTCTGACCTTTTCCCAGGTGTCATGGTTAGCCACTCCCACTTCCTGCTGAGACCTGGCTATAAAAAAGGAGAGTCCATCTTGTTTTCTCTCTCTCTGGCCCCTGCTCTTCCTGGAGTGACTGCTCTGCTGCTCTTCAGCTGCCAGACCACCATGTGCTCCCTGCCACCTCGTGGAGAGCACCACCATTTTTATCTGGAACTTGGACTGCTTTTTTACTGTAAAAATTCCTACAGCCTGCCTTCATCCAGCACCAAAACCACTGACCTCAGACTTTGGACTCAATTGCCTTCCACGGGTTGTATTTGTATTTTATTCCCCCTTTTTTCCCTTCTCCCCAGCTTCTGTAATTTTTTTCCCTCATTCCCCCTACCCTGCATTTTGTTTTCCCCTTTTCTCCAACCTTCTGTAAAAAACCCTTTTCCCTCCTATGTACTGTTAAAGTTTTACACCTTTTTTTACTTCCAAATTGGATTGAGTTTTTATTGGGCTTTTGGGCTTGGGGAGTTGGCTTAAACCCAATACAAAATAATTGGCACCTTATCAACGTGGGGCTAATATTTTAATTTTTTTTTTCTGGACCAGATTTGGAAGTAAAAAATGGACCTGCTCAAGCTTTTACTTATTCAGGCTTTTGGGTGGTTGTTTTGGATGTGGGCATATAAATTTAATACATACCATGTATTAGGCTAATAATAGGTATGTTATTAGAATATTGTAAAGGTTTACCAGTCAGAATGTATGTGTTTCTAGTGGATTATGTCGGGAACTTTACCGGGGCTGGAAATGTACCTGAGACTTGGAATCATTCTGACCATATATGCTATGAGACTGAGCCTAGAGGCAAGGTATATGATTTATGGTACCTAGTAGCTGTATTTTCACTGTGTCTAAACCTAGCTCCGGCAGTGGCTATTGCTTTCTTCGCATGGACCGCGTGGCAGCCATGTGTAGTCACCGTTTTAAGAATTTTAAAAACGAGAATGAAAGGGGAGTGAGGGAGCTGCTGTTGTAATTGCATGTGCTGTTTCAACACTGCCACTGAGGAGAGAGCTGAAGCCTCACGCAACTCACCCGGCAGAAACGGCAGTGGACTGGCCAGCACCAAGAGGACTGGCCCCATGCAGCAAAGCCCTGCCATCATTATGCACGTGGACAGAGGGGGCTTTGCCAGTAGCAGTGTGACCGGCACCATTGTGCATGCAAATGTGGGGGGTGGCCAATGCTAATTGTGGCACACCCCATCTGACCAGTGGCAGTAGCGCAACCCCGCCCGCTGCAACAAACGGCAGCGCAAACCTTCCACAGATTTTCTCTGTTGCCCACATCACAATGGGAAGAACGAAAATCCACGCATCGGATTCTACAGACTGCGCATAGGCTGGGACCAGTACAAGACAACAAAGCAATGGTAATGACTCTGACTTTGTTACAATTATGGGTTTGCAATGCAAGGAAATCAGATATACATGACAGGACTATATAAGGGCAAATGGCCAGACGCTGCTGGCTTGGCTCCTGCACTGATGGGATGTGGGGGCAGATACTGTGGAACTGGACCAGGGTGAGGCAAAACAACTGGGGTCCTTGTTGAGGGATGGTGGGGTGGATAAGAAGCTTGGGAGGCTGGATGGGACTCACTCACTTTGGGCTAGGCTTCTCACAGCCATAAGGTGTGGGTACCCCACTAAGGAGAACATGGTGTGCCATCCCTTTAAATGGACCAACATGGAACAGGGGATCACATGCCTAAGGCAGATGGCTGTTCAGGAAATAATCTATGGGAATGGCCAGCTGCCTGTGGACCCTGATGACATTAGAATGAAGCCAGCTGTCTTAAAGAGGCAGGCCCAAGGCGCACCCCCTGATTATGCGCAAACACTGGGAGGACTGCTACTGGGGAGAGACCTTAATAATCTCCCAACCATAAGGGAGTTTGTGGGGGACCTCAGGCAGTTTGAAGACAGTGTGACCTGAAAAGCCCTTGTAGCAGCTGTGCAAACCCTCGCTAGAGGCATGGATAAGCTAAAATCCACAGTTTCTGAGCTCAGGAGGGGGGAAGATGCTTGCCTCTCACCCTCTGAGTGGGTTCAGGTGTCAGCTGTCAGGAACGCCCATCGCCATGCCCCTCCTCCTTGTAGAAGGCCAGCCCAAACACGGCAGGGAATGTCCAGGGGCTCACTGTGGAAGACCCTGTGTAGCCATGGTAAGGACATGGACAGAGGGCACGGCCAGCCCACTTCAGCCCTGTGGGCCAGAGTCAAGGAACTGCAGGGTGAAGGCAATGGGCACAACACCAGAAGGGGGGTGGCTCCAGTGTCCAGAGGGCAGGCCCCTTGCCTGAGGGGTATTGACACCAACAGTTCAAACTAGTGCACGTCCCATGGGAACCACTTCCAGCATTAGAGGTGCCCTGTCTCCAGCCAGGTGGAGAGCAGGGATAACAGAGTGTACTAGGATGTGTTTGTGAAATGGCCTGGCACGTTGGGGGTGGAGAAGCATAGGGCGCTGGTAGGTGCAGGTTCACAATGCAGCCTGATACCCTCCAGCCACAGGGGGTCAACACACATAACCATAGCAGGAGGGTTACTTCAAAGACCTGAAAAGATACAAGTGGACATTTGGGATAGCAGCTGTAGAGACTGCCGATGAGGAACAGCTGCCTGTCATGCCCGGCCTTTCAGATGAACCTTCAATCTCTGGGAAACACAACGTGCAGGACGTAAAGGTACCAATTGCTTCTTGAGTGGTACATAGGAAGCAATACCAGACTAACAGAGACTCTCTGCTGCCCATTCTCCAACTGATCCGTGAGCTGGAGAAACAGGATGTCATCGGCAAGACTCACTCCCCCTTCAACAGCCCTATTGCCAATGGAGGCTTACAGTGGACTTCAGAGGCCTGAATAAAGTCACTCCACTGCTCAGTGCCGCTGTGCCAGACATGCTGGAGCTGCAGTATGAACTGGAATCCAAGGAGGCAAAATGGTATGCCACCATTGACATTGCTAATGCGTTCTTCTCCATTCCCATTGCAGAAGAATGCAGACAGCAACCTGCCTTCACCTGGAGAAGAATCTAGTATGAGTGGAAATGCCTTCCAATGGGCTGGAAACACAGCTCGAGCATCTGTCACAGCATAATTCACACTGCACTGGAGAAGGGTGGAGCACCTGAGAACTTGCAATTCATTGATGACATCATTGTATGGGGCAACAGAGCAGAGGAGGTCTTTCAGAAGGGCGGGAAGATCATCAACATCCTGTTAGAGGCTGGCTTTGCTATCAAGAGAAGCAAAGTGAAGGGACCTGCCAGAGAAATCCAGTTCCTGGGAGTTTGATGGCATGATGGCCACCACCATGTTCCCATGGAGGTGGTAAATAAGGTAGCCACTATGGTGGAGCTCACCAATAAGAAGGAAACACAGTCCTTCTTGGGGTTTGTGGGCTTCTGGAAGATGTACATTCCTGGGTACAGTCAGATCGTGAAACCCCTATTCAATGTAACCTGAAAAAAGAAACAACATTGAGTGAACAGCAGGCAGCATTTGACCAAATAAAGCAAGAAGTGGTCCATGCTATGGCCTTGGGACCAGTTCGAACCAGCCCAGAGATCAAGAACATTCTCTACACAGCTGCCGGTGAGAATGAACCCAACTGGAGCTTGTGGCAAAGAGCTCCAGGAGAGACACAAGGCCGCCCACTGGGGTTTTGGAGCAAAGCATACAAAGGCCCTGAAGCCAACTACACCCCCACTGAGAAGGAAATCCTTGCTGCCTATGAGGGAGTCTGAGCTGCTTCTGAGGTAATTGGGACTGAGCTGCCACTTCTTCTAGCTCCCAAGCTCCCTGTTTTAACCTGGAAGTTTAAAGGGAAAGGTTCCACTCCACACCATGCCACAGACACCACCTGGAGCAAGTGGACTGCTCTGATAACCCAGAGGGCTAGGATGGGAAGTTTTGCTCATCCTGGCATAGTCGAGGTCATCACCAACTGGCCAGAGGGCACTGACTTTGGAATGCCCCCGGAAGAGAAGTTAGTGGCCTGGGCTGAAGAAGCTCCCCCGTACAATGACCTTCCTGAGGATGAGAAGAAGTACGCCCTGTTCACAGATGGATCCTGCCGTCTTGTGGGCAGTAAGCGGAGATGAAAGGCTGCTGTCTGGAACCCTATCCGCAGGGTTGCAGAGGCAAGAGATGAGGAGGGAAAATCTGGCCAATATGTTGAGGTAAAAGTAACCCAGGTAGCCCTACACCTGGCAGAGCGAGAACAGTGGCCAGTGCTGTACATCTACACTGACTCATGGATGGTGGCAAATGCCCTATGTGGGTGGCTGAAGGAGTGGAAGCAAAATGACTGGCAGAGGAAAGGCAAACCCATTTGGGCTGCTGACCTCTGGCAGGACATTTCTGCCCGCCTGGACAAGCTGCCTGTGAAGATCTGACACACCAGCATCCACGACCCAAGAAGCAGGGCCACTGAAGAGGAACACCACAACCACCAAGCTGACCTAGCTGCCAAGATATTCCAGATCGACTGGGACTGGAAACACGAAGGTGAACTGTGTTGCAGAACATTGGTGAAAAGCAGCTTTAGAGCAGTGAACAAATCACTGTCAGGAGTGTCCTTGGGGGAGGGCAACAGCGGAACACCTGTGGAGTGAAAGTGCAGCCGGAACTAGAAGGAGGAAAAACAGAGATGCAGAGGAAGAAAGGTTCCTGCTGACCAGAATTTTCTCGGGGAATTGCAAACTCATAGTTATTGTAACAATTGTAACAATAACCAATCATGGGGTTACACATATGATCCTCTTTACCAATCACCTTGTGATAATTGGCAAACGTCCCCCCAGCTGGCTGGGTAAAAAAGAGCTGTAGATTGCTAATAAAGTTGGAACTTGCTTTATCGCTCACATTGAGTTTGGCTCCAATGCTTCCCCTGCGCCAACAGAACTGTTCCCAGTACGGTGGGTCCATGACTCTTCCAATCACCAAAGGAGAGATGGTACATACCAGTGGGTTAGGGAGAGGTCAGTGGAAATACCCATGGATGCCATAGCACAGGTCATCCATGACTTTGACATCTGCCCTGCAATAAAGCAGGCTAAGCACATGAAACCTTTGTGGTATGGAGGCAGGTGGTCAAAGTACAGGCATGGGGAGGCCTGTCAGATAGATTACATCACTCTGCCTCACTCTCGTACTGGCAAGCAGTATGTGTTGACCATGGTAGAGGCAAGCACTGGGTGGATGGAAACCTACCCTGTACCTCATGCCATGGCCCGTAACACCATTTTGGGTCTGGAGAGGCATATTCTGTGGAGACATGGTACCCCAGAGATAATTGAGTCAGACAATGGGATCCATTTCAAGAACAACTCGGTAGGCAACTGGACAAAAGAGCATGGGATCGAGTGGGTGTTCCATATACCACACCATGCACAAGCTGCAGGGAAGGTTGAATGCCACAATGGCCTACTTACAACCACCCTGAAAGCTATGGAAGGTGGCACCTTCAAGAACTGGAAGAAACACCTTGCCAAAGCCACCTGGCTGGTGAACACCAGGGGATCAGTCAGCCATGCTGGTCTTGCCCAGTCTGCCCTATTGCCTATAGTCAAGGGGGATGGGGTTCCTGTAGTCTGTGAGAGGAATCTCTTGGGGAAAACCGTGTGGATTACTCCTCCTCCTGGTGGGGGAAAATCCATAAGAGGCGTGGTCTCTGCAGAAGGCCCTGGTCGCACATATTGGGTCATACTTGAGAGTGCTGACATTCAGTGTGTTCCTCAGAGACACCTCACTCTGGCCGAGAAAGGTTAAAACCCAAATCAGAAAGGCATCTCCCTTGTAATGTAGTTATTGTACAATAGTTTCTTTTAGTTGTTCTAAGTGTTTTCCAGCTACCTCATCTCAGTACCAACAGACGTCCAACAGAACCCACAGCTACTGCAGAATCTGGAGGAGGACCACATCATATCACCTGCACCTGGTTCCCTGATGCCACACACGGAGAAGACTGTTCCTGTGCTCCCCTGAAGAACTGCTCCTGTTCCCTGATTCCTTCCTCCACGGTTCCTGCTCTGTGTACACCAACCTGCCCTGGAGAAACCCATCACTTTGGAGTATCGCCGAGACTTTAAGAATATTCACACCAAGGACTTTCCATACACATCACACACCATGGACACACCCAGATGTGAAGATCTGTTTGCAGGAGAGTGGCAGTGGTCTAACCAAGGGGTGGAATGTAAAGGGTTAAGCCCACCTGGCAACCCCCTGACTCCGCCCAAGGGGTGGTCTGACCTTTTTCCCAGGTGTCATGGTTAGCCACTCCCACTTCCTGCTAGGACTTGGCTATAAAAAAAAGAGAGTCCATCTTGTTTTCTCTCTCTTTGGCCCCTGCTCTTCCTGGAGTGACTGCTCTGCTGCTCTTCGGCTGCCAGACCACCATGTGCTCCCTGCCACCTCGTGGAGAGCACCACCATTTTTATCTGGAACTTGGACTGCTTTTTTACTGTAAAAATTCCTACATCCTGCCTTCATCCAGCACCAAAACCACTGATCTCAGCTTTTGGACTCAATTGCCTTCCACGGGTTGTATTTGTATTTTATTCCCCTTTTTTCCCCTTCTCCCCAGCTTCTGTAATTTTTTTCCCTCATTCCCCCTACCCTGCATTTTGTTTTCCTCTTTTCTCCAACCTTCTGTAAAAAACCCTTTTCCCTCCTATGTACTGTTAAATTTTTATACCTTTTTTACTTCCAAATTGGATTGAGTTTTTATTGGGCTTTTGGGCTCGGGGTAGTTGGCTTAAACCAAATACACCTGGCTTTCTTTGCCCTTCTCTCTGAGCAAGCTCCAATTTGGTCCATATAGAAGCTGATAAAATGTGCTCTGAGTATATCAATGCAACAGCAGAAAAAGGGGAGAATGCAGCATAATTGCTTTATAATGAGCTCCTGGCAAGACTGATCCCTAGGAACAGCTAAGAAAATAATTTTATCATGGGTATGAGGAAAACTGCTGCCATAAATCGAAAACTGCTGCCATAAATCAAAAACTGGCAAAGATCATTAAGAACAGGGAAAACACTGTGTCAAGCCTAATGATTTCACCTGAAACAGGCTAGTGAGAATCAAGCATTCCAGTACCAGCAAGCAGAGGGACCTCAGGTTAGAGATGGTGATCTGAAACTTCTGCTGCCTCATTCCTTATTTAAAGCACAGGAGGAGGAGATAGGCAATGAAACCAGCAACAGAACATTTTGTAAAGAAACTGCAGGAAACAAAAAGAATACGTAAACATCTGGCTGCCTCAGGGTGGCTGCTGAAATCAAGAATTTAGCACAATTTAAAGAAACATTATCTTTTTGTGTTGCTAATGGCCCTGTTTGGACTTGTAGGTTAACTTAAAACTCACATTGCATTAGAAGTTTTTCTGTTCATGGTAATAGTCCCAAACGATGTGCACACACATATGAAAAAGACAATACCAATCTCTCCCCAACACCCTAGTGCCATAAACAGTTAGAAAAGGAAAGGCCTGCTCGGTATATACTAGAGTTGGTCCAGGGGAGGGCCAGAAAATGCCCATGTTTTTGGAGCAGATCTGCTAAGAGCATAGGCTGAGGAAGCTGGGGGTTTTCAGCCTGGAGAAGATAAGGCTCCAGGGAGACCTAATAGTAACCTGCCAGTACTTGATGTGGGATAGAAAAAGGCTGGAGAGAGACTGTGCACAAAGGTCTGCAGTGACAAGGCGAAGGGCAATGGCTTCAAACTAGAGCAGAGCAGATTTAGATTGGATGTTAGAAACAAGTTCTGCACTATGAGGGTGGTGGAACACTGGAACAAGTTGTCCAGGGAGGTGGTTGTGGCCCCATCCCTGGAGATATTGAAGGTGAAGATGGACAGGGCTGTGGGCTACCTGGTCTAGTGGAGGATATCCTTGCTGGCTGCAGAGGAGTTGGAGTTCCCTTCCAACCCAGACCATTCTGTGATTCTGCAGAAACAGTTTTTTTTCCCACCTTTTCCTGATGTATGTTAGAGTGATCACTGACCAGAGTCAGCCTACCAGGGTTATCAGTATGGCATTACTTGTAGACTAGTCAATTCAGAACACTATAAAGGCTGGTAGAGAGACTTAATATCTTCCACGTGACACGTCTGGGGATGATGTGTTGCTGGTCTGAAATGTATTCCTGGGAGGAAGGCATCTATGTTACATAAGTCACACCATAATGAGATTCTTACCCAGAAATCAAGAACAAAGTAACATGGAGCCTGAACTGCATCTCAAATTAAATAACGAAACTCAAGTAATTGAAAATGGCTATATACAAATATAATTTTGAAAAATAATCATTATGAAATATCTTTGAGTGTTTTAAACTCAAAAGTATGAAGAGAGCCTGAGGGAGTTGGGGCTCTGCTGCTTGGAGAGGAGGAGCCTAAGGGGTGACCTTAGTCATGTAGATAAAGATGTGCAGGGTGAGTCCTGAGAGGATGGAGCCAGGCTCTTCTCAGTGATACCCAATGACAGAACAAAGGGCAATGGGTGGAAGTTGAGGCATAGGAAATTCCATGGAAACAAGAGGAAGAATTTTTTCCCTATGAGTGTAACAGAATCCTGGGACAGGCTGCTCAGGGGGTTGTGGATTCTCCTTCTCTGAAGATATTAAAAATATGCTTGGATGTGTTCCTGTACAATCTGTTCTAGGTGATCCTGCTCTGGCAATGGTATTGCACTGGATGAGCATTTGAGGTCACTTCCAACATCTAACATTCTGTGATTCTGTGATAAATACATGCAAAAAGACATCTTTTGTCTGGCAAGATTATGGTTGTCTTCATAAATACATTGGAATTTAGATGCACAGACTCTCAAAATACTCTTAAATACTAATACATAAATAATACTAAATAAAATACCTCAAAAATCACTACAACTCTTAGCTGTAAGCTTTTGGGATATTTGGTGGTGTATATATTTGGGATATTTGGGATACATGGTGATGTATGTTCCTTATCCTATGGCAATTGCATTTAGGTGCTCGTTTCGTTATAAATCAGAATTCTCCCATTCATCATTTTCTATCCTTTAATTTAAGCATTAATTATGTAGTCAGCAAACCAAAATCAATAACATCTGACTTGTATGAAACAGATATTATGCATAGTAAATCGCTGAAGTGAGCATTTTCCCAGAACTTGAAGATTTAACTTTGAAAAGAAGTTTTAAAATGTTCACTCAAGCCAGTCATGATTGCTGGTGAATAATGGATGCACCTGAAGAAAACAGGTCTGCTTGCAGAGCAATTTCCATAGAGAATCAAAAGAGATGATAAAATTAGCAAAATAATGCACCTATACTAGAGAAATCCATCCAGCTCTCCTCTCAGCTATAGAAAACTTCTGTATCAGAATCACAGAATTAAGCAGGTTGGAAAAGACGATCGAGATCATCAAGTCCAACTTATTACCCAGCACCATCTAATCAACTAAAACATAGCACTGAGTGACACATCCAGTATTTTCTTAAACACTTCCAGAGACTTCCACTGCTCCCTGTCCTGTCACTGGGCACCAGTGTAAAGAGACTGGCTGCACTTTTCTGGCGTCCACCATTAAAGTATTTTTAAACTGATCAGATCCCCTCTCACTCTTCTCCAGGTTAAATAGCCCCAGGTCTCTCAGCCCTTTGTCATAAGAGAGACATTCTATTCTCTTAATCATCCTTGTAGCCCTCTGTTGAACTTTCTTCATTAGTTTCCTGTCTCTGTCGAGATGGGAAGCCCATAACTATGATCTGTTCCACTAGCATCATGAAGCTTGTCCTGTTCCCAGACTACAGTGCCTGAGGAGCAAGAAGCTCCTGCTCTAACCTGGCTCTACCTGCCACAGCAAAATCTAGGCCATAAGACCTGAAAAGCAATGTTTTAGTGGAGATTTTGTGGAGCCACATGTGTGAAAACTTGTCTGAGTCATGGAGCTGCATGGCACAGTCTCATGGTACTGCAGTCTGTGCCACACTTTATCACATAGTAAGCATCAGCTTTCAGGAGTGCTGGATGAGCTCAAAGAAGAAAGAACATTGTCTTCTTCAAGCCCTCTTTCTCAGGTTTTCTGCTCTACAGAAGTTTGTTCTTACATTTATGAATAGCAGCTCATCCATGCCAAGGCCTCTGACCTATATTCATGACTGCTTCACTTGTGGCCATTTAATATATGGCAACCAACAGGAGAGATTCAGTACACATAAATCATTCTACAGGATGTAAAGGCTTACACAGTGACTCTTGAATCACTCTCTTTAGCAAGACAGCTTGCTAAAATCTTTTCTGCTTCATAAATACTGACAGAGTAAAAAGCCAGATAATTTCTTCATTTGTTGGAGTGTTGATCTGAATGAGGGTAGAGAGGTTCTTCAGAGGGGATTGAATAGGCTGGATCAATGGTCCAACATGAATGGGATGAGTTTCAACAAGGCCAAATGCCAGGTCCTGCACTCAGCTTACAACAACCCCAAGCAACGCTTCGGGCTTGGGGCAGTGTGGCTGAAGCTGCCTGGCAGCTGTAATAGTCAGGCAGCTGAATATGAGCCAGCAGTGTGCTCAGGCAGCCAAGAAGGCCAATGGTATCCTGGCTTGGATTAAAAATGCTGTGGCCAGCAGCAGCAGGGAGGTGATTTTCCCCTTAAATTTGGCTTTGGTGAAGGTTATACCTTGAGTGCTGTGTTCAGTTTTGGGCACTGCATTACAAGAGAGATGTGGAGGTGCTGGAGTGGCTTCAGAGGAGGGCAATGAAGCTGGGGAAGGGCCTAGGGAGAATAAATCTTATGAGGAGCAACTGAGAGAGCTGGGGATGGTTAGTTTGAAAAAGAGGAGGCTGAGAGGAGACCTCATTGCTGTCTATAATTACGTGAAGGGATATTGTGCAGAGGCTGCTGCTGGTTTCCACAGATAATTTGCGACAGAATAAGAAGCAGTGTCCTCAAAATAAGGCTGGGTAGATTTAGACTGAACATTAGGAAAAAGTTTTTCGTGGAGAAAGTGGTCACACACTGGAATGAGCTGCCCAGGGAGGTGCTGGAGTCACCCACCTTGGATGTGTTTAAGGGTGGTTTGGATGTGGTGCTTAGGGCTATGGCTTAAGGTGAATCTTGTAGAGTAGAGTTACAGGTTGGACTTGGTAATCCTGAGGGTCTTTTCCAACCTAGTTGTTCTGTGTTAGCTAACTCCAAGAAATGAATTATCAAATAAACTTGTAAACGTTGATGGATTTTGGAAGTAGTTTGCTCTGAGGTGCTGTGAAGTGCTGACAGAACCATAAATGTTCACAAGATAAAAATTCTAGCAGCAGACTATAAAAATGAGACATGACTGCTCTCTATACAGCCATGGAAATGCTAAAAAAATTACTTACCATAGTCATTATCATAAAAAATAATGAATTTCTGCCAGGCATATTCTGTGACCACCCTCAAGATTACATCATTTAAGTAGACAGGGGGGCGGACGGAGAGCGTGTAGTCATCATTGCGGCTGCTCCTGGTGAGCCCGCAGCCACTCCTTGGTGTTCCTGCCATTGAGCGCTGGATGAAGAGGTGAGGGATGTGCATGGCGTCTGCCAGGGACTGCAGAGATCCTGCTGACGTGCAGCCAATAGAGCTAACAAGGGCCAGGATGCCTTGGTTCATCAAGTCACAGGCTGCAAGAAAACACAGGGATATTCAAGGTCAGGGTGAATCAGTGCAGTGCAGAGGGCGTAGAAACATAGACACTGAATTGAAACAGAACAGGTTCAATCACATGAAAAATAGATAAAGTTTTGCACATTGAATAATTCAGACATAAAATTTGTTCCACAAGGCTTCCCTAGTCACTTTGGGCTGTCTTGTGGTGAAAGCCAAAAGGATGCCCTGTTCACCTTGCCCAGAAACGAATCACCTCTTGGAAATGAGACCCAGCCCTGTGTCTCCTCAGGAACTTTAAGAACTGATTCTGGCTACCAAATAAACATGACCAGCCTGGGAGAGGAGCACTCTTCAAAGTCTAGTGCAACAGCACCATGAATAGGATCTTTGCATTATACAGGGAAAACATGAAGAAATAACAGCTCAGGCTTGCTATCAACTTTTCAGACATCTGAATATGACTATGTAAATTAACTTGTCCAAGCAACAACTGAGTGGCTTCTGGGTTTTAAGAGATACATTCAGTAATCTTATGCATTTTATTCATTTATTTTCTCTTTAAAAACAACACTAAAAGCAAGCTAGTCTTATAAATTGCTAAGTGTTTTCAAAATTCAGTGAACTGCTTATATGCATTTACTTTCCTCACTACCATAAGAAAGGCATAGAGTTGTTTATGCAAACTAAAAATAAAATAGTAACTTGTAACTTGTGCCAGAAGAAGGGTCATGAAGATGATCACAGGGATGGGGTACCTGTCCTATGGAGACAGACTGAGAGAGCTGGGGCTGTTCAGCCTGGAGAAAAGAAGGTTCTGAGGAGACCTTTATTGTGGCCTTCCAGTATCTGAAGGAGGCTACAAGAAATCTGGCAATGGACTTTTTAGGGTGTAAGGTAGTGACAGGACCGGGGGGAGTGGATCCAAGCTAGACAAGGGCAGATTTAGATTAGACATTAGGAAGAAGTTCTTCACCATGAGGTTGGTGAGACACTGTCACAGCTTGCCCTGGGAGGTGATGGAAGCCTCATTGCTGGATGTGGCTCTGGGCAACCTGATCTAGTGTGAGGTGTCCTTGCCCATGGCAGGAGGGTTGGAACAGGATGATGCTTGAGGTCTCTTCCAGCCCTGACAATTCTGTGATTCTGTCACTACTGGTCTTGTTAATGTGGGCTGAGTTACAATAGTCTGAAGTATGATACTGATGACGCTCACATTAATACCAAAGGTGTTTATTGTGATTTATGTTAATGTAATCAATAAATATCAAAAGAGATTATCATGATTAGGCCTGCAATTTTGAAGGATTACCCTGTGAAATAAAGCAGAGACAGGTGTTTATATAGGGTTTCTAAACTACTCGAGCGCTAGAACAATGAAAGAGCACTGGCTTGTTTCAGAGTTCCCCCGAGCACATACAAAACAAAATTTATAAATACTCAATTTGCCACTGGCAAATCTGCAGGTGCAGTGAGGCTGAGTTAACACGTGTAAGTTAGCTAAGTGGATGGTAAAATGTTACGGATTAAATCAGAACAAAAGGGGTCAAACTGAGACAGCAGGTTAAGCTGTTTGCTTTCCTGACACAGAAGTGAAGGAAAAGTAACACAAAAACTCAGGATTGAGACAGAAGAAAAAGTGAGATAAGAACAGATTTACTGAGCAAAGTCAGCAAAACTTGGTACAAAATGCACAATTCCCTCAGTCTATCTGTGGGGGAAAAAAAGCACAGAGCAAGACAGCAGCAAGAAGCAAGCAAGCCAAAAGCCCACGCCAGAAAACTACTCTCCCATTCCAGCAGAAAAGACATCCCCCCAAAACCCAGAGCCAGCAACCAGAAGAGGAAACCTCTCATGTTACAATCTGAACTTCAAGCCCCATCATACTTTGCTCCAGTTAGCATTTTCGTTTTTGAAGCTGACATTATTGCAGTGTGGTGTGGATAACGGCAGCAGATTCAACTCAACCCATGACAAATATGTACTTATGAAGGAATATCTAATACTAAACTATTGTCAAGTTTAGGGCTGGGCTGGCCACTAAGTGAGTTGCAGATGCTCTCTATCAACCCCTCCACCTTCCCAAAGGGAAGAGAAAGGGAGTAAAGGAGACAGACCTATGGACTAGAAAACTAAAACTGCTATAATGAAAATTATAATAATAACAACAACATGAAATATATATATACAAAACCAATACTGAAACCAAAGGGCCTGGAGGCAGTTACATCACTGTCACCATTGATGCTGTAACAGAAGTCCCAGACAGGTCTCAGCAGCAGATGGGAGCCAGACACAGGAGCTCTCTTCTTGAATTCATGGATCAGGATCAAAGGCAGAACAAAGCTCTTCTGAGATACCAACCACCAAAGAAGAGGCTTGACCTTAATGGTCCCTTTATGCCAGATATGATGTATATGGAATGGATATCTGATTGGTTACTTGTCCTGTCTGCTCTTTCCCACAACTGTGGCCTTTTACTTTCTGCACCCTGAATGTAGTACACAAGGAGGTCATAAGTAGCAGTGACCTTGGTCTGCACACCACTCCTTGGCACTAAGTAGAAAGCAGCAGCTGACTGCCCAATCCTGCTGTCAATTTCAGAAAATGCAGGCACTTAGAGGAGTCTGTCACAGGACTGGGCTAATTAAACACAGTATCCTGTGGGACGAGGGGGTCTTGGCACCCCCCTCACCGGTTCTTCGGGTTTCGGTCGGCAGAAAAGACACGGATATCGCTTAAACGTCAGGTATAAATGTTTAACAACCAGGACAGGGGAAAACAGAGAGCTTACACGCAAGACAAATCCCGATCGCGCCTATGAGCATCCGCGGGAGCGCGAGGCAAAAGGGGAAAAACACGCTCCTTCCCGGACCGAGGGGGGGGGAAACCGCGGAAGGAGGGAGATCAATTTAAGGAAAATAAAAGAGGGATTAGAAAGAGGGAGAGAAGGGTCAGCCTTGCCACTTAGGAGAGCTGCCTGCTGCCTGCTGCCGTGCACGTGGCTGGGGCTTCTCCCAGTTGCTGCGTGGGTGACGGCGGACGAGGAGAGCGGGAAGAGCGAGGAAAATGGCTGCTGACCCGTTTAAGTACCCTGCAGGGTGTACGAAGCTGTCCATCAGGCGTCCAACATTTCCTGACCGGCCAATTAATTCAAGGTTTGACGTATATGGGCATCTCGAGGTTCCCCCCCTGGGTCCCGGGGCCACCTGGGATGCCCCACCCTTCACCCCTACCAAACCTTTTAACAGTAGAGGGAGGAGAGAACCCAGGAATTGGATTAATCCTAGGATGCTTCGTCATTCTATGCCGGGACAAGTCTCAGCTAAAAACCAAAACCACTGAACAGAATTAGCTCTGTCTGAGTTCACACCAGGACAACTGTGTGATTACTTCTTTTGCAGGAATAATCTGTGCATGCAACATGTGCAGGCAGAAACAAGAATCCCACATATGAGAATATATTTCCCTAAAAATATGAGAACATATTTTAGTGCCAGACCTGTTGTCTCATATCATATGGTTCTTACTTACAGCCAGTAATGTGTTACTTCACAGACACTTATTGATCCCACTGGGAATATTTACAGTGCAAGGAATGGAGTTCCATGTTTGAGCCCATGTGGAGGCTGACTTTGTAGGCAAAGGCCAGCAACGGAGATCACGACAACCACCTCCTCACAAAGCCCTTGTTATGCTTGTTAAGATACACAGATCTGGAACATGCCAAAGTGGATTTCCAGGGCATAGTGGTGCCAATGGGAATCCATTCAATAGCAGCACTTTTGAGTTACTTTATGCAGAAAACACAGGAGGGCATAGAGAGGTTTCAAAGCTCTTTGGCTTAGGGTAAAGTGTTCCCTCTGCACATGCTCTGAATATAGCTCATGTTTGGGGCCAGCTTCTAGGCTTCAGGTTAAAGAGAACACATTTTCAGTAACCTCAAGTACCCATTTTTACAAAAGTCCTACATATCATTCATAATTGAACAAAAAAAGTGTATCTCACAAGTCTCTACTATCAGAACACTTCAAAACAAGGTTATTAGGTAATCTTTGTTCAAGCTGCTTATTACACTCTTCATCATCACTTTCAACAAAGATAAGAGGTTTGTCAAAATATCTTTTTAGGGAGGTGTTGAATCTCCTTCTTGATATGGTTCTTTTGCACCATGTACCTAGGTTGCTCCTTGTCCTGTCATTGGGCATCACCAAGCAGAGCCTGGCTCCAGCCTCCTGATACTGTCCTTCACTTATTCATAATTATTAATGAAGTCACTCCTCTTCTCCAAGCAGCAGAGCCCCAGCTCCCTCAGTCTCTCCTTGTAAGAGAGATGTTCCCTTCCCTTAATCATCTTTGTGGCTCTGTGCTGGTCTTTCTCAAGCAGGTCTATGTCCCTCCTGAACCGTGGGGCCCAGAACTGGACACAGTACACCAGATGCAGTCTCACCAGGGCAGAGTAGAGGGGCAGGAGAACCTCTCTCAACCTACTAGCCACAGCCATTCTAATACACCCCAGAATGGCATTGGCCCTTCTGGCCACCAGAGCACATTCCTGTCTCATGGTCAACTTCCCATCCACTAGGATCCCCAGATCCTTTTCTCCTTCTTTGCCTTCCAACAGATCAGTCCCCAACTTATACTGGTACGTGTTCTTTCCCATATCTACGATGCTAATACTTGATAAACAAACTATTTTTGTTGATATATTGCTCTATCCATCAATATCTGTAGCTATCTAGATGTTAATAGCATTCTAGTTAGATATCAGTAGGCTAATTAAATTGGGTGTTAGATTGTGGAAAAGATTGCTTTCAATCCATTGAAAACTTAAGTGCACATGGTCCTGATATCTGTTCAACTAAAATACGCAGTGTGACCGTCCAATCTCACAAAAATTACTGAAAAAAACCCCACAGCAGATTCAAACTGTACTACAAAAATTGCTTAGAAAGGTCAACATTTGAAGACTTTCAGACTGAGAATAACCAGTTCACTCTCTGTAGTGCTATGAAGTGGGAAACAAGGGATTGGTGAAATTTGTTATTGAAACATGAAGGGATGAAAACAGTTCAGAACATTTAGCTTCACAGGGTAGAATGTCAATACTAGCAAACAAACTGAATAAAGAATTAAAGTCCTCTCTTCACATTGCAGCACATTTGTTACAACTGTGTCAGGACTGAGGCTGCCCATGTGGCTCTTTGTTTTGTGATACACTAAGGCAACCACTTGTCATGTGTTCTGGATAGTAATTGTTATGTTACTCGATTATTTCAAAGGTTTACTTGTGAGATTGTATGTATTTTTAGTGGGTTATGTTTGGAACTTTACCAGGGCTGTAAACTCATCTAATACATGGAACTATAGTGAGCATACATGATATGACACTGAAGCTCCAGGTATATTGCATGATGGATGGTATTTGATAGCAGTATTTTCATTATGTGTAAATGTGGTACAAGGAGAATGTATTGAAGTCCTAGCACAGAACACGTCAGCCATGTGTTGTTGCCATTTTGAAAATATTAGGGAAAGGAGTAAATAAAGGGAGGGATGACATTTGTTGTTCCCACTGTGCATGTGCCGGTGCTGATACCGTCACTGAAGTGGGAGCTCCAACCTCACATGAGTCACTCGTTGCAAATGGCAGCACAAAAGGCTCAACTTGCGGTGGACTGACTGCCGCAGGAAAAGCCAGCCCAGTGAGACAGGCCGAGGTCGCTAGTGGTGCAGCTGGGAGCAGCATGGCACTACCCACGTGACCAGAGGGGGTGTGGTGACCAGAGTGCCCAGCCCAGCCAGAGGCAGTGGCAACAGTGTGACCCCACCTGCCAGAGCAGCTCAGAATGTTAACCCTACGCAAATTTTTTCTCTCGCACCCATCACCACACACAGAATGAAACTGCAAATAAGTAGCCATAATTTGGACCCCATGGAAGACAGCTCAGCTGGGACCAGCACTTCACATCAGAGCTCCTCCAACAATCATGAATCTGAAGTAATTACTATAACAAACATGCCTTATAAGGAGATAAGTGGTATGCCACTATTGACATTGCTAATGTGTTCTTCTCCATTCCCACCACAGAAGAATGCAGGCAGCAGTTTGCTTTCACCTGGAGGGGCTTTCAATATCACTGGAAAAGTGTACCAATGGTTACCAGTTCAACCACCTGCCACAGCATGATCCAGACTGCACTGGAGAAGGGTGGAACTCCTGAACACTTGCAATTCATCAGTGACTACATTGCATTGGATGAGAGAGCAGAGGAGGTCTTTGAGAAAGGTAAACAGGTAATCAACATTCTGTTGGATGCTTGCTTTGCTATTAAGAGAAGCAAAGTGAAAGAAGTTGCCAGAGAAATCCAGTTTCTACAAGTTTGATGATAAGATGGCTGCTGCCATGTTCTCCTGGAGGTGGTTAATAAGGTGGCCACTATGGTGGAGCCCACTAAAAAGAAGGAGACCCAATCCTTCTTGGGGCTTGTGGAGATTTGGAAAATGCACATTCCTGGGTACAGTCAAATTGTGAAGCCCCTTTTCAATGTAACAAGAAAGAGAAATAGCTTTTAGTGGGGACATGAACAACAGGTGGCATTTGACGAGATGAAGTGAGAAGTGGTCCATGCCATGCCCTTTGGACCAGTTCTAACCAGCCCAGAGATTAAGAACCTACTCTACACTGCAGCCAATGAGAATGGATCCAGCCGGAGCTTATGGCAAAAAGCTCCTGGCAAAGCATGAGGCCACTCACTTGGGTTTTGGAGCAAAACATACAAGGGCTCAGAAGCTAACTACACCCCCACAAAAAAAGAGATTCTGGCTTCCTGTGAGGGGATTTGAGCAGCTTCTGAGGTGATCGGGACTGAGTTGCCACTCATTCTAGGTCCCAAGATCCCTGTTTTAACTTGGATGTTTAAAAGGGAAAGGTTCAACTTCCCACCATGCCACAGACTCCACTTGGAGCAAGTAAACAGCTCTGATAACCCAGAGGGCTAGAATGGGAAGCTTTGAATGCCCTGGCATAGCAGAGGTCATAACCAGCAGAGGTCAGAGGACACTGACTTCAGAATCCCACCAGAAGAGAAGGCAGTGGTCCAGGCTGAGGGAGCCCTCCTATATAATGACCTTCCTGATGATGAAAAGAGGTATGCTCTGTTTACAGATGGATCTTGCCATCTTGTAGGCTTTGTCTGGAACCCTACACACAGAGTTGCAGAGGCAAGAGATGGAGAAGGCAAGTTCGGCCATGCTGAGGTAAAAGCCACCCAACTGGCCCTGGACCTTCCAGAGCAAGAACAGTGGCCAGTGCTTTACATCAACACTGACTCATGGGTGGTGGCAAATGCCTTATGGGGGTGGCTGAAGGAATGGAAGTGAAATAATTGGCAGAGAAAAGGCAAGCCTATTTGGGCTGCTGACCTCTGGCAAGACATTTCTGCCCACCTGAACAAGCTGCCAAATCAGGCACATCAGTGCTCACATTCCAAAGAGCAGAGCCACTGAAGAAGAACACCACAACCATCAAGCCGACTTGCTGCCAAGATCTCCCAAATAGACTTGGATTGAAACACAAAGGTGAACTGTTTAGTGTGATGAGCTCGTGAATCTTCAGGTCACCAAGGGAGAAATGTTATATACCAGTGGGCCAGGGACAGGTCAGTGGACATACCCATGGATGCCGTAGCACAGGTTATCTGTGAGTGTGACATCTGCGCTGCCACAAAACAGGCTAAGCGCATGAAACCTTTGTGTTATGGGGGAGGGTGGTCCAAGTACAAGTATGGGGAGGCCTGGCAAATAGATTACCTTGCTCTGCCTCGCTCCCATAATGGCAAGCAGTATGTGTTGACTACGGTAGAGGCAAGCACTGGGTGGCTGGAAACCTACCCAGTACCCCATGCCAGTGCCCGTAACACCATTTTGGGCCTGGTAAGGCATATACTGTGGAAACATGGTACCCCAGAGAGAATTGAGTCAGATAATGAGACCTATTTCAAAAACAACCACATCAGCAACTGGGCAAAAGAGGATGGGATTGAGTGGGTTTACCATATCCCATATCATGCACAAGCTGCAGAGAAGGATGAACACCACAATGGCCTACCACCCTGAGAGCTATGGAAAGTGGCACCTTCAAGAACTAGGAGAAACACCTTGTAGAAGCCACCTGGCTAGGGAACACCAGGTGAACAGTCAACTGAGCTGGTCCTGCTCAATCTGCCCTATTGCCTATAGTTGAGGGAGATGGGGTTCCCATGGTCTATTAAAGGAAACTCTATTGGGGATAACTGTGTGGGTTGCTCCTGCTCCTGGTAGGGGAAAACCCATAAAAGGCATGGTCTCTGCAGAAGGCCCTGGTCATACATACTGGGTCGTGCTTGAAACTGGTAACATTCAGTGTGTTCCCATGAGAAATCTCACTCTGGCTGAAAAGGTTTACATCTGAGTCAGTAACACAGCTCCATCTAATATAGTTCTTATATAATAGTTTTTAAAGTTGCTATAAAGTTATTTTTTTCCTAGCTACCTCAGCACCACAGGGGTCCAATAGAACCCACACCCACAGCAGAATCTGGAGGAAAGCTACAGCATCTCACTTGCACCTGTTCTTCCCTGATGCCATACAGCAAGAGGCTATACCCTGGGTTTTTCTTCAAGAGAAAGGATTGTTCCTGTTTAACTTGTTCCTTCCTTGGTGGTTCCTGCCCTGCTCATACCAACCTGCTCTGTAGAAACACATTGCTCTGGAGCATCACTGGAACTATAAAGAACTCAGACTGAGAACTTTGAATACACATCTTATACCATGAACACATCTTTATGCCACTTGATGAGTAGACTGTTTGCAGGGAAGTGGAAGTGGTCTAACCAAGAGGTGGAATGTAAAGGGTTAAACCCTCCCAGAGAGGCTTACCTGGAACTGCAGCCTGACTCCTCCCTGGGGGTGGTCTGACTGCCCCCCAGGTGTCATGTTTAGCACCCTCCCACTTCCTGATGAGAACCCTATAAAGGGGGGATGAACTTCCTCTTTCACTCTCTTGGCTTCTGCTTCCTCATCAGCTCAGTATCTTGCTTCCCTGGCTGCTATTTTACCACGTGGTCTCCAGCATACACGTGGGGAGAATAGCCATATTTGGAACTCTAACTCGCTGCATCTAAAAATCATCTTGCATCCGTTTGCACCTACCACCAATTTCCAACTTCACCACTTGGATTCAACTTCCATCCACTCCTATCTATGGGTTGTATTTTATTTTTTTTGTTTGTTTTTTTTCCCCCTGTATCCTCTGTAATTCCTTTAACCTTATACCTGTATCTTGTATTTTGATCCCTCTCCCCCTGTCCTCTGTAATTCTCCTTACCTAAATTACCTTCTATTTATTGTTCAAGTTGATTTTTCACTTCCAAATCAAATTAAGTATTTATTGAGCTCTTGAGCTCAGGACAACTGGCTTAAACTAATACAAATATTCACATAATTCATCAGCCAAACAGAATTTCTGCTGACTTCAGTGGAATAATTGATTGGTAAAAAGCACAAGATTGAGGTTCTCAACTTTGGTTAATGCTTTTCCTGCATTGCAAATGAAAGCTCTTTAAAATTCTTTTCATAGTGATCCAAATCTTTCAACTGTATCTTAGCAACTGGGAAGCAACTGCAGCTGAAACATATTTAAAATCCTACTTGCAGTTTCTTCTTGAACGTGAACTTATCCTGTGTCCCACCTGCATGAGAAAATACTAATTTTATTTCCGTCTACATCTCTCTCTCTACCTCTGCCTCTATCTATGTCTATATATCCATGTCTATATATCTATGTCTGTAGCTATATCATCTATATCTATCTATGTCTCTGTCTATGTCTGCGTCTATGTCTATATCTATATGTCTACATCTGTATCGTCTATGTCTACATCTATATGTATGTCTATATCATCTATGTCTAGATCTATATCTAAGGACTTAAATGCTGCCTTACCATTCAAAACTCTGCTTCAATTTAATTTACTGCAACTTCCTTCAAGATTCCATTTCTAAGCTGGTATTTGGTCTTTTGCCACTATGATCAAAAGAATAGTTGCCTATAACCAGAAGAAAAAAGAAAACCAAAACAAAACATTGTGTGCTGTCAGTCCTCAGTCAGGAGAGTGCAAATGTCAAATTCAAATGGACATGCACACAGCTCCACTGCAAGTTTAACAAAGAAGGAACAGGAGAATTAGTAATAGTGTTTATAAAACACTACTGTCCCATACTGTAAGTGATAGTTAAACATAAGTTCTCCAGACATTAATTCACCCTTATAACCATCAAAAAGAAAATGCTGCTAAAATTAGATCTTCACTAGATGATGGAATAAAGCTGATCAGAATTTTACATATTGCTTAGAAAGAATCTCATTACTGTCTAGAAAACAATTAAAATTATTTTCCTTGTTGATATACATAATACATATACTACATAGCATGCCTAGCACACTGGCTTACACCCATTTAACTCTTAGGATTATCTGTTTTTTTTTTTTTTTCCCTCAAAATACAAAGCTACTGAATTCCCAATGCTGGTGGACCAATTGCCAGCAACAAAAAAGTCAATCTTTAGAACAAAATCATTTCTAAGTTAGCTTGGCACAGCATCTAAAGAAAATGAAACCCCTAATTTTGCGTCCAGCATGCTATTTTTTAAAATAGAGAGTCAAATGCCATTTGAAATAAACAACTTGCATCTAGGCTACCAGCTTGTATAAGGACTTAAATGGAATTTAAATGGATGTCTTTAAGGGTCATTTGGATGTGGTGCTTAGGGCTATGGTTTAAGGTGAATCTTGTACAGTAGCATTATAGGTTGGACTTAGTGATCCTGAGGGGCTATTCCAACCTGAATGTTTCTGTGATTCTTTGTGATTCTGTGTCCTTTCTCTATGAAATTGAAACAATGCACAGTCCTTATTTAAGTACTAGTTGCTGTAATTCAGAAATATAACAAAATAAATCTACAACAAAGAGCAAGTTTAAAAAACAGATGCAGGAATAAATAAGTACCAAAATAAGGACAACTGATATTTAATTATTTCTACAAATGTGAGCATTTTCACAGAATCACAGAATACCAGGGGCTGGAAGTGACCTCAAGAGCTCATCCAGGCCAATCCCCTACCACAGCAGGATCACCTACAGTAGACCACACAAGAACACATCCAGGTGTGTTTTGAATATCTCCAGAAAAGGAGACTCCACATCCACTCTGGGCAGCCTGTTTCAGTGTTCTGTCACCCTCACAGAGGAAATATTTTCCTCCTGTTTCCATGGAACTTCCTCTGCCTCAGCTTCCACTCATTGCCCCTTGCCCTGTCACTGAGCACCACCGAGTAGAGCCTTGCTCCATCCTTTTGGGACATTCTCTGCACATCTTCTCAACATTTTCTTGCTTATTTCTCAGTTTTTCTTCCTGATAATAACTCATAACCAATCACTCTAAGAAAACAAAAACTGATGAGCCAAATTGAAAAAAAAAAATTAGTATAAATTCTTTGGAAACTTCAGTAGCAGCCTAATTTTGCTGTTTTTGAAACAGTTTTTGAAAACGCTAAATACTGTGCGTAAAGAGTGAGTAATATCCCTTTAAATAATCAGAAATGTGTTCTACGGTAATTTTCATATTCTTTAATCATGCTACTTCCCCAATTGTAGGGTTGAGTATATGTTGAGTGAACAGAAATAAGATCTAAGCATTATTCCCAAATTCCTGGTCTGATTTGGACATCCTCATGTCTTCCCTTTGTTATCCTTTTGAAAGCTGGCATCATTTCAATTTCACTGCTCCTGGCTGTTTTAAATATGTTACATACAAAGGAGTGCCTCCAAGTTATTTAGCTGAATGTGAGGCTGGGGGGAAAAAACACTCTCTTTTGACTGATATCTCTGTTTTGGGATGGAGAATGAGTGGCTATAAACATTTTTTCTCCCTAGAAATGTGTTTCAGGATTCTGAAATCAGGATACATAGAATCATAGAATGCTTTTGGTTGGAACGGACCTCAAAGATCATCCAGTTCCAATCCCCTGCCATAGGCAGGGATCTCTCCCACTAGAACACTCAAGGCCTCATCTAACCTGGCCCTGAATACCTCTAGAGAAGCCTCCCTGGGCAATTGGGGCAGATCAGCTTTGTCTTGATTTCTGTAAATGGTGACTTCAATCTTTCCAAAGAAACTTTTTTTTTTTTTTTTTAATCTTCTTACTCTCTTTTAAGGCCTGTAGAATTCACCATCAGATGGATAACAGGTGGAAGCATACTGAAATTTGTTTCCCATTCCAACAAAATAACCAGGAAATCACAACCTGGGCAAAGCTCAGGGAGAAAAATCTAGTCCATAAGCACCTCAGGTTTTCACATGTGTCAGCCATCTGGAGCTACTATTAGAAGAAGCATATGGATGTGCTGGAACATGTCCAGAGAAGGGCCATGAGAATGATCAGAAGGCTGAAGCCGCTCTGCTATGAGGACAGGCTGAGAGAACTGGGGTTGTTCAGAAGAGAAAGCTCCAGGGAAACCTTATTGTAGCCTTTCAGTATCTTAAGAGGGGCTACAAAGAAAGCTGGGGAGGGACTTCTTAGGGTGTCAGGTAGTGATAAGACTTGGGGGGAATAGAGTAAAACTAGAAGCGGGTAGGTTCAGATTGGATGTTAGGAAGAAGTTGTTCAGCATGAGGACGGTGAGACCCTGGAACAGGTTGCCCAGGGATGTGGTGGAAGCCTCATCCCTGGAGGTTCTTAAGCTCAGGCTGGGTGTGGCTTTGGGCAACCTGATCTAGTGTGAGGTGTCTCTGCTCATGGCAGGGGGGTTGGAATTGGATGATCTTTGTGATCCCTTCCAACCCTGACAGTTCTGTGCTTCTGTGAAACTAGGTAATTACAGAATCACAGAATGTTAACAGTTGGAAGGAACCTCCATTGAGTCCAACACCACTTCCAAATCAGAATTTCCGTGTAGCTTTGAAAACATGTTACTACTTGTATTTACTTTGAGAATACTATACGGCAGCCTGCTCCTCAAACCCTTTTTTAGTTTCAGGGTTCTGATGAAGACTAATGGACCCTAACATGGAAATTTCGTGTTGCAAAGGGAAAGGAATAAGGTTAAAGTCTTACTCTAACATTCTGCTTCCACCTCATCAAGTGACCATGCTAGCCACAATATACTTTTTTGGGGGTCTTCATCACCTTTAAACACCAGTCTCAAAGCTTTCAAGAATTCATTGTAGAAAGAGGATGTATTTGTATGAGAAAAAACAAACAAACGAAAAAAACCCATGAAAACTTACAAGAAGTTTAAACAGATAACATATAGGCATTTTTGTTAGGTTTCAAAATCTCAGATGCAAGAAGAATAAAATGTGATTATGAAAAGCATACTCAAGAGAGCATGGCTCCAAATTTTCATTAAGGTTTTTAAAGTCACCTCTGGATAGCAGTTCTGCACTTCCTTCATAACACAGTGGTTCATCCCAGACTTAGAAGTGAATTATTTCAAGATAAGCGATAGCACACTTATACCTAGAAAACTATAAAGAAGGAAATAAGGAGAAGGAGAGGAACAATGTTACTGGCTGGATTTTAAAGTGTATTCTCCTCTGCAATGCAGTAACAGTCTAGCTTGTTCCTTTTCTTGATAAGGTTATAGAAGGCTACTTTATTTATATAATCTCTGTAAATATTAGCCAAGCTCTCCTTCCCTTACATTACACACAACTCAGACTGCTCACAGTACTTTAAATTCACTGGTAATAGACCTTTAAGGGACTGCAACTTGTCCTGACTGTAAAACAAACTTGTGTTTGAGTCTTAAAATCTATGCTTCCCATGCCTTGGTATTTCTTTCTTAGGGAAAAATAATCCAAACTTCTGATGTCTAGAAGTAAAAAAAAAAAAATTACCAGAGAGCTCATTTGCATCTCCATTGCAGAAAACATCACAATCACCCTTGGATATTTTTACTGAAAAGCATTTTGAAAGGAGCTTTTCTGGGTCAGGTTTCTTCCTGTGTACAGGATTTGCCAATTTTTGTAAGGCTAAATCCAGTACATTAAAATTTAATAATTCACCTGAACCTTGAAAAAAATAAAGCAGGAGTCTCACAAGCCTGAAGACTGTCAAGATTTATATACAAATGGTGTTTTAACATCATCTCTTGTAGGATACAATGGCAAAGCCTGAAAGAAGCACAGCTTGCAAAGGCTACCAAATGGAATGCTCCACAAGCTCTCTTTTGGACAAAGGTCCAGATTTATTTCTGTTTGTTTTTTTACCCTGCAGCCCTTCTGCACAATTCTACAGAGTCATGTTTTTGCTAGATTAAGACACCATACAGCAGTACAACTCCATTTTTCAGATGTGGTTTCACCTGGTGTTCTACAACTGCACCCAAATGATTTCTCAGTGTGACTGCTCTGAGCCCTTCAAGAAGCCTGAAGAGCTCTGGGTAATATTAAAAACGACCAACATTTAAAAGTAGTTCCACAGCCAGAAATCTTCAGCTGAAGGACGGCTTTAGCTGTCATCTCCTCTGGCAGATGAACGTTAGTATATTCTCCCAAAAGTGCTACAGCTTTTCAAAGTGCCTGTGGTTGAGAACTAAAAAGAGATTGCAGTGCTGACAGACCTGGAAAGAGTGGACTCTGCAAGACAGCAGACTTGTAGAAAAGTTCAGTAGGAGTAAAGAGGGGTAGGGAAAGGAGGAGGTTAAATCAGCTAAAGCCAGGCAATGACATTCATTGGAGAAAGGGCTAGTGACACCTCACAAAATTGATTTCTACAGTCCTGGCATCTCGGCAGGGATGTCTATCTCCAAAATAAATGCAGCCTCTTGGAGAAACAAAGAATGCAAAAAAATCCAGACTTATATTCCAAGCAATACTCCTTGGCTTCTGTGCTGGCTGCTTACTGACAAACCAAACCTCATCTACTCCCAGCACCCTTGCTTTGAGAGTTGCATGAGCAATTTCATTCATCCATTACACAAAATGAAACACTCATAGAATGCTCTGGGTTGGAAGGAAACTCCAAAGGTCATCCACTTGAAAACCCCTGCAGTGAGCAGAAACATCCTCAACTAAATCAGTTTGACCTGAGCCCTGTTGAGACTGACTTTGAATATTTCCAAGAATGGGGACTCCACCACCTCCCTGGGCAGCTCATTCCAATGCCAATCACTCTTGCCGAGAAGAACTTCTTCCTAACATCCAGCCTAAACCTGCCCTGGTGCAGCTTGAGGCTGTGTCCTCTTGTTCTGTCACTGGTTGCCTGGCAGAAGAGACCAACCCCATCTGGCTACAGCCTCCTTTCAGTTAGTTGTAGAGAGCAATGAGGTCTTCCCTGAGCCTCCTCCTTTTCAGGCTGAATACCCCCAGCTCCCTCAGCCTCTTCTCACAGGGCTTTGCCCAGCTTCCACAGCAGCCTTGGTGCCCTTCTCTGGACACGTTCAAGTGCACCTCAACATCTTTCTTAAACTGAGAGGCCCAGAACTGGACCCAGTACTCAAGGTGTGGCCTAACCAGTGCTGAGTACAGGGGCAGAAGGGCTTCCCCTGTCCTTCTGGCCATACTGTTTTTGATACAGGCCAGGATGCCACTGGCTTTATTGGCCACCTGAGTGCACTACTGGCTCACACTTCCTCCAACCCTCAGCCTATCTTTATCCTTATACTGTTGGTGAATATTTCCCTAACCAGCCCTGTCTGAGACATTAAGCAGCACATTGTCTGATATAATTTTTAATAACTAGTTTGCCTGTTGCACAGCAGACAATTGCTGCATTGTAGGGGAACAAAAAGGCTGAGTCTTAAGGCAGCTTAATATAAAAGACAATTGTATCAAAAGATAGCATCCTGGTAAAATCATAGGGATTTATTCTGGTTCCTTGTTCTGTGGAAGTCTGCATAAAAGTGTTGGGAAAATTAAAAATATATCAACCACAAAACCTGTTTAAACCTTGAGCATCAGCAATTGTCTTTATAGGGACTTGTTTTTGTATGATGCATTCTTGTTAAGAGAATAAAACACTGAACTTGATGCTATTTGACAAAAAATTACCCTTTCTTTGCCATTTCTCAGTCAGCCTGTCTGGCAATTTCCCCCCTCAGCCGGTCCATCCTAGAGCAAACTTTCATAGAATCACAGAACATTCTGGGTTGGAAGAGAACTCCAAAGGTCATTCAGTTCAAACCCCCTGCAGTAAGCAGGAATATCCTCAAGTAGATCAGGTTGTTGAGCCTGACTTTGAATATTTTCCAGGATGGGGCCTCAACAACCTCCCTGGGCAACCTGTTCCAGAGTTCCACTACACTCATGGTAAAGAACTTGTTCCTAAGATCAAGCCTAAATCCACTCTTCACTAGTTTGAAGCCATTGTCCCTTGTCCTATCACTCCAGGCCTTTGTAAACAGTCCCTCTCCAGCCTTCTTGTAGGCCACTTTCAGGTACTGGGAGGCCACTATTTGGTCTTCCCAAATCTTCTGTTCTCCAGGCTGAAACTTCATCTTTCTGTCTGCTTTTCTGTGCCCTGAGCATTGGCTTTCATCTTCCCATTGTATAATTTCCCTCTGTCCTTAAGATCTGCTCCAGCAACTTGCACTCTTTTTTCATCTTTTCTCCTCCATCTCCTTTTTTTTCCGTTTTTTTTTTCCTCATAATTTTCAATCCTATCATCTCCAATGTCAGTAAATAAGATCTAGAAGTCTTGGCAGTGGACTGAGAATCTGAAGGCTCATATACTGGTCCCAGCTCTGATTTTATTCCACTGAATGACTGATTTTGGATGAATAACCCAATTTATCTTATGCTTTGGTTATGGTGATATTTTGACACTTCTGGAAAACACATTTGCATGATCCAAATACAAAAGATTGCATTCCAACCAATTCTTTCCAAGGTTAGAAGGCAAATTTCTCACCACAGTTCCCACTGCCAGAAGTTTCTTCACATCCCTTCACTTTTGTGAATGCTTGTGTTTCATAGCTCCCCTTTTTTGCCCAAACTATTTGTATGGAGATGACAGACTGTGTTGGAGATATGCAATGTGATGCACAATACCACAACCTAGTCCAGGGCAGACAAAAGAATATACAGCTGATAGCATTGGTTTAATTGGAAGCCCTACAGTGGAAAGATCTGCCTGTGATGTCCTGGATGAGCTTGGCATTCTCCCAAGCATAGATAGTATCAACAATACTGCTCAAAATAAGACCACCCCCAAAGAAAAAGAAATCTGGGAGAGCTTTCTTTCCTACAGTGCAAACAGCAAACATTCAGGCATTCTTTTGCTAAGGGGAAAATAGAGAAAGTTTTATATGGCATTGTAGAGAGTGAGAAGCATTTCCATAAGACAAAAAGGCACACATTTAATTCTTCTTTAAAAAAGAAAAAAAAAAAATGGATGACAATACATCAGCTTCAAATAATACATGGATGTGAAAAACATGAGCAGTCTGCAGGAGTGCAGAACAACTTAGGCACTCAGCAAAACCTTAGCCAAGGCAAAACAAGTATTGCCATTATTATTTGCTAAGAATAGACATTTTGCTTATTTTGCTGACTGGCAATGCAGAGTGACAATCATGCTAAGAACAAAAACATCAACTACTTTCAGTAGAGCACATTATTTGTAGCACTGCAAATGCTTTGCAAAGAAGCTTGGCATCTTCATCATCTCTATTTCACAGAAGAAAGAAACCCCAGACATGCCAAGGGGAATTGTGTGCCCAAGGTCAGAAAGCAAGCAAGGAAATTCTTTTTCCTGTCAAGCTAAAACATGCACAACGACTGGAAGCAGAGTCTTCTGTTGAAGCTTTCCAGTGTTTGTTTTGTTCATTATTGTGCCATTCAAAGTGGTTTGTGTTCTGAGCCAATATAACTGAGGAAAGATTTGGAAAGCAAGGCAATTTGGCCTACAACAATGGGATTATGTGACGAAGTTCCAGTTGCATAGCAACCCAAGAGCATAGAATCAACCAGACTGGAAAAGATCTTTGAGACCATAGAGTCCAATCTACTGCCTAACACCTAATTACCTAAACCATGGCACGAAGTGCCTCATCCAGTCTGCTTTTAAACACCTCCAGGGCAGCCCATTCCAATGGGCAATCACTCTTTCCATGTAGAACTTCTTCCTAACATCCAATCTAAACCTGTTCTGGTACAGCTTGAGCCTGTGCCCTCTTGTTCTGCCACTGGGTGTCTGGGAGAAGAAAGCAACCCACCTGGCTACAACCTCCTTTTACATAGTTGTAGAGAGTAATAAGGTCTCACTTAAGCTCTCCCCACTGTTAAATTATGCAGAATGGGGGCATGAAGATTTGAAAGGGGAAGGGGTTAACAGTCTCCTGCTGGCTGGTGTCAGTGGGGCAGCTCACCAGAGTGCCCTGAACTTGCTGCCCTGAGGAAAGCCAAGGATGATGTACCAGGACAAGCTGGGGAAATCAAGGGGAACTGGTACACAAGGACAACAGGGCCAGCCCAGCTGAATTGCCTCTATGCAAATGTACAGAGCTTGGGCAACAAACAGGATGAACTAAGGGCCACTGTGCTGCAGGGATGCCATGACATAGTGGCTATTACTGAAACTTGGTGGGATGATTCCCACAAGTGGAATGTAGAGATAGATGGATACAAGCTCTTTAGGGAGGATAGGCATGGAAGGAGAGGAGGAGATGTTGCCCTATATTTCAGTAACCAGCTAGAATCAGTGGAGCTCCATCTGGGGAAGGATGATGAGCTGGTTAAGATTGTATGGGTTAAAATTAGAGGGAAGACAGGGGAGAGTGATGTTACTGTAGGGGTCTGCTACAGGCCACCTGACCAGCAGAACCAAACAGATGAAGCCCTTCACAGGCAAATAGAAGCAGCTTCCAGGTCACAAGCCCTGGTCCTCATGGGGGATTTTGCCCACCCTGACATCTGCTAGAGGGACAACACAGCAAGGCATCAGCAATCCAGGATGTTCCTGGATTGCATAGACAAAAACTTCCTCCTTCAAATGGTAGAGGAACCAACAAAAAAAAGGTGCTATGTTGGACCTTGTTCTCACCAACAGGAAAGGCCTGGTGACCAATGTGAGGCTCAGGGATAGCCTTGGCTGCAGTGACCATGAAACAGTGGAATTTAAGATCCTCAGGGCAACAAGGAGGATGGTTTCTAAGCTTACAATCCTAGATTTTAGGCAGCAGAATGCAGCAGCAGCATCAGCCCTACTGTCTGAAAAGTGAAGGCAAAATGTGCCCAAAAGTTTTGCTCTCTTACTCCAGAAATAATGGCAAGGTAGTGTTCCTTTGGCACCAGTTGCAACCTTTTACTGAGATTGCCTTGACTGTAATGGCTGCAAGACATGCCAGTAAAATAAGGTAACACAGCTTTTCTTTTCTCTTGACTTTTTCCAACATCACAAAAAAAGAAATCTGAAATACAAAATAGACATTGTCAGAAAAATAAAATAAAACAAACAACAAAAAAAAGTTGGACAGCACTAAACACTTAAGTTTCATTGGAAACAGCAATTGTACTACGTCATGCATACTGTGGCCAAACAGAACTGTCAAGAGATTAAAAAACTAACCATGAAGAGACAAGTGTCCAATAAAAGACATATTGAACCAGATATCAGTCCAGCAGGTCAAGGGAGGTTCTTTTCCCCCTCTGCTCTGCCCTGGTGAGATCACACCTGCAATACTGTGTCCAGTTTTGAGCTCTCCAGCTCAAGAGAAACAGGGACCTGCTGGAGAGAGTCCAACAGAGAGCCATGAGGATGACTGGGGGATGATTGTATCATCACCAACTGGCCAGAAGGCACAGGCTGTGCAAAACCTCCAAAGGAGAAAACAATTCGTACTAAAGGAGCTCCTCCCTATGGTGATCTTTCTGATTGGGAAAAGAACTATGCTTTGTTCACAGATGCTTCCTGTCGTCTTGTTGGGAACAAGAGAAGATGGAAGTCAGCAGTCTGGAGTCCTACCAGGACAGTTACTGTAGTGAAAGATGAAGAAGGTGAATCCAATCATTTTGCTGAGGTAAAAGCAGTCCAATTTGCTCTTGATGTGACTTAATGGGAAAATTGGCCTATCCTTTACCTCTACACTGACTCATGGATGGTAGCCAATGCTCTTTGGGGTTGGCTAAAGGACTGGAACAAGAATGGTTGGCAAAGGAAAGGAAAGCCTATTTGGTGTGCTGATCTATGGCAGGACATTGATACATGACTGGAGAGAATTCCAGTGAAGGTGCTGCATGTAGACGCACACATGCCTAAAAGTAGAGCTACTGAGACACATCAAGACAATGATCAGGCAGATCAAGCTGCTAAAATTTTCTCAAATTGACACAAACTGTAACCTTGGTCTTGATTGGAAACACCAAGGTGAACTGTTCTTGGCTCAGTGAGCCCATGATTCATCTGGACATCAAGGCAGGGATGCAACATACCAATGGGCACGTGATAGGTTAATTGACTTATCCATGGATGCTATCACCCAAGTCATACATGACTGGGACATCTGTGCTGCTATTAAGCAAGCTAAGCAAATCAAGCCCTTATGGTATGGTGAGAGATGGTCAAAGTACAAGTATGGTGAAGCGTGGCAGATTGACTACATCACTTCACCTCATTCTCATTCTGGCAAGCAGTATGTGCTAACGATGTTAGAGGCAAGCACCGGATGGCTGGAAACCTATCCAGTTCCACATGCTACTGCATGTAACACCATTCTTGGTTTCAAGACAGGGCAGGGAGAGGTCATTAATCAATTACTGTCACAGGCAAAACAGACTGAATTTAAGGATAATTAATTTAATTTATTACTAATCAAATTAAAGAAAAGTAATGAGAAACAAACCCAAATCTTAAAACACCCTCTCCCAACTGCTTCCTTCTTGCTGTGCTCGACTTCACTCTGGATTTTCTCTACCTCCTCCCCAAAGGCAGTGCAGAAGGACAGGGAATGGAGGCTACAGACACTTCATCACTCATAGTTTCTTGAGCTCCTTCTTTCTCAGGAGGAGGATACCTCACATCCTTCCCCTGCTCCAGGAGACAATCCTCCACAAACTTCTCTGGTGTGAGCCCTTTACCTGGGCTACAGTTTTCCATAAATTGCTTCAGCATGGGTCCCCCACTGGGTCATAAATCCTGACAGCAATCTTGCTTCAGCATGGGCTTCAGCATGGGGTCACAACCTCCTTCAGGCATCCACTTGCACCAGTGTGGACTACAGGTGGGTATCTGCTCCACACATTACCCATTACCCCTTGTCCTGTCATAACAAGACCTTGTGAATAGTCCCTTCCCAGCCCTCCTGTAGGCCCCTTTCTCCTCGAAGCCTTCTCTTCTCCAGTCTGAAGAGCCCCAACTCTCTCAGCCTGTCCTCATAGCAGAGCTGCTGCAGCCCTCTGAACATCTTTGTGACTGTCCTCTGCACTCACTCCTACATGAGCTGCAGGAGATGGCCTTAACATGGTCTTTACTACAGGCTTCAAAGGAATCTTCAGAATCAGAATCTTCAGTGTCTGGAGCACCGGGTCCTCCTCCTTCTGCACTGACTTTGGTGTCTGCAGAATTGTTTTTTTCTCACATATTCTCAATCCTTTCTCTGGCTGCAGTTGCTGTTCATGTAGGATATTTTCCCTTTTCATAAATAGGTTATCACTGTTGCTCATGGACCTTAACCGGCAGCAAGCTGTAAAGGGTTAAGCCCACCTGGGACCCCAGAGGTGGTTTGGCCTGTTTCTCCCAGGTAGCATGGTTGAACACTCCCATTTCCTGCTATGATTTGGACTATAAAGAGGGGAACTCAGCCCCCCCTTGCTCTCTCGCTCCCTCTGCCCTCTCACCGCAGCGCTGCTGGGACCCCCTGCCGCTCCCTGCTGCCCCTCCACATGCTCCGCAACAAGCCGTGTGGAGACCAGGAACTGCTTAGCTGCATTTGCAACCTGCTCCTTTCCTTCAGCACCACCAGCCACGGGACCGCGACTTTGGTTTTGGTTTGGACTAAAAGCCCTGCCGTGGCGGTATCTCTTCTCCCTTTTCCTCCTCTCCCGGGTCTTCTGTATCCCTTCCCTCAGTTCCACACCATTGCATTCCCGTTTGTTTTCCTTTCCTCCCACCTCCTGTAAGAAACAGAAAACCCCTTCTTTTCCCTGTTACTTATTATTTAAAGGTTTTATATCCCTTTTCATTTCCAAACCGTTTTGAGTTTTCTTTTGGGCTTCTGAGCTCGGGGTAGCTGGGTGTTAAACCAATACACAAGTCCATCTTGGAGCCAGCTGGCATGGGCTTTATGGAACACAGGGGAAGCTTCTAGCAGCTCCTCACAGAAGAATCTCCTGCAGCCTCCTCACTACCAAATTTTTTCCATGCAAAATCAACATCAAGTTTTTCTACAGAGTGCCTCCTTCTTGCCGAAATCTACCATAGCACTCAGTGGTGCTTGCACAGGAACAGGGAAAGTGATATATTGACAGATGGACTCAAGGATCTTAGAGCTTTTTTTCCAACCAAAATAATTCTATGGTTCTATGGTTCAAATAAAGCTGTCTTACATTAATTATGCATATGATTTTCAGGACAGTTGCTCTAACACCCTACTCTTCCACCTGCTCAATGGTTTGCTAAGATTCTTACCAGACTTTGGTGCTTAACATGTTTTGTCAGGGTAAACATCCTAACCCACTGCTTCTATAAGGTAAACCCAACACAGTACTGCTCCCGGTAATCTCCAGAGATGACTAGGATCCACTTTAGATAAACTCAAAAAAATATAAGGAAGTGGAGGTGGAGTCCTGGTGGACAACAAGTTCTGCATGGACATCAATGTCTGGTGGCCACAAAAGCCAATGGCATTCTGGGGGGCATTAGGGAGAGTGTGTCATGCAGATCCAGGAACTTTCTCCTCCTCCTCTACTCTTCCTACCTGGAATATTGCATCCAGTTCTGGGCTCCCCAAGTTCAAGAAAGACAGGGATGTACTGGAGAGAGTCCAAGGGAGGGCAACAAGGATGCTGAAAGAACTAGAGCACTGCCTGAGGAGGAAAGGCTGAGAGCCCTGGGGCTGCTTAGTCTGCAGAGGAGAAGGCTGAGAGGGGAGCTGAGCAATGTCTATAAATAGCCGAGGGATGTGGTTCAGGATGGAAGGGACAGGGACAGCCTCTGTTTACTTGTGCTCAGGCATAGGACAAGGGGCAAGGGATGGAAACAGAAGCACCTCACCATGAGGAAAAACTTCTTGATTATAAGAGTGACAGAGCACTGGCATAGGCTACCCAGAGAGGTTGCGGAGTCTCCTCCGGAGCCTTTCCAGCCCTGTCTGGATGTGTTCCTGTGTGACCTGTTCTAGATTCTCTGGTCCTGCTCTGGCAGGGAGGTTGGACTGGATGCTCTCCAGAGGTCTCTTCCAATTTCTAATATCCTGTGAGCCTGTGATATGATTTTCAGAACAATTGTTCTAACACCCTTCACTTTGACATGCTCACCGCTTCACTAAGATTCTTGTGACACATTGGTGCATATTTTGTCAGTGTATACATCTTAGCCCCCTGTTTAAAAAAAAAAAAAAAAAAAGAAAAGAAAAGAAAAGGGAGGAAAACTCAACACTATTGCTTCTGAAAATCCCCAGAGTTGGCTAAGATCCACCTTAGATGAACCTGAAAAAATATAAGTGGAAGCATCTGATAATGATAACCAATTTCTAAATGCTTGACTACAGCTGGAGCTCTTGCTCAGTGTTTGGTGCCTGACTTTTACATTGTTTTTCTCTAAGTGCACCGAGATTCAACACATTGTAAGCATGCCTGAGTCATTTAGCACTAATTAAACTTTTTATAACTACATAAGAAACCCTGTAATCTCACAAACTCAGATGGACTGCTCAGAGACAGCAATTGTCCTGTCTGAGGCAACTAAATATTTCCAGTGTCTGCATACATCCATACACATATGCACACACATACATACATAATCAAGAAAGCAAATGAAAGCAAATTAATGAATAAAAAATAATAGATTTGTCAGGGCTGGAAGTGATCTCAGGGATCATCCAGTTCCAAAACCCTTGCCATGGGCAGGGACACCTCACATTACATCAGGTTGCCCAGAGCCACATCCAGCCTGGTCTTAGAAACTTCCAGCGATGAGGCTTCCACCACCTTCCTGGGCAAACTGTGCCAGCATCTCACCACCCTTATGGTGAAAAAAATTCTTCCTAATGTCTAATCTAAATCTGCCCTCCTCTAGCTTGGGTCCATTGCCAGCTTTCTTGTAGCCCCCTGCAGATACTGCAAGGCCACAATAAGGTCTCCTAAGAGCCTTCTCTTCTCCAGACTGAACAGGCCCAATTCTCTCAACCTGTCCTCATAGCAGAGAAGCTCCAGCCTTCTGTTCATCCTCAAGGCCCTTCTCTGGACAATTCCAGCACCTTCAGATCTTTCTTGTAATAGTGGGTCCAGAACGGGACACGATACTCCAAGTGGGGTCTCACCACAGCAGTGTAGAAGGGGAGAATCTTCTCCCTTGCCCTGCTGACCACACTTCCCTTGATGCAGCCCAGGCTCTGGTTGCTCTCTGGGCTGCAAGTGCACACTGCTGTCTCATCTTGAGCTTCTCATACACCAGCATCCAGAAGTTCCTTTCTTTAGAGCTGCTCTCAACCAGTCACTGCCCAGCCTGTATTGGTGGCTGGGATTGCCCCAGCCCAGATGCAAGATCCTGCACTTGGTCTTACTGAACCTTTATCTGGAAACTACATTAAATGGCCTAAGTCTAGAATTTCATGCTTAGTTAGGACTTGGTTAATCACACTTTTACCCCTTGGCACTTGTTGAATGCATTTTCATTAAGTGGAAGTCTGAGTTAAAGTGGTCCCCAGTCATCTCCATTATGAAAAATCAGTGTCACCAGAGATGTCCAACTGATGTCTCTGCTCTCATAAATCTGTTCTAATGAAACAAAAGTAAATCACACAGGATTTCACTGCACACATCAGGCAGAAGGCAAAACTGAAATGCACTCAGTTTCCCTGCTGAATGAATTTGCTTCTGAGATATTGCCGATTATCTCTGGGAACAGAGAGAAGCAGTTTGCGCCTTCCTTTTAGGCTGAGATCTGACAATTAAGTCAGATCTATTTTCCCGTAGTACTTCTGTTCCTCCTTGAATCATTTGAGAGATGAGTGCAGTGCACAGCATACTTGGAATGAAGACAAAAGGGCAGGTCCTTGTACAGAACTGTGTGCTTTCTAACATTTTATATAATTAGCTGTGTCATATTAAGAAACTAGGAGGCCTTTAGGTATAAGCAAAGCTTGACATTATAAGTGTCTGTCAAACATCAGCTATGTAAAGCCTATGGAAGTATGGTATGAGGTCTAGGCTGTGGCTATAGATAGCATTTTTTGCTCACAGTTGTAAACTCAATTTGCTTTATGAAATGCCCACCACAGTGAGAAGCCTTCAAGAGTTTCTTTTGAATGTGTACCTCATTTTCAGGAAAGAATGTAACAGAATATACCATTGTTAAAGGAACCAAATAAAAGTAGGAAATGAAGGAAAGTGAATCTAAGAAAAATAAAAGCAATCAAGAAAAAAATTGCTCTGATACCTTACTAGAATGATGCTTGTTGTGGCACCATGCATCCCTAACTTTACACCTGATGCTTACTCAAAATAAAAACGAGGCACTGGTTTAAGACTCGATATAAATATAAGCAACGAATCCTCATATTAAGTTGTAGATTCTTCTAACATTGCAATCCCACATGGACAGCCATTGCCTTGATTAAGAAAGATAGATATTACAATTAAAAAAGTTAAAGGGAATTTCTATACATAATAATGAGGAAAAAAAGGAGCAAATGGGAATTATATAGAATGTATATCTTCATTTCTAATTTTGCTGATTCGGTGTGAGTCCCTAATGAAGGAAGCACAGAATATCATTAGTGTAATGACTCCTTGATGTGGTCAGGTTTCCTGTTTTCTGGCTGAGTGGTGAAAATGAAGAAAATGGGGAAGTAGGTTGAAAACACATTTAACGTTCCAGTTTTTATTGAAGAAAAAAGAAAAAATCATGCACTCTACCATGTTTATTTTGCTGAGGCAACACTGAACTGAGAAATTTAAGTAAAAAAAAGAAAGAAAAAAATCAGCTATCAGAACAACTGGCAATGACAAAATAAATAGGGACACTCTGCCCTTCTCTTCCAGACTACAGTTCTTACCTTTGATAAACCATGATGGCTCTACCCAGAACTGCCTCTAGAAAGACCCTGGATTCTTTTGCTCTCTTCCTGTTTAGCATATTGTATATTTATAATCCATGCCATTCAGTTACAGTAAATTATTTTATCCAAAACTTGGTATTGTTCTTTTTTTAATCTCATACATCCTTAATACATCCTTTCAGAACCAAGAGTAGATTTTTGTGGTACTGTCATGAAATATACATGTCCTGGCTAGCTCAGGAATGATCTCATGGTCCCCTTTGCTCTGCTGGCAGGGAAGAAGACAAAAGGCTTGGACTTTGAGGGTCCAAGACTTGCCCAGATTTGCTCCTCCCGAATAAGGGAAAGCAAGCTCCTGACTTCACCTATTATGGTCAGGTTTGGCAAAGTGCCACTCTGATTCTCTGTGAATCTCTGTGAATCTCTGTGAATCTCTGTGGCCAAAGAGGCAATTACATTCAGGCAAACAAATAAACAGGCTTTTGCCACATGCCTGCTGCTACTTTCATTTTTGCCTGCTCTGCCCTGCCAAATTATGCTCTGCTTTGCCTGCAACGACTTTTAAGACACTGACAGCACTCCCTTAGAGTGTTTGGGTACTGTCCGATACTATTTTATTAGTAAATATTCAAAGCCTCTTTGTAAGAAAGTCTGTAACTAGATTCTATTATGCCTTCTGCCTTAGTAGCAGAAGGGAGCCTCTCAAGTATCCCTAGATGGCGAGTGGCATATGTGCCACAAGATTCGCTTTCCTAAAGAGTTAATGTTTGTTGTATTTGCTATTTATTTCTTAAGTGCTAGATATTTCTTAAGGTTGCCTGTTCCCTATGTGTAAAAATATCCAAACCATGCATTTTGAATATTGTAAATAAGTTTTCTGGTGAGATTTAATGTTTATAAACAATTTTCATAGTTATTAACAATCTTTGCCTGGATATTAAAATTAATACTGATTATTCATTTTGCATAATTCATAACAGGTACTCAAGCTCAGGTTTGTCAGCTGTTAGTCGCAAGCCTCCGTTAGCACACTCTTGTGAATGTGACAGTGAACACCCAGGTCTTACAGTCTTGTACCAATTTGTGGCTGTGCATTCTTTAAAAGCAGCCTTATGGCAGCACAGAGAAGTTACCTACACTAGAAGAAAGCTGCAACAAATCACATTACACACTACCTTCGGCTTCAATGGGATTATAGTGACTCATTCCAATTGTACACACCACCTAGAAACTGAACTCCTTACAGTGCCTTTGGACCCCCCCATTCCAGTGGTTTGCAGTACAGACAAGATTTTGAGTTGTTTCGTGTTATGTGAAAAGGAAGTGGAAACAGCTGGACATAGGCAGGCAGTGTGAGCTTGCAGCACAGAAGGCCAGTGGCCACTGCATCTGTGTTGGTTTGAGCTAATTGGAAAATTTGTGTGAAAAATTAGACTGTTGCCTGAGAGTGAGAAATTAAACACTGTGTCATTTCCCCCAGTTTGTCTGAGAGAGAAGAAGGTTGTTTTGAGAATGTTCCCAAAACATCCAGATAAGGCAGTGTGCTTGCGCAGTCAGTCGGCTCTGGGTCCGTGCAGGCTTCAGCAGCTTCTTTCCTTTGTCTCTCTGCCTTTGAACTAATTCAGAGTAAAATCACTAAAACCATTCATTCCTTCCTGCCACTAATCTTTCTGACCGATCTTCAGCTTATCTGCAACATCATCAAGTGGTGAGATAAAGCTGGGGGAAGGAGGGAAAGGTGGTGGTGGGGGGTTTGGTTTCCCTCTCTTGGGGATTTTGGTCTCCAGGAGGGGTGTGGTGTCTGTATTCCTTTTTTGCTGTATATTTCTGTAAATATCTGTTATATCTTGTAAATATTTGCTTGTATATTTTCATTGCTGTAAATATAAAGCTTCATTTATTAACTTCCAGTGTGTTTTTCTGACTTTTAGCCAGGGTTTTAAAAGGTTGGGGGGCAGGTCACTGCAAACCCACTACAGCATCCCAAGCAGTGTGGCCAGAGATGGAGAGAGGGGATCCTGGCACTTTTCTCTGTTCTGGTGAGACCTAACCTGGAGAGCTGCATCCAGCTCTGAAGCCCTCAATACAGGAAGGACATGGACCTCATAGAGCAGATCCAGAGGAGGGCCACAGAAATGATCATGGCATTGGAGCAGCTCTGCTACGAGGACAGGCTGATAGAGATTTGAGTGTTCAGCCTGGAGAAGAAGAGGCTCCAGGGAGACCTAATAGCAGCCTGCCAGTACCCAAAGGGGGGTACAAGAAGGCTGCAGAGAGACTATTTGCAAACACCTGCAGGGACAGGATGAGGGCGATAGCTTCAAACTAGAGCAGAGAAGATTTAGATTGAATGCCGTGAACAAGTTTTGCACCACGAGGGTATGGAACACTGGAGCAGGTTGCCTGGGGAGGTGGTTGTGGCCCCATCCCTGGATATATTCAAGGTGAGGCTCGACAGTGCTCTGATCTAGTTGGGGGTGTTCCTGCTGACCACAGAGGGGTTATTCTGGAAGACATTTAGCGGTCCCTTCCAGCCCCAAACATTCTGTGATTCTCTGATTATATAGCTTTCATTTGACACAACAAAGTCCTAAAACTTCCTTTAGTCTTCTTCAAAAGGCTAACTCACAGGTCACTTAGTTACTGACGTAAGACTTAAACTTTTAAAAGCTTAGGTGGTACACACGGAATAATACCCCTTTTATTTGCTCTTTACTTGCACAAAAAAAGTTGTGAAAGTTGCTCTTCTGTTGAATGCTACTTGCATCTTGAAATTTTAAAATTAGTACCCGAGGCTGCTTTTAGAACAACTCTGTCTTTAATTTCTCCTAGTGCTGAATTATGGCATGTTTCCCCTAGAAATGCCTCAAAGCTACTAAGTATTACTGGGAGTAATCCATATATATGAAATGTATATTCACAATTTGCTTTCTGTGCACTGAGATGGTTACAATACAAAAATACTCTATAATTTAGGGAAAAAAAATTAGGCTTAATTGTATCGTGCCCTTTTCTGGTAGCTTCAGCTCATTTAAATGTCACATAAATGTTTACTTATAACTACTTAAGTTTTCAAAGGAACCCTCTATCTTCCCCTGTAAAATCTGATTGGAAACATTCTCTATCTTGCATCAGAAAGTAAAGAAGGCTGTGAATTTCAAAATTCAGTCAAAATGTTATAATAATTACAAAACCCCCCAACATTTTAGTATACACTTGCTTAGAAAAGATCACAAAATCACAGAAACATTCAGGTGGGAAAAGCTTCTCAGGATCACCGAGTCCAACCATTAGCCCTAATCTACAATGTTCACCCTAAACCATATCTCCAGGCATCCAAACAATTGTAAAAACACAGCCAGGGTTGGTGACTCCACCACTTCCCTGGGCAGCACATTCCAGTACCTGACCACTCCTTCTGTGAAAATATGTTTCCTATGGAAAATATGTCCTGTCTAAACCTACCCAGTCAGAGCTTGAAAAGACATGTCTGGTCACTGAATCAGGTGAGTTATTCAGTCTGGAAATGAGAAGACTCCAAGGAGACCTTATTGTGGCCTCCTAGTATCTGAAGGGGGCTACAAAGAAAGTTGAGGAGGGACTTTTTAGGGCATCAGGTAGTGACAGGACTGAAAGGAATGGAACAAAGCTAGAGGCAGATTTAGTTTAGATTTAGGAAGGATTTGTTCAGCATGAGGGTGGTGAGAAACTGGAACAGGTTGTCCATGGAGGTTGTGCCAGCTTCATCCCTGGAAGTTTTTAAGGTGATGCTGGATGTGGCTCTGAGTAATCTGATCTAGTGTGACATGTCTCTGCCCATGGCAGGGGGTTTAGAACTGGATGAACTTTGAGATCCCCTCCAGCCCTGACAGTTCTGCGATTCTGTGATCAGTTGTTATGTGTCTTCAGTTTTAACTTTTTAAACAGTTTTGCTTTCCTTGGCAGTTCCAAAATAATCCAGTTACTCTCTTAATCTAATGGCCTTCCATTTTTCTCTTGAAATAAATTGTCACTTTAAAACCAAAGCCTGTTCTGATGAAAAGTTATTTTGTTCTATTTTGCCTTTCTAATCAAGCATGTCTGCAATTTCAACACAAAATTATCTTCATCCCTCAGGAGTAATCTGCATTAAATCAATTGCTTTAAAAATAATGTATCTATTGTTCTGACTGTGAAATGTGAAGAAGGATGCTACAGCAGTCAGTTTTCCAGTGGAGAATGTGCAGGGTACTGAAATGCTTTAGTTAACAAAGAACAGCAATATTCCTTTAAACAGCAGAAGCCTGATAGCAAGGTAAAATTAAAAACCAAAATGAGAAACCACAGAAATAAAAACAAAAGGAGAAACCACAGAAGAATCCAACAATAGAAAATAAAAAATTCTCATGCAACTAAAACAACAAATAAACAAACAAACCACCTACACAACCCAAACCCCACAGAATAAACCAACACTCCAAATACTCAACTTCAAATCTGCATTTGGCAACTACGCATCTGATTGAGTCACAAAAAAGTTGCACCTTTAGGTTTCTTACAGATGAAACCTGCTTCTTGTCAGACATCACTGCCCCCTTCTCCTTCCCCAAATTAAATGGGATGTAAAGATCTTGCACTCTTGATAACTAAGGCAGCTGATATTCAAAAGAAGCCATAATAATGTTAGAACTCCTAGTAGTAGTGTGAGGTTTCATTGATGTTCCTGGGTATTCAGAACTCCAATAAGGATAGCCAATTGCAGTGTAAGCAGCTGAAGCAATTCTGATCTAACAAGTCTAGTTCATTTCAATTACATTTTTCCCAGTCAGTTTTTAAAGTCAGAATTAGGTAGAACTATTGATATACAAGAAGAGTTTAGGGACACCTTAGCATATTAAGATAAGTTTGGAGCCATTAAAATGTTTTTTTCTGTACTCCACAATCATTACATTTCATCTTGTGTTTGCATACCCTCAGAAGTGAAAGCTCTTATCTATGCGAGGGGAAAACAAAGCAATTTATTTGCATCTTCTTTAATGTGCCTACTAAACCTGCTAATGTTTTACCACTCTGGCTGCTCTTCCAGGTTCTCTCATTTGTATGCTTTAGCTGTCCTCTTTAATAATAAATTTAGTTTCTTATTCAAGAAGCAAAACCTGAGTATCAAATAATATGGATAGGGTTACTTTTCACGTAGATAAAATGTAAGTTGTAGTGCCCCCAAGAAAAGTAAATTATAACTCAATATCACTCTGCAGATAATGTTTCATATACTCACTTTGTTTTAATTGGAAAGTAAAGCAGCATTTAAACAATTAAACCAAAACTTTCATGACCTCATTAATGTTTATAAATATGTAAGGGGTGAGTGCCAGGAGAATGGAGGCAGTCTCTTCTCAATGATGCCCAGTGACAGGACAAGGGACAATGCAGAGGCATAGGAGCTTCCTCGTGAACCTGAGGTAGAATGCTTTCCCTGTGAGAGTGACAGAGGACTGGAACCAGCTTCTCAGGGAGGTTGTGGAGTCTCCCTCTCTGGAGATATTCAAGAACCATCTGGATGTGTTCCAGTGTGATCTGCTCTTGGTGATCCTGTTCTGGCAGGGGAGCTGGATCAGATGATCTTTTGAGGTCCTTTGCAGCCCCTGACACTCTATGATTCTATGATTACACGTCAATAAAGTTAGAAAAGAACAAAGGCCCTGGTGACAAATCAAAGACAGCCAGGAAAAAAACTCACTCTCCTTCACCACAGGAGACATCTACACTTTAGGAAGTCCTCATTCACTCGCAAAATTTCTTGCCATACAGCCATCTTCTAAAAGCTGTTTTCCAAAGTATGCAACTTGGGAAGCAGTAGACTAATGCTAATGGCTGTTTCCAGAAAAAGAGAGAATTTTGCCTCTCACTACTTAACCTGGAGACAAAAGGAGGAGGTTATCAGGCATGAAGGTAAATAAATGCTATTTGTAACAAATTAAGGCACACCAAAATAATCACGAAACACAGAAGTGAATGAAATGATGAAACACAAATTTGTGAAGCATTCCATATTTTTTTATCAGTGGAGTCAGACTATACCATCCCTGAGGGAGGGGCAGCAGGTGAAGACTGCACAGGTAGCAGTGGATTCAGTTTCCTCTCATTCCCCTGCTAAAATGGGTAAAGGAGAAGACCCAGGAGATGAGGGGGAGAGGAGGCAGGTTCCCCCCCACAGGGTAAGGTGAGCCCTCTCCCAATCTTCTCAGTCTTACCAGCTCCCCTTGAATAACAGTACAAGGGCACTAGTAACTGAGGATCAGGCAGAGGAGGATGGAGGGGGAAATCTGTGCGCTCAGTTGCCCATGGTGTGTCAGCCTCCCCAAGAATTAAGACTAGTGAAACACAGAAAAAAAGAGAGTGAAAGTTGTAGAGGATTTGCTTCTGAGAGGAACAGAGGGACCAATATGTCAGGCTGATTCCTCTCATAGGGATGTGTGCTGCCTACCTGGAGTTTTATATCATCTTTCTTCCAAATCAAATTGAGTATTTGTTGGGCTTTTGGGCTCAGGGGTAGCTAGTTCAAACCCAATACACACAGCTAGAGTTGAATCTGGCTAGGGACATTAAGGGGAACAAGAAGAATTTCTTCAGGTATATCAGTGAGAAAAGAAAGACTAGGGAGAATGTGGGACCCCTTCAGAAGGGAAATAGAGAGCTGGTGACAAGGGATATGGATAAAGCTGAGGTGCTCAATGACTTCTTTGCCTTCATCTTCAACAAGCAAGGGCTCCAACCACAATGTCCAAATTACAGAGGGCAAAAGTAAGGGCTGGGGGAAGGAAGATCTGCCTACTGTAATTGAAGATCATGTTCGTAAGCACCTAAGGAATCTGAACATGCACAAGTCCATGGGGCCTGATGAGATCCACCCATGGGTCCTGAAGGAACTGGCAGATGAAGTTGCCAAATGACTGTCCATTGTATTTGAAAGGTCATGGCAGACTGGTGAAGTTCCTGCTGACTGGAAAAGGGCAAATATAACACCCATCTTCCAAAAGGGAAAAAAGGATGACCCTGGGAACTACAGACCAGTCAGTCTCTCTTTAGGGCCTGGAAAGATCATGGAGCAGTTCCTCTTGAAGGCTCTGCTGCGGCAGATGGAAAACAAAGCAGAGGTGTTTGATGGTAAACAGTATGGCTTCTCATGCCTGACTTAATTTGGTGGCTTTCTATGATGAAGTCACAGCAGTGGTGGACAAGTGAAGGGCAACTGATGGACCTGAGTAAGGCCTTTGACTCTGTCCCACATGACATCCTGGTCACCAAACTGGAAAAACACAAACTTGATGGGTGGAGAACTCACTGGATAAGGAATTGGCTGGATGGTGGCACACAGAGAGTGGTGATCAGGGGCACAATGTCCACCTGGAGACCAGTGACAAGTGGCATCCCTCAGGGGTCAGTGCTGGGACCAGTGCTGTTTCACATCTTTGTCAGTGACATGCACAGAGGAATCAAATGCACCCTCAGCTAGTTTGCAGATGACACCAAGATGTGTGGCACAGTTAAGTAGACTGCCCTGCTAGAGGGCAGAGATGACATCCAGAGAGACCTAGACAGGCTGGAGAGGTGGGCCCAGGCTAACCTCATGAAATTCAACAAGGCCAAGTGTAAGGTCCTGCACCTGGGTTGGCACAATCCCAAGCACAAGTATAGGCTAGGTGGGGAATGGATGGAGAGCAGCCCTGAGGAAAAGGCCCTGGGGGACTGGATGGAAGAAAAGCTCAAAATGAGCCAATAGTGTGTGCATGCAGCCTAGACAGTCAACCGTGTCTTGGGATGCATTAAGACAAGTGTAGCCAACAGGGCAAGGGAGGTGATTCTCCCTCTTTACTCTGCTCTCCTCAGACCCCATCTGGAATACAGTGTGCAGTTCTGGGGCCTCCACCCCAAGAAGGATGTGGAGCTGTTGGAACGAGTCCAGAGGATGGCCATGAGGATGATCAGAGGGCTGGAGCAGCTCTCCTATGAGGACAGGCTGAGACAGTTTGGGCTTTTCAGCTTGAAGAAGAGAAGGCTTCAAGAAGACCTTATAGTAGCCTTCCAGTATCTGAAGGGGGCCTACAGGAGAGCTGGGGATGGACTATTTACAAGGTCTTGTAATGACAGGACAAGGGCTAAGGATTTTAAACTGGAAGAGTGGAGATTTAAACAGGGTGCTAGGAGGAAGTTCTTTGCAGTGAGGGTGTAAAGGATTAAGCCCACCTGTGACCCCCTACCTATTCCCCAGGGGTGGTTTGGCCCGTTCCTCCCAGGTGGCATGGTTGAACACTCCCACTTCCTGCCCTGATTTGGACTATAAGGGTGGAACTCAGCCCCTCTCACTCGCTCTCTGGCACCCTCTGCCCCTTCTCACTGCCACTGCCACTCCCTGCCGCTCCCCACTGCTCCTCCAGGTGCTCTGCAACAAGCCGCGTGGAGACCGAGAATTGCTCAGCTGCGTTTTGCAACCTGCTTCTGTTCTTCAGCAGCAGCAACTACGGGACCGCGACTTTGCTTTTCGGACTAAAACCCTGCCACGGTGGCATCTCCTCTCCCTTACCCCCTCCTCCCGGGCTTTCTGTATCCCTTCCCCCCGCTTCCTGTAAGAAGCAGAAACCCCTTTTCACCCTGTATTTCATTGTTTAAAGGCATTATACCCCATTCTCACTTCCAAACCACTTTGAGTTCTCTTTTGGGCATTTAGCTCGGGGTAGCTGGGTGTAAACCAATACAGAGGGTGGTGAAACACTGGCATATATTGCCCAGGGAGGTTGTGGATGTTCCCTTCCTGGAGGTGTTCAAGGTCAGGTTGGATGATACCTTGAGCAACTTGTTCTAGTGGGAAGTGTCCCTGCCTAAGGCTGGGGGTTGAAACTGGATGATCTTTGAGGTCCCTTCCAACCTAAACCATTCTATGATTCTATGAAATATTTAAAACCCAACCAATCTCCCTCCATGTAGTTCTTAGCCATAAACAACACAGTAACACACAACACTTAAAATAAACCATTTTGCCTTTCTTTTACACTCTATCTTATGTGCATATGTATCTGTGCTCTTCTGCTATAGCATAACACGATGAAAACTTAGATTTTTCTCTGGGACAAAGTGTGATTTTTAAAGGATTGATGTGTCTCTGTGCTTTGGCTTATTCTGCATTCAGAATATTTCACAGAATCACAGAATGGTCTGGGTAGAAAGGGACCTCCAAAGGTCATTCAGTCCAACTCTCTGCACTCAGCAGGAACATCCTCCACTAGATCAGGTTGCCCACAGCCCTGTTCAGCCTCACCTTCAGTATCTCCAGGGACAGGGCCTCAACCACCTCCCCAGCAACCTGTTCCAGTGTTCCGCTACCCTCATGTTCCTAACATCCAATCTAAACCTGCTCTGCTCTAGTTTGAAGTGGTTGCCCTCATCCTGCACAAACCCAGTAAAACATCTGCATGGTGTGGTAGTTTGATGCTAAATGCCTTTAAGAATCACAAAATTAAAGACTTCCAAGTGGTCCAGAGAGTTCAGGAAGTGGACCAGATAGTGTATTTCATTTCCCATTAAGTCTTGCACCCTTAAAAAATTGTCTGTGGAGTCAGATTTCTTTCTTTCTCCCTCCTTCTCTAGTCCTGGGAGGATGCACAGGCTGTTATCTCTTAGAGGGGAGGCCTGGTGTCAGCCCTGGTAATGCGGGCAACCACGGCTGGAGCAGCCTAGTTGGGGCCTGGAGCTGCCAAGCTGAATTCCAGCTGTGTCTCTGGTTTGATATGGGGTAAGAAAGGCATGGTAGGGGGTAGGACATGAAAGCTGGGGTTTACTGGCTTGGTTTAAATGGAGGTTTTGTGAAGCTATGGCTTAATGAGTTTCTGTGTTAATCCTGGTTCTAGATTTTGTGGTTTTTATATGCTTCTGCACTGTTGTATGTAGTTAGGTAGTTGTGAATAGCCTTTCCAGTCCAGGGAATGTGTGTTTTCCTTGCACCTTTTCTGGAAGAGGTAAAAGATCAATGTGCCTCACTCTAAAATGCAACCAGAATGAAGTCCTTGACACAGGAATGAATCCTTGGAAACTACAGCTTATCTGGATATGTTGTAGAAGACTCTAAAACCATATGTAGTTTTCCCTTTACCCAGCACGTTGAAGCCCTTTTAAAACATTAATGGTTCCCTAGTTTACGTTTGATTTAAAGATAAAAATGTTCTGCAGATTCCTCCAGCTGTGCTCCCTTTGCAGATTGTGAGATGCAGCAACCTATTTGAGAGCAGCTGTTAGTTCACATGTAGTTTTATTTGCATCAATGTACAACAGAAGCTTGCTGCATGAATAAAACACGCTTTCTCTCTGCCCTATTCTGGCAGAAATATTCAGTTTTAAATGGAAAAGAGTTTTACATTCAAATAGTTTTTTTAAAAATTATTTTTAATTTTCAATTTTGTATTTTAGGATTCTGAGGAGTCCATACAGGCTGTAAGATTTTTGTTTGTTTGATTATTTGAACAAAGATACTTTGGCAAATAGATTACACAAGGTGTTCGGACTATACATCGTTTGAAAAGCCAACATCAATGCCAATCATCAAAATCACAGACTTACAGGATGTTAGGAGTTGGAAGGGACTTCTGGATATCTTCCAGTCCAACCTCCCTGCCAGAGCAGGACCAGAGAATCTAGCACAGGTCACACAGGAACACATCCAGACAGGGCTGGAAAGGCTCCAGAAAAGGAGACTCCACAATCTCTCTGGGCAGCCTGTCCCAGTGCTCTGTCACCCTCACAGTCAAAAAGTTCTTCCCTGTCTCTCTTGAATTGGGGAGCCAAGAACTGGATGCAATATTCTAGGTGAGGCCTCACTAGAGCAGAGTAGAGGGAGAGGAGAACCTCCCTGGATCTGCTGGACACAATCTTTAATGTACTCCAGGATCCCACTGGCCTTCTTGGCCACATGGGCACCTTGCTATTGTGATCAAAATGATCAAACACACACTCCACTTGCAGAATACTATGCAGAAATGTGCCAGCTTTGAGAGCAGCAGTCACTACATAATACTTCAGACATTTTCAAGCACTTAGTGGTTAATTCTAAATAAGGGAATATTAATAGTGATCTGTTATTCCGGTGCCACAGGTGCAAATCAGTATGTAATTTTGGTTGAAATAAGTCAGCCTTAAGAGGTCTCCAGGAGAGATTTGAAAGTGTTTATAGTCCAATTAAATTGTCTTTAGTCCCACCAGTTCCCAGTGGGACTGATCCTGAATTTACACATGTTAACAGGGAGAAGCCCTTGCTGTCCTGTAACTTAGTCTGGAGAAGAGAGAAAGGAGATCTCATCAATGTATACAAATACCTGAGGGGTGGGTGTCAAGCGGATTAGGCCAACCTCTTCTCACTGGTCAGCAGCAATAAGACAAGGAACAATGGCTGCAAATTGGAACAGAGAAGGTTTCAGCTCAACAGGAGGAGAAACTTCTTTACAGTGAGGGTGACAGAGCACTGGAACAATCTGATTGTGGAGTCTCCTTCTCTGGAGACTTTTCAAAACCACTTGGATGCATTCCTGAGTGAACTACCCTGGGTGATCCTGCCATGGCAGGGAGGTTGGACTGGATGATGTCTAGAGGTTCCTTCCAACATCTAAAATTCTGTGATTCCTGAGGTTTTCAGTCTTTTGCATCAAACTTGTCTGGGAACCAGTCTCCATCCAGGATTCTAAGAGAAACACTCCAAAAAGCAGCTCTTAACATCTCTGCACCATGTTCTCTGCAGATGATCACTGACCTGGTCCCTCTTGACTCTCAATAGCTGGAAACTTGCAGAGGGGCAGGCAAGATATTGCATAATGTACAGCCTCAGCATAACGTCACACTGGCTGCTGGCTATGTAGGCCTATTATGTGAAGGCACTTAAAGCTGTTACCTGGAAAACTCGAAGCTGGAATTTTCCAGGCTAAATTATAGCTTATGTTGCTATATATAATGAGGCATTATCACTACCAATGGCAGCTGGCAGCAGAGGCACAGATACAGCAGCAGAGCACAGAGGCACATTGTGTTACCTGCTTATCTGTTTTTATATCAATGCCTGAGACAAAACATGACTCCAAATACACCTTCTGATTTGGATCACATGAAGCCTTACAAGAAATGAAAACTGACATTTAAAATCAGATAGAATCTAAAGTCACAAAAATCTTGTGGAATCAGTTGATGGCATAGACTGACAACTGGGTGGAAAGCCACCAGAATGGTGTGAGAGATTTTTATGCCCTCCAGTTAGATTAGACCACTAACATTGACTTTCAAACACATTTAAATGCCACTAATAATTTCTCAACTCCTCTCTCTTTTTTCACATCCACTGTTATTCGTTAGAAGCCAGTGCAGCTTTGAAGTCAGGTTCCTACTAAAGAACAGTGGGACTCACTAAACTTTGAAGGGCAGATTTTCTCATTTAATCAAATAATAAATGTTCAAAAAACATGTTCAAATTATCTTAGAAAAAAGTCCCACAACCCCAAACCAACAACTAAACCCCAATTCTCAGTATTACCCATGTTCCTGAATCAAGCTTGCTTGTTAGGGTTTTACTAGAGCACTGGAGTTACAGGGGTTTCCCATAATCTTGTTAGACCTCAAAATGGGTCCCATTCAAATCCCCATCCACCATATTAACAAAATCACAAAATGTCAGGTCCTTGGGGGGACCTCAAAAGCTCATCCAGTCCAACCCCCATGCCAGATCAGGATCACCTAGAACAGATCACACAGGAGCACATCCAGGTGGGTTTTGAATATCTCCAGAGAGGGAGACTCCATAACCCTCCCAGGAAGCCTGTTCCAGTGTTCTGTCACCTTCACTATGAAAAAAAAATCCTCCTCATATTTACATGAAACTTCCTATGTCTCACCTTCCACCCATTGCCCCTTGCCCTGTTTTCAGGCATCACTGTGCAGAGCCTGGCTCTATCCTCCTGGCAATCATCTTGCAGAAATTTATGAACATTAATGAGGTCACCTCTCAGTCTCCTCCAGAGAAGACTCCCAGCTCCCTCAGGCTCTCCCCATAAAGATGTTCCATTCCCTTCATCATCTTTGTGGCTCTGTGCTGGACTCTCTCAAGCACTACAATGTCCCTCTTGAAATGGGGGGCGCAGAACTGGACATAGTACTCCACATGCAGCCTCACCAGCGCCCATGTAGCCAAGTGAATGATGCATGGTTTGGAGAGCATAATGCAAAGGTAAAATAAAAAGCAGGAAAATACAGTGCTAAGGCAAATCTTTGCTGCTTCCTGCCTTCAGAAACTACCTAAAACTCTTCTATTTTACACACACCATTGGAATTCAAAGAAAGTTATTCTGACAATTTGGCTTGTTAAGACATCTGACTACTGTGACTGTGAGACTGGAAGTGGACAGGTTAATGTTGCCCCACACAATTTTTCAGCCTGTCTATCAGACAATCTGAAGCACTTCTATAGACTTCCACAAATAATTTTTACCAGAAAGAGAATTCGCCCTATATTCTACACCATAAAGAATCAATCAGGTGGGAAAAGATCTTCGAGATCATTGAGTCCAACCTATCACCTAACACTATCTAATCAACTAAACCATGGCATCAAGTGCTTCATCCAGTCTCTTTGTAAACACTCCCCGTGATGGTGACTCCACCACCTCCCTAGGCAGCCCATTCCCATTTCAACCACTCTGTGAAGGACTTCTTCCTAACATCCAGCCTAAACCTGCCCTAGTGCAGCTTGAGGCTATGTCCTCTTGTTCTTTCACTGGTTGCCTGGCAGAAGAGACCAACCCCACCTGGCTACAACCTCCATTCAGGTAGTTGTAGACAGAAATGTGGTCTGCCCTGAGCCTCCTCTTCTTCAGGCCGAACACCCTCAGCTCTCTCAGCCTCTCCTCACAGGGCTGTAGATCCAGCCCTCACACCAGCCTTGGTGCCCTTCTCTGGACACATTCAAGCACCTCAACATCTTTCTTAAATTGAGGGGCCCAAAACTGGACCCAGTACTCAAGGTGTGGCCTAACCAGTGTTGAGTACAGGGGCAGAATGATCTCCTTGGTCCTTCTGGCCACACTGTTCCTTATACAGACCAGGATGCCTTCTTGGCCTTCTTGGCCACCTGGGCACACTGCTGGCTCATGTTCAGCTGGCTGCCAACCAGCACTCTTAAGTGCCTTTCTGCCTGGCTGCTCTCCTGAGCACAGAAATCCAGATCACTTTACTTTGTGAAGCTACTGCTGCTGCTTCTACCTCCTCTACAGGTTTTAGGAAAAAGTTTTTAATTCAACAAAGCCCCCAGACACCACATCCTTGGCAAGGGTAAAAGAGAGCCCCTCACTATTTAACTTAACTCTTATACCCATGTGTTGTGGGTTTAAGAACTGGGATGTCTTCACTATCAAGTACAGTTGTCCAAGGGATTAGAGTGCCCAGGAAGTGGACATTGGAAAAGTGCAATCTTTTGTTATTTCATTCCCATAATGCCTGCATCTTTATAAATAAACAGCATAGGCTGTTCGGGGCCCCTTCTCCTGTCTGGGCCAAAAGCAGGCCCACTCCAAAGGTAGGCATGGTTTCCTGTTCCACTTCCCCCTTCTGAAGTGGGAAGAGACGGGGGGAAAAGGACAAAGAACTTGGAGCCGCTGAATCTAAGGACCAGGTCTCGTTCAGAATTCTTTTGCTCCTGTTTACATCCTGTAGTAAACAAGTTGCATACACTTGGCTTGTGCCTGCCTTGTGCAAGGCCAATGTTTTCCCAAATTTGGGTAAAGCAGCCCATGGATTCACCTAATATGGCAAAGTGCCATTCTAATTTGTTAATCTCAGTTACCCATTGGAGCAATTAAGACTCAGACAATTGATAATGGTAAGCCAGAGCTTGCAAACAACTTGCCTCATCTTGCCTTGCCTTACCAAGCCTTGCCTTGCTATACCAAGCCTTGCTGCCTTCTGCTTCAGCAAAAAGGAGCCTCTTGAGTCCCTCTAGAATCACTGAAGCACAGAAACATTCCAGTTGGAAAAGACCCTCATGATCGTCAAATCCAACTGTTATCCCTATTTTGCAAAGCTCACCCCTAAACCAAATCCTCAACCACTACATCTAAAAGACTTTTAAACACATTCAGAGTTGGTGACTCCACTAGCACATTCCAATACCTGACTACTCTTGCTGGGAAAATGTTCTTCTTAATGTCCAGTATAAACCTTCCCAGCTTGAGGCCATTGCCTCTGGTTCTATCACTAATGACCTCTGAGAAGAGACCAGCACCAATCTCTCCACAACGTCCTTTTGGGTAGCTGTAGACAGCCATGAGGTCTCCCCTAAGCCTCCTCTTTTTCAAACTAACCATCTCCAGCTCCTTCATCAGATTTATTCTCCAGACATTTCCCAGTTCCCTTGCCCTCCTCTGCACTGACTCCAGCACCTCCACATCCTTCTTGTAATGAAGTGCCCAAAACTGAACACAATACTCAAGGTGTGGCCTCACCAGAGCAGAGTACAAGGGGACAACCACCTCCGTGCTCCTGCTGGACACAGCATTTCTAATCCCAGCCAGGATGCCATTGGCTTTCTTGGCCACCTAGGCACACAGCTGGCTCATATTGAGTTGTTTGTCCATTACAACCCTCAGGCCCCTTTCTGCAGGCAGAAAGCTTAAACCACTGTTATGAATTATGCAAAATTAATAATTTATATTAATTTTTATATCCAGACAAAGATTGTTAATAACTATGAAAACTGTTTATTAACATTAAATCTCACCAGAAAACTTATTTACAATGCTTGAAATGCATGGTTTGGATACCTATACACACAGGGAACAGGCAAAACTAGAACACTAACAAATAAGTACCAAATGCAAACATTAACATTACTTTCAAATATACCTCTTGCCCACCAGGGGACTTGAGAGGCTTCTTTCTACTGCTAAGGCAGAAAGGCACGACAGCCATTAGGGTTATGGCTAAGGAATCTAGTTACAGAATTTCTCAGATAGAGGCTTTGAAATATTTACTCAGTATCAGTCAGTACCCAAAGCTTGAAGGGAATTCTGTCAGTATCTTCAAGGTTGTTGCTGGCAGAGCGTGTGGCAGGGCAGAGCACACAAATCAAAGGTAAAAGTGAAAGTGGAAAAGTATTTGGCAGAAGCCTATTTATTGGTTGCCTGAATGTAACTGGCCACTGTGGCCACACAAATTCACCAATCACAATGGCACTTTGCCAAACCTGACCATATTAGGGTGAAGTCAGGAGCTTGTTTTCCTTTATTTGGCAGGAACAAGTCTAGGCAAGTCTTGGACCCTCAAAGTGTGTCTCCAGTCCATTTGTCTTCTCCCTGAGCTCTGCTTCTTCCTCCCAGCAGAGGGAAGGGACCATGGGATCATGTCTGGGCAAGTCAGGACACGTATCTTCCACAACAACCACCCCCACCTTTTGGCTAAGATTAAGTTGAGGGGCACTTTAATATCAGATATACTCTATGTCAAAGAGACAGCAGAAAACTAGATTTCATGATGTAATAGTTTTTCCCCCCCTCCTTCAAATATTTTATAATTCTAAAGGTTCCAATTCAGTGAGGTTTTCACTAAGGTCAAGTATCTAAACTGAACTATTATGAGTAATTTCAGATGAGTCAGTCTTCTTTATCATGTCAATAAACTGTGTATTAAGAAGGATTTATCTAGGGCAGTACTTTCAGAGTAAAGGCTCAAATATCCACTTTTTAAGGGAGAACTAATAGCAACTTTACAGTACCTACTACAAGAAGACTGGATAGACTGTGCACAAAGGCCTGCAGTGACAGGATGAGGGCAATGGCTTCATACTAAAGAAGAGACAATTTAGATTGGATGTTAGGAACAAGTTCTGCACTACAAAGGTGGTGAAACATAGAGACAGGTTGCCCAGGAAGATGATTGTGACCCCATTCCCAGAGGTATTGAATGTGAGGCTGGACAGGGCTGTGGGCAACCTGGTCTAGTTGAGGACGTCCTTGCTGAGTGCAGAGGGGGTTGGACTGGATGACCTTTGGAGATTTCTTCTTACCCAGACCATTCTGTGGTTCTATAAGAAAATGTCAAAGTACTGTCAGAATATAACTGTGAATTTTCCATGTTCTCAAACTATTAGAAAAATTAGAATACACTCTCCAGGTTGTATTTGTGCCTGTTAACAAAACACATATTTTGCAAAAATTAAGTAGAGTTGCTCTTTGCCTACGGCTGACTTTAGAGGCATTTGATTTAAAAAAATCTAATATTTTTATTTGCCCAACATGAGGGTTCATAAAGAAGCTTTGTTTTCAGAAAGTGGCAGGTAGTCTATTTCTGCAAATGCAGGTATCTGGAGTTTCCTGCACTCCTTACACTGAGTGAAGCAATGAAAGCCCCTAATTAGCTGTTACTTCCTTGCCATTCAGTCAGCCACACACTTGTGCTATCATTAAAACTTTGGCTTTAGTGGGGTTCGTTATTAGTTGGCACTGTCACAGGTATTTTGTTACAAAGCTGCTATAATGAAAGCAGTGTCCCTTTCCCCCTCAGATTATGATCCCAGCTTCAAGAACTATTGAGCAGAGCAGATCTGTATCAGCAGAAATAAACAACAGGTTTCTTCTTTCCCCCCTGAGTTTGGATTGCACTCAGTTTTAAAGTAGTACAACTTAGAAATGTAAAGCTGATTAAAGAGCATATAAAGGAAATCACTGAACCTACACTAGACTCTGCCACATTTTAGCAGTTGTGAAGGAGTTGTCACAGACTCACATAATGTTAGAGGTTGAAAGGAACATCTGGAGATCTTTTAGTTCAACACCCGCTGCCAGAACAGGACCATAGAATCTACAGCAGGTTGCATAGTAAAAAACACTTCAAACAGTACTTAGAAAAACCAAAACCCAACAAAAAAATGTGCCTTTGCACATTATAGGATGCAGAGTATGGTGATTTAAACATCTGAATATACATCACCCTGCACTTAGGCAACTGTACTTTTGCTGCTGACTTCTTCAGTTTCCTGGCTGACCTAGCTAGGCTTATGTATAACCACTCATACCAAAATCAACAACTGCCTAGAATCATAGAAAACATTCAGTTGGAAGAGACCCAAAGGCTCCTTCAGTCCAACCTTCCACCCAGCACTCCAGGCTCAACACTAAATCATATCCTCAAGCATCAGCTCCACAGGCTGTTTAAACACCTCCAGGGATTGTGACTCCAGTATTGTCCTGGGCAGACTGTTCCAATGGTTGAGAGCCCTGTCTGAAGCAATAGATATATTGGTTCTTTAGGTACAGCAGTGTAGCAACAAAATCCCTCAGAGAAGTAGCACTCATAAGCAAAAGCATTCACACCCTACTTGCAGCATTGTCCTGGGTTACCACAGCCTGCTCTCAAGACCCCACTCATAAGAACAGGCTTAATAGACAGACTCCTAAACTCAGTTAACAGCTCTTTTAAGTAACACATACATATTGTTGGATTAAAGACAGTTATGTGACACAAAGGAGCTAGGAATAAATACCACTGACAAATGTGATCAGAGTATTGCTCAGCTTTATTGTAAAATCAGCACAAATTCTATAGCCCAAGTCTCTCTCAGTTCATGCCATTCAATTTCTCATTGGTAATTCTTATCTGTCCACACGCCCTTTTCTTCTGACGCCTATCTGCTGCTTTGCCCAAGATGTTTTCTTTTCTTCTTCACCCAGCTCCCTCTTATCAGCCCATGCTGGTGATGCAGCGCTCCCAAGACCTGCTTTTCTCATGCTATGAGACACCCACCGAAGGGGATCTTTTAACAAGTGGATCATTCATAACATATCCATGGCTCTGCAGCTATCCCACAAATCCCCCTATTTGTTTTTGAACAATCCATGTTTGATTAGTTTTCTTTTGATCAGCGCTCATCATACATTGCCATGCACAGGTTAACAACAAGCATCCTACTAATAATACCATAATTACCTCTATTCCTTGCATAATCATGCTTTCTAGCCATCCTGTGATGCCTAAGCTCTGAAGACAATCTGAAAAAGGATCTTTGTTAATCTGTGTATGATTCATGTTGTCTTTAATCTGCTGCAACTCTTTTTGAATACTTTGAAAGTGATCAGACAGATTAAAACAAGACATACCCTCAAATTCCTGGCATCCATGACCTTGCACCAATAAGAAATTAATAGCAGCTCTATTTTGCAATATAGCATGTCTAACACTATCCATCTAACAATAATACTGTTAAAGCCTTGCTTTTAGCATTAGTTTGTTTAGCAAGCCAAAAGCCAAGCTTATCCAAGAGTGCTAAAACTTTTCCAGCCACTGCCCCTGGTAGAAAAAAGGCATCAGGGAATCTTTGGAGTAAGGTATCTCCTAGAAGCCTCACTTGTTTCCATGCATGTGCTATAGCAAGCTGGTAGCTAATCTAACATGCTGCAAGTGAAATCTCAGTGTGAGTGTGAAAACTGAATCCGACAACCTTTTAATCTTTGCCATTTAACTTTGCCAATATGTTGTACCAAAAAACTTTTTTCCTTCTTTTTCTTCCTTCTTTTTTTTTTCAAGCTTTGCATAGTCCCTATCCTACTATTTATATTAAAGAAAAAATCCCAAAACTATACTATAATATCTCTGTTCTAAACTCTTAACCTTAGCTATGGTAATGCTAAAACTCTGTACACTAAAAAATTGTGTTAAAGTTAAACCCNCCATAGAGCTTTTTGGAATTTTGCCATGGCAAACAAAAAAAAGAAAAGGTAAAAAAAAACAAAACCTTTACATCTGTCAGTCTAAAAAGAAAATTATTAGTCTATAGACTTACAAATAACTTATTCTACCAAAATTCCTGCAATCTTATTACCATTATAATATTCCATTCTAATCATTAACCACTTATCATATTCTATTACAATCATCAACTACTTAACATACCTTATTCTAATTATTTCTTATCCATTAGCTTCTAAATTCTAAGATCTATTACAATTGAAAACTAATTCTAAACATTACCAGAATTTGCATCTGCAAAGAAACCAGGACAATCTTCAACAGTAAAATACTTCAACACTGCCACAAGAAACTCTTGCAAGAAAAGGGAGGGAGGGAAGCAGGGGAAGCAAGGCTGTGCCATCTCTGAAATGGCAGCTGCTTGGGGGGAGCAAAGCCACGCAAGCTCTGAAGGGCAGCCACGCAGGGAGTGGGAAAGGGGGGTGGGAGGGGAAGCAACTGCTTGGCAGAGAATGGTGAAAGAAAAAAAATCTGCAAAGAAATGAACTGAACAGGGAGAGCAACCCTCCAACAATTAGTTCTAAATCTGGATTAGCATTGGTATTCACAAATTCTCCATCTATAAAAGCATCCCTGACCACCCCCCTCCATCTTTTAACTGTATCTGAACTTGCTAGTCCCGATCGATGTTTCTCATAATCTGTTAAACATTGATCTGTATCCTGTACCTCCTTTGACTTGGACCCCATGTTTCCCCACCCCATTTTGGAGGTGGGTGTAGGGCAAACAATCATCTCCTGGTGGGAACAGGTGTGGTTGAAATTGAGATGTTGCTCTTCGGCTCCAATCCTCCCTCACTTTTGGCCTCCAGGCATTTCATCCAATTAAGGAAGTCAATGATTGTCAATCCCGTTGCAGAGGAATGACTTTCCTCCTCCTTTTCATCCTTGCTGGAGTCCTCTGCAGCTGACTTCTCGATGTCCCACAGCATTCTCAATGCAGGACCACGATCATCTCCACCCCGAGGCCAAAGTCTTCTCACACGAACTAGCTTTAAGGCTACTTTGGGTTTCACTATTAAATGTTCAGTTGGTGTTTCAGCAGTTACCACAGCACTTGAATGAACAAGGGAACTCTTGTCTTTTGCATTAGAATCAAGAGTACTTTCTTCCTTATTTTCTCCTTTTTTATTCTTATTTGGTTCTGCCCCATTCTCCTTTTTACCAGTCCTTTCTGCAAATGCTGGTAGGGGAGGTCGGGCAGCTCATGCAGGCAAAGGTATAGTCAGGAGCTGGAAAAGGTATTGTGACGTAGAAGACAGTTTTAGTTCACTTAATGGAGAGGCAGAAGGGATAACTGCCTTTTACTCCTGTCCCTCTTTTGGTTCAGAGTCAGCTTGTAGAGCTACAAAAGCAGAAGTGGCAGAAGCAACAGCTGCAACAACCTGCTGTTCTGCCTCCATGCTCTTCCCTGTCATGAATAGTAATCACCAAAGTGTGCTGTATCTGGGAGCTTCCTTCAAGCCTTTCAAAACATCATCCCATAACTGTCCTTCTATTTTCTCCCATGTCAAAATAGCAAATACTTAATTCACTGTGGGGATCAGACTCCTTTCTCGAGCCCACCTCAACAGCCCCCTTAGGGTCTCATAAGAAATTCCTCTCTCAGAGAGTATATGTTGGAGGAGCTTCAGCACTGCTTCTACTTATTTTGCTAAATGCTTCCCCATCTTGTCCCCAGCCACCTACTTGGCCTAAAGCAGGATTCCCAGGTGCCAATTCTTGCGTATGCAGTAATTCTTCAGGTGGTGCCAGGGCAGCACCTCCTTATAGCTGGCTTTCATTCTCCCATCTTTCCGATGTCTCTTCATGCCATCTCCGGCATGCAGCAATCTGAGGGTCTCTGTTCAAGGTGCCATTTGACACAAAGGAGCTCGGGATCAATATCGCTGACCAATGTGATTGGAGTATTGTTCAGCTTTATTGTAAAATCAGCACAAGTTCTATAGCACAAGTCTCTCTCAGTTTATGCCATTCTATTTCTCATTGGTAATTCTTATCTGTCCACACACCCTTTTCTTCTGATGTATATCTGCTGCTTTGCCCATGATGTTTTTGTTTCTTCTTCAGCCAGCTCCCTCTTATCAGCCAGTGCTGCTGATGCAGCACTCCCAAGACCTGCTTTTCTCACGCTATGAGACACCCACCGAAGGGGATCTTTTAAAAAGTGGATAGTTCAATTACATGTCCAGGGCTCTACAGCCATCCCACACACTGCACTCTCCCCAGGCAGTCTGTTGCAGTGTTCATGATCTTTAATGCGCTTCTTAATATTAACTTCAGTCTCCCTTGATGCAAACTATTTTCACTAATTCTTGGCCTAAATACATTTAGTGAATCCTTTGTTCCTGTACCCTTCTAGTCATTGTTTACATTGCTGAACAGTTTCACAGTCTTCAGTTTTGTAAGTTAAATCTAATTCTTTCATCTTGTCAAATATATTAATATTTCTTAATATGGACAATTCTTTTTGCTCCTCTCTTCATCTCCTTTATAGTAGTTCAATTTGTGAAAGAACACAACAAAGAAATCCCCAAACTTATGCAGAACCAATTAATTCAGTCAAATAATTGACTAGACTGCTGAGCTGCATTACCTGAGCAGGACCAGAAAAGCAGGGGAAAGTTATTCAAGCAAGTGTTCTTGCTAGTTTGAAGCTTTTTTGCTCTTCTTCCACTAAAAGCTTGAGAAGAAGTTTCACTTGTCAAAGAAGACAGGGTTCATAGAATCATAGAAGCAACCAACTTGGAAGAGACCTCCAAGATCATCCAGTCCAACCAATCACCCAGCCCTATCCAATCAACTAGGCCACGGCACTAAGTGCCTCATTCAGTCTTTTCTTGAACATCTCCAGGGACAGTGACGCCACCACCTCCCTGGGCAGCCCATTCCGATGGCAAATCACTCTTGCTGTGAAGAACTTCCTCCTATACCTCCTTCCACCCTATACCTCCTCTGGCACAACTTGAGACTGTGTCCCCTCATTCTCTTGCTGGTTGCCTGGGAGAAGAGACTAACCCACATCTGGCTACAACCTCCCTTCAGGTAGTTGTAGACAGCAATGAAGTCATCCCTGAGCCCTTACTACAAAATGCAGTTCTTGAATCTCCTCTGCAATACAGACTCCACTTCTTACAGTGAATTATGGAAATTCATGCTGGAGCAGTCCCACAGCTTCTGTGCAAATGAGAGATCAAGAGTTGCAGCGGGGTGCCATGCATGGAGGACTTCAATGTTGGAGGTGCAACTAACTTAGAGGTGTGAATGCTACAGACTCCTAAACCCAAGGATCTTAACTGCATTGAAATACTATCTTCAAGAAAATCTCTAAATCATAAATTTTACTGTATTACTGCTCCTTCAAATGTCCTTTCCACTCACTAGTCAGCAACAAGCTACAGAGCTTTTTGAGGTTAACCAAAAGAAGCGAATCTTGGAATGGTATAGGTTGGAAGAGACCTCAAAGACCATCCAGTTCCAATCCCTCACCACAGGCAGGGACACCTCCCAATAGAACAGGTCACTCAAGGCCTCATCCAACCTGGCCTTGAACACCTCCAGGAAGGGAGCATCGACAATCTCCCTAGGCAACCTGTGCCGGTGTTTCACCACCCTTCTAAGACCTGTAAATGGTGTATACATTCTTCTTAGCAACAGTAGATACATTTCTTTAAGGTTAACTAAAAGCTCAATTCCCCTATCTCTTTTACTAGTCAACAAAAATATCAAGTCACATCCTTGAGACAGATCTGCAAAACTGCAATGTGACATCCTTAATTTCTATGTAAACCACCTACTAAAGACATTATTAAAGGTTGGATACGGTAAGTAATTAATTGTTCTTTAAGCAGGCTGATAAACATTAATCTAAAAGCTATTAATTAGAGAAACATTGTATACCTGTGTGTTAGAGACACGGATACTGGAAATATATTAAGAAGTCAGAGTTGTAAAAAGAACTCAACAGTTGTCACCATTCTGGCTTGACAAAAGTGATACAAATCACAGGTGACAGAAATTCCAGTCACCAGACACAGCTACTCCTCCTTCATAACCTGTAGTTATGTTGGTTTAGACTTAAGCCATCCTAATCCTCTATTTGTCTGTAAGCATAACTACCTGGTTATGTATTTAAGCATGATGATAAAAGCTTGTTCTAGAGATAAATTGCATACTCACATTATTCACTCCCGTAACAAAATAGATCTGTAATGACTAATACACCTTATCACTTATAACTAACAACCACAGAAAAGAAAAAAAAAATACGTTGAAAGTGACTTTTTAGGGTCACCTAAAAAGTCCAGCCCCCTGCTCAAAGCAGGGCTAACTTCAAAATGAGACCTGGCTTCTCAGGGCATCTCCGTGATGAGTTTGGAAAATCTCCAGGGATGGAAATTCCATTGCTTCTCTGAACCCCTCTTTTAGGGCTTGACCTCAATCATAAGGAAAGATGTTCCTCAATATAAAACAGGATATAATGTATCAGTGTAAAACAGAACTCAGATTCTTAAAACTATTGAATTTATGAAAACACAAAAGGAGAAAAATGTTGTAATCAGAAATGCTACCAGCAGCAAAAGACAATATAATACATAAATACTCCCATGCAAACAGCATCTTTCCCTGTTGCCAGCCCATAAAGGATGGCAATGTCATTTATTTCAGTTTCCTAACATCACATTTGAATTCTTTCTTTTCTACAGATAGGGCAAACGAGTCTGAGAGTGATTTATCATGCTCTCCAACCAGCTCTCCCTCCCTGTTTTATGTGCACTCCATTTTTACAATAAATGTGATTTGGATGAGCCTGAGATGCATGGTGAAAGAACTATTCTTGCTGCTAGATCCAACAAATGGCTGAGAAACTTCCCCACCATGGAACCTTTGGGAGCTCTGCCATGAGTTTAGCACTCAGTACTGAGTTACTGAGTTGTGCACTCAGTAAACTGCTGACTCTAGAAGAAGTGCTCTCATGAGACCCCACCTGGAGTACTGTGCACAGTTCTGAAGCCCTCAACAGAAGAAAGACATGGAACTGTTAGAGTGAGTCTAGATGAGAATGCAAAGATGATCAGAGGGCTGGAGCACCTCTGCTATGAAGACAGCCTATGAGAGTTGGGGCTCTTCATCTTGGAAAAGAGAAGGCTTTGAGGACACCTTGGAGTAGCCTTCCAGTATCTGAAGGGGTCTAAAGGAAGACTGGGGAGGAACTATTTACAAGGATGAGGAGTAATGGGTTTAAACTGGAAGAGGGGAGATTTAAACTAGATGTTAGAAATAAGTTCTTTGCGGTGAAGTTGGTGAGATACTGGCACAGGTTGCCTAGGGAGATTGTGGCTACTCCCTCTCTGGAGGTGTTCAAGGTCAGGTTGGATGAGGACTTGAGCGACCTGTTCTAGTGGACAGGTCTATGGCAGGGGGTTGAAACTAGATGATCTTTGAGGTCCCTTCTCAACCTAAAACATTCTATGATAAGTGTGACCCTACAAGTCCAGTGTGCTTTGTTCAGTTTCTTTATGCTAACTGATTAAACACCAAAACAAAAATCTGTCTTTTGTTTCTCTTTGCACAGCCTTGTTTTATGTAGAGTCAAAAAANAAAAAAGCAAGCAGAGTAGCTAAACTGTACAAACACCATAACAAGAAGATAGTTTCCTGAATTAAGACAACAATTATGCCAGCTCTAGATAAGGAGATTACAGTTTGCACAAGCTAATGACTTTTATTTTTCAAAGGAACTCACACCACTGAAATTTATGTAATTCACTCAACTATTTCATTTAAAACGCTTCTGTATTCATGCATTGCACATAACAAAGACATAACTACTACTTTCCATTTCGGCTTTAACAACTACAGTTGCAGCAGGAATTAGTTGCAGGCAGTCACAGCTATCAGTGTCCCTCCTATGGAGGAACAAGAAGCAAAAAGCTGCTGGTATAGTCAACTTTGTGCTTAGACAATTTTCTGAAGCAAGCAGTAAGCAGTAGTAGAGAGGTGAAGCAGGCCATGTGTGTATTCAGAAGCTGTGCTTTTTCACTGAGAGGACTGCAAGACTTTTAATTGAAACAGAATGTGAAATCATTCCAAATATTTTGCAGAAAATTTATACTGACAGGATAAAAACGGTGGCATTTACTTGGCCTCATTTGCTGGGCTTTTCTAAACTGCAGAATCAAATGCAATTTAAAAATATTTTCTCTTTGAAATACAATCCTTGAAATGTTGAATATGACAGAGACACACTAAGAGGCTGCCTCAGTAAACCTGAGGTTTACTGCACTTAAAGCTATTCAGTTATATTAACAAAGATAACGTAGCTCAAGATGCATCTAAACACATCACCAAACTGTTTGGACAATTCAACAGATACATGGGTGATCTAAGTATGCCCTTAGTTAGCTACATAATTATGCTTACATTTCAACTTTGTTATTGATGTATGACCAAAGGTGTAAGGAAATACACAGCTATAGATATTTTTACCACAAACTTTCAGGAACTATGCTTCCTTAATTGTGCACTGATCTCAGCATCGCTTTTTTGCGAAGTAAAAGATGAGACTATTCAAAATAGTAATAAAGATAGAATATTGAAAACGTACACTGGAGAAGGGCAAAGAAACTGTCTACATGTCAATGGAGAGGAGAAAATGGAAAATCCTTGTGCCCATCCTATTTGGATATAGGATGTTTGGATGCGCAGAACTGATGGTATTGAGCCCATCTCTCTAACTATCCTTCGTGGAAGATTTGCCATCCTTTAGAACTTAACACAGCAAAAGATTTGCTCTCTTCTGCTTTTTCCTTCCCAAAGCCTCTTTACATTTCATCTGTTTTTCCACTGAGGCTTGGGTGGGTTGGTATTTCAGCTACATAGAAACCAGAAGCAAGCAGGTTTTAAGGAGAGTATCTAGCAGAAGAAACAGCCAGAACCACATGATTTTAATAAGTGTCCTTTGTGAGCCCACCCTGCCTCTTGCTTTCTGTTCAAGCTAAAATTCCTGTTTATGCCTTCATCAGTACAAAGTGAGATCACTGTAACTCCTCCCACTGGGGCCTTCTCTATCATCCCTGTTGTTCTGCTGGTTCAAATGAAATTTAACTGTGAACTTCTACTTTTCTGGAATGCAAGTAGCTCCAAACTTCAGCACACATCTTTGATTACTTTCCTTTAACTTGATCTAGTGTGAGGTGTCTCTGCCCATGGCAAGGAAGTTGGAGCTAGATAAACCTTGCCGTCTCTTCCACCCCTGACAATTCACAGAATCACAGCATAGTAGGGGTTGAAAGTGCTGAGCAGGATTACCTAGAGTAAATCACACAGAAACACGTCCAGATGGGGTTTTGAATCCCTCCAGAGAAGGAGAATCTACAACCTCTCTGAGCAGTCTATATCAGTGCTCTGCTACCCTCAAAGTGAAGAATTTTTTCCTCATGTCTATACAGAACTTACTGTGTTCCAGTTTATATCCATTGTCCCTTGTCCTGTCATTGGACACCACTGAGAAGAGTCTGGCTCCATCCTTCTCATCTGTTCTTTAAATATTTATAAGCATTTTATCAAGGCACTTGCAGTCTTTCTGCTAGGATAAGATTTGACTGCATTATGGCTTTGAGGGCTTAGGCTGGACTATGAACATCAGGAGAAGACCCTGTGGGGCTACCATGTGAGATCATAAAAGAGCAGTAGAGCTTTACTCTTAATATTAGCTTCAAAGGATTGCTTTCCTCAATACTTCCAGACATTTGATTATCATTCACACCATAAAAAGATGTGTGCCGACTTCTCTTGAGATCTCAGCTCTTCAAAACCATCACATTCTATGATTCTATGTGATCATCACTGGGCAAACTCACTTGCAGATCCTGTCTTCCTAAACTCAGGAATTGCCTAACTTTGCCTAATAATTCTGCCTCATTTCTTTGTTGCTAAATATTGGGGCTACTGCTTCTGCCATTTTAGCCAAAACAGCACCTTCTAGTTGCAGTCAGCTGCTTAACCAGTCCTTTTGTGGATTATGATAGCCAGAAAAGGCAACCCAAGCTTTCTGATTTCTTCAAACAAATAAAGGGAAAACTGAAATCTGCACAACAGCAGTATACACACTTGATTGAATCTTTCTGTCTTTAGACTGAAAGTGGTTCTTACAGCCACCGGAAAAATATATAGTTCTCTGGGAAACATTGCTGAAGTTTATTTTTTTTTACACATAGCTTTACAAACAATCACCATAATGACAGATAAATCCAGTGGCTGCAGTGCTGCAAACCAGGAGACGGGGAGACAGTTTGATACAAACTAATTCCGTTTATTACATGCATTTGTTCATCTTATATATGTTTCAATATTCTAAAGAAGGCAGCGTGCATCTATTCTATTGGCTATTTACCTGTCCGAATGGCTAAAGCTAATACAGTGATTGGCCTAACTAGGATACATAGTCATACATCCCTACTTGATACAAAGTTACATCTGCTTATTATCAGAAAACTGTGGGTCCTTTGTTTTACTCTTCTTATCAGGGTTTTCTTCAATCTCTAAGGTCACCCTGCTCCTAGCTATACCAGATGTCACACATTCCTAGATAGCCTGTGATTAGAGCCTGGGTGAGAACTCCTGCAATTTAGAGCCTGGATATCAAGTTTAATACTCCCACTGTTTTTCCTGCATTCTGTTTCTTGCCTTACCAAGGCTTTTTTATTCCCATGTCTTTATTTAACATATCTGTTTCATTGTGAATCTGGGTATCTTCACTGCAGTAGCTAGCTGTCATTGGGAACAGGTTGCCCAGGGAGGCTGTGGATGCTCCCTCCCTGGAGGGGTACAAGGTCAGGTTGGATGAAGCCTTGAGGGACCTGTTTTAGTGGGAGGTGTCCCTGCCTATGGGGTGGGGGGGGGTGGTTGGAACTGGATGATCTTTGAGGTCCCTTCCAACCTAAACACCTAAACCATTCTATGATTCTATGATGTGCTCAGTGTAATTTTTTTTTTCAGTTGAATTTGTTATGCTTCTTTTGACCTCTGCATGTTTCCATTCACACAGACTTATACCCATGTAGTGATGTCACTGGCTATGGCTGGAATTCCAGTGCCCTTTTTAGGTGGGATTTCAGAATATTAGAAATCATCACATCTTCTATGTGATCTTCAGAACAAATACTGTAGCAGTACATCCTGCTACACGTGTGGGGCCTGGGATCACCAATGAACATTGGAGAGGCAGCTAAATATTTGATGTTTTTTGAACAGCTCATGCATCTAAAATCTATTTTTAATGAGTACATCAAATATAAACAGAAGCAAATGTTGGTCTCACTTGCCCAAAACATGTGTTATTAAGGTATTTGTTTATCCTTGAGGAAAAATCCTTGCTTGCTGTAGTGAGATCCAAGAAAGCTCTTAACTGATGTTTTTATATTTGGTTTTCAAGTCATTTTCCCCACGATTTGAAATTTGAACCAAGGTAAAAAAGGAAGGTGCTTCTAAGCCCCTGTAAAACTGTAAAGCATTGTTAAAAGGTATCAGACTGGACCAGACTGGACTATGTAGCAAACCCTGTTTTCATTTTGGGGGGGATTGGAGGGGTGGGGGTGTTGGAGAGAAATGAAATAACATCAACTCCTTCATTTTGCACATAGGGATCATAAGTCAGTGTAGAAAGTTTTCCTTGTGCATCCTCTTGCAGGTCCAACAGAAACATTTTGAAGTCACAAGGGAGGAAGAGATGTTTGGGGGAAAATGATAGTGTAAGTGATAGGCAGTGGGAAAAAGAGGAAATGAAGGTGAGTTAAAACAGATGTGAAAATGAATTTGGGAAAGAAAGGGGGTAAAGAAAGGAACATAGAGTTTGAGGAGCAAGTGAGAGGAGACAATATTGTAAAACAATGAAGAAAAAACAGAGAGCGGATCATTTGAAATCACAGCATTGAAAACATAGGCAAAGCATTATGAGGAAGAAAGAATCAGGAGGTTTGTATTCAGATAAAGCTAAAATTAGGAAGCAGAGGTTGTGATACTGAAAACAAAAGGCAATGAATCTATTGCAAAGTGATAGAAGAGGGAAGAAGTTGTGTGGAAGAATTGAAGAGTTAGAGTAGAGATAATCCAGACTTTTACACAAAGTGCCTCAATTACTTTTGAAAATGAATGGATTTATCACTCTCAGTAAGTGGAGAAGTAGAGAGAATATCTTCAGAGAAGGATCAGTTTTGAATCTGAAGAACAGCATATGCAATATTCTAAGGACCCATTAGCACATAAACCACCTACTTCATCACACAAGAAGTACAACCATGAATCCAGCAAAGTAAATAATCTTATCCAGGCAGCTGGAGAATCTAAGAATTTAATATAACACATTTAACAGCAATTCATCAGGCACAATGCCTGTTTGTTTATGTAAAATAATGTATTGAAATATTTATGAATTTTGGCTCAGGGACTTGGGATATTTGATACTTGAAATTTTAATAGGTTTGAGAGAAGATAATTCTCCAATGAATAAAGCTGTTTTATCTTACATGTATCTCGTAAACTGTTTACACAAAATTTAAAATATATTAGCTATCTGATCAAAAAATGGTTTAAAAATTGACATATGATGAGTTTTGGGGTTATTTTTCCTATAGGAACCTCAAATACATCACAAAAGTATTGCTTAATATATCAGCTACTTTTACAGCTTTTATTAATCTATCTCTTAGTTTTTAGAGCCCTTTTCTCCTAAAGAACTTTGCCCTACCTTTGTCCTAATACCAAACATTTTTATTATGGGAAGAAGTGGTGGTGCACACAGAATTATTACATGGCTCAATGAGCTGTGACACAAGGTACTATAGTAACACAATCAAGGCTGAGTGGGGAATAATCAAACCTCAGATTTGGGGGCAATAAAGAGCCTTGTCACCACATCAAGGAGAACTGGGTAGATGCGGGTCAAAGGAAGGTGGGGAGCACTGTTTGGATGTCAGGCACTGGTCACTGGCAGTAGTTCACCTATGCTCATCAACTTTGTCTTCTATCAGTATGATGCACACTTTGAGGATAGGTTAAATCATAGAATCACAGAATGTCAGGGGATGGAAAGGACCTTGAGAGATCATCTGGTCCAGCCCCCTTGCCAGAGCAGGATCACCTAGAGATCACACTGGAACACATGAAGAAGAACACTGCCTGCTGCTGCTGGACTCCAAAAACACATAGCAACAACACTTCCTGAGGAAATAACAACCTGGCCTGCATCTGTCTGGAATGGAATGAACATTTCTTGTAGCAACCTGGATGATATGCTCTGGATTTGTGGCTAAAACAGAACTGATAACACATCAGTGTTTTGGTGATGGCGGAGCAAGCGGTTGCACAGCTTTAACATTTCTTTTTCACACACTGACACCTTAGGGAGCAGATGAGAAGTTGGGAGAGTATTCGGTTGACCAACACTGACTAGAGAGATATTCTATACTGTACAACGTAGTCATAAATAAAACTCAAAGAAAGATGGAGGAATTCAGGATGCTCATGAGTATGGCTCTTGATTTCCCGAGCAATCCACATTAAAGTCCTGTTTTTCAGGAAGTAGCTGGGCAGCTGCCTGCCCATAGCAGTAAATAAATTGCTTATTTTGCATGCCTTTCACTGATATATTTTGTTTCACTTACAAAACTACCTTTATCTCGATCCCTCAGACTTCTATTTTCTCCCTATCCTGTGGCAGAATGGACTAAATGGGTGGGTGCTTAGCTGCTGGCTGAAGCCAACCCACCAAGGAAAAATATTTTTATTTCTTGTAATATAGCTTGAAATTGCAACCAAGAACAACCTATTTCCCCTACAACCACAACAAAAAATTAAGGAGCCTCTCATGTACCAAGATGCTGCAGAACCAGGTCAATAGTAATAACATAAAAGCTCTTCTCTGTTCTGAAATGCTGCACCTCAAGGTGTGTGGTTCCACTTGGAAAATTTGATTTAGGTCCTTATAAATATGTTTATCTTCTCTGACTGACCTGGTTTGACAGATATTTGACTACAAGAGCCTTGGGCAGAGAAACAAAACACCATTAGAAATTTTACTGTGCTTACACAGCTCTAAAATACAGTACTGTGCTGGCACAACCAAATGGCTCAGACTTCCAGCAATCCATTTTGTGCGGTAATTAATGCTGAACACATATGAAGGCAATTTCACATTCCTCCTGGGTGAACTTCCTCAGAGATAAGGATTACTACATAATCAATCTGAGATGTTTGAATTGTATTTCTTGAAAATATGCATTCTCTCAAAAATAAATATTAGTTGTGAAACAGTGTAATTTTGCCTGCTGCTATATTTCTAGGATAAGAACATGATGAAATACTAATTGGAATGGTAGATCAATGTAGTACTCAGATGAAAGCTAATTAGAAACAACAATTCTTACCTCCACAGCTCTGTACATTTATCTTAAAACTGCAGATCCATCATTCAAACCCGAGAAGCACCTTCACTTCTAAATACAGCCATCAGGAGACATTTGTATTGAAGACAGAGGTAAAAACAAGGAAAAACTATAAAAGGAACACTGTCTTCCAGAATGACTGAGTTTCATATGTTAATATTTTCAACTACAGAAAATTACAACAAGCTCTATTTTTTATCTTTTAGTGGTCAACACAATCTTAATAAATCCTGTGCATGAAACAACAGGAAGAGAGAGAAGGAAGGCCATAACACTATACATTTCGCATCAGTCTAAGGAGGGAGCTGAAATATGTAACCTATGCTGCCATTTTCAGTGGATCTTTTGTCATTGTTACCTTAGCAAGGTACAGAGGGACAGAAGAAAGAATAGAGCAGAGTAGAGCAGAAGTGAGTCTGAATAGGCCTGAACATGTCCTGGCTTGTTCCACTGCTCCCCCACCTTTTGTGCTGGGAGGAGCAACCACAGAAAGGGAAAACAAAAGCCCTGGTTTCACCTAATGTGGTCAGAACTGGCAAAGTGCCATTCTGATTGGCTGATCTATGTCCAAAGGTCAACTGATCTGGGCATGCACTGATAAGAGGAGATGAACAGGTAACACGAGGCTCTCTCTGCATGCTCTGCTCTGACATTGTTTCGGTGCCTGCTGCTACTGCCATTGTTTTTTCTTCTGAGTGCTCCCGGAGTTACCATCTCGCTGCATCTTGTCTACCCCTCTACAAGTCTCTAGCTATCAGGAGTTCAAGAGGAACCAGGTGAGAGACTGTGCTATACCCCCAGCTTCCTGAGAAAAGAGTCTGGGGGAGCTCAAAAGCCTCTTGGCAAATCTCTAGCAAGATTCTGTAAATTCTCCAGTGAATATGAGCACCTTCTGCCTTAGCAGCAGAAAGATATCTCTTGAGGCCCCAGGTGGGCAAGAAGTGCAAAGAAACCAGAAAATCTCTTTCCAATTTCAAGTTTGATATCTGTTATATTGTTGCTAGTTATGTTCTTAAGTGATTCCCTGTTTTCATGACCACACGAAGAACCCACTAATATTAAAAATATTTGTTGGTAGCAAGTTTCTGAATAACAAAATTAACAGACTATATTAATTTTCAAATTAACATCTTACATTCATATCCAATTGTTACAAGAGTAGAACAGAGTAGAATAGAGTGAGAAGAGTAGAATAGAATAGAATAGAATAGAATAGAATAGAATAGAATAGAATAGAATAGAGAATAGAAAACATCTAAAAACTAGACAAGCTGACGATAGAAATTAGTGATGAGATGTGAGAGATCCGTCCAGTCAGATAATCCTCAAAGTCTGTGTGAAAAATGAAGGAGAATGTGATGGTTATGTGCCGGATGATTTTTCTGAGCTAAGTGCCTGAAGGACAACAACGACAAAAAAAAAAAAGGTTGGCATTAAAGAGTTGCCATATAAAGGTAAGTTTAGAAGTTAAACAGCAATTGCTGCTGCTTTATAAAGTAGGACCCACAGGCTAAGTGAACAGGACTTACTACAGGTGAGGAAAGAGGCCTGTTCATCTATAGAAAATGCCACAAGGAAGAGAAAAAAACCAAAATATAAATGTCAGGTGGTTTCTAGTCCTCATTGTCCCTTAAAATCAGCCATCTCTCACCTACTAAGACTTGACTGTGTTTCATAGACCTTTATGGTTTTCTTGCATGATTTTCTCAGTATGCTCTAGTACCGACACTGACTTCTGGAATCAATGCCTTGTACAAGAAAATGTTATCCTTCTCAAGATTATTATTGTTATTAGGGGTTTTCTGCAGGCTTCCTCACTCAGGACACACACATTTTGGTTTATAGAAGTGCTGAGTAATTGCAGCTGCAACATAGATTCACACACCAGGGAAGTGACAGAACTTCTCACTGCCATTTTCTCACTGCCACCTCTCACAGTCTGACATACAGTAGATATTAACTATAGAAAAAAAACCACAGAGAGTGAGCAAGACACTTAAGAGAAGGAACCACTGTGATTCTGCACAAGTTTACCACTTTTACATGCGTAAGTCGTTTCGGGCAAGCATGCAGAATTTGTGAACCATTCACGAAACACTCTTCAGAAATGTTGTGAGACTGTAATGTCTTTTACACTTTACCAAGAATAGCAAAATCCTGATCTTAATGACTTTGTACAAGAACAATTTACACCCATGAGCAGAGGTTCTCATTAGTCCAAATCCTGAGCCCAATGACTGCTGTATTTACCTTGCTCAGATACCTGGGTCATGCGCTACTATTAACCCATGCATTGTAATGCCTGTCTGCCCTAAAGGTTTTTGTACAGATTAATGCACTATGTTGTTAGCATCTGTGAAATGTGCTCAGATAACCTGGCAAATGCTGCACATTAAAAGCCTGGACAGGTAAGCAATTTGATTATTGATCATTACATCCCAGTAATAACCAAGTGCTTTGGTGTTCGAGGGCAAGTTTGCTTATCAGCAAACCTGCATGAGTATTAGATGCAATGCATTAACTTCAAACATTACTTCTGGAAGAGTCTCTTCTGTAGCAGCAATCAGGTGCTACTACATCATATTACAGCTAACACCTTTCACTTAATTGTTGTAGGAATGAGTTCATAAGACCGTAAAAAAAACCCCAAAAAAACCCAACACACAAAACCCAACAAAACCCCAACAACCTTTGGAGAAGCAGAACTGATATAAATCAGTGTAGCTTTAGCAATTTAACAGAACTACTGCCATTTCTTCTATATCAAAGCAATACTTCAGGCCTTTGGTTATTGTTAAAGGTTATACTTAAAAAATAAGTAAGTTTGCATGTAATCAACAAGGATTAGAATCAACAAGGATTGCATGTAATCAACAAGGATTAGAATCATTCCACATATGGCAGACAGGACTGGGATATATTCAGACCACCAAAAAGTGAAGCAAATTTTGCAGTGGTACCAAACCACTTAGGGTTTTCCTGCTTGTTTGATTTTGTTTTCAAGTATATTTGAAATAGGTTGTTGTTTCTAGGGCACCTTGCACAGAAGTTTCTAAACTTCTGCAGAATTCCCTTGGCTTTAAGTAATTGCTGGTGCTTCATCAACCCCTTTTTGGTCAAGAACCTTACATTCATGCATTAGGCCAGTTACAGATAACCTCTACCATTGACTTTTTTTGTCCTGTGTCTATGCCAATACCTGAAGCACAACTACAGAGTCCTACCTTATGGAAATATACTTGCAACCTTTTCCTCATAGGTGGAGCTACCTTGATTCTATCAGCCTTGGCTGGAAACACTTTTCAGCTCTTTCAGTGTCTGACTACTGCTTTATGAAAGGAAAGACGAGGAGGGAAATCTAGGATTTAGAAAGAGTTATGGATCCTCTTTTGCTTCCAATCCAAAAGACTATTAAAATATTTTCAAGTGAATGTCTGAAAGAAATATAATTGATGAACCTATAGCACAAGCATTAAGGTAAAGCACAGTGGCTTAGAGAATGCATTGATCAAATATTCAGTCAGACACAAAGGTTTATCTTTATGGATGAACAATTCTTGGACAGAAAGATTAGAGAACAGAGTTGTTTTCCATAGCACTAAAGTTTGTGCCTTGCCATATTGTTAATCCAAAGCACAGCATAAACTCCTACTGCAGTTTGCCACAACAGGCAAATCAGTGCATAACCTGGATTCAAGTCCCTCCCCCTGGAGGGAATCAGTTTAATCATTTGCCTCAAGGCTGGAAACACAGTTCAATGATCTGTCACTGCACCAAGTTTTGCTGAGAAAGAAAAAAAATTGTTTTTAAGAACTGTTCTGAAAACAATCAGATAGCAGAGGGCTTCTGTCTGTTCTGGCTGCGGCTGCTTCTCTTGCATGGTCTCCTTTCCCTTTGTCTGGGTAGCTAATTCAGAGCAAAACTACTAACTCCTTTCTATCACTAATCTCCCTCGCCGATCTACTTCAGCTTATCTGCAGCATCAATAGGTGGTGAGATAAAGACTGGGGAAAAGTCCCCCTGGAAGGACTTTTCCTTAGATTTCTGAAAACATGAGGACTGAATATTACTCTATAATAATTTCTTGGAGGAGATATCTGTGGCTGGAACAGTTTGCAGTTTTCTTAGGAATGTTTTCCAATCACATAAGAAATGTAAAGTGAAAGCTTCAGATTTGTTTTAGACAATGAGAAGTAAAAACACTTCCTGTACTTCAGTATATTCACAGAATCACATAACTTTAGGTGTCAGAAGGGTCCTCCAAAGATGATCAAATCCAACCTCCCTGCTAAAGCAGGATCACACAGGCTAGCTCGCTAGGGAATGCATTCAGATGGGTTTGGAAAAGTTTCCAGAGAAGACTCCACACCCCCCCTGGGCCGCTCCATGGCTGTCACCCTCACTGTAAAGAAGTTTCTCCTCAAATTGAAATTAAACCTTCTCTGTTCCAATTTGTATGCATTGCTTCATGTCTTATGCTGCACATCATGGAAGAGAACTTGGCGCCCTCAACTTGACACCCACCCCTCAGATATTTATGTACATAGATCAGATCCCCTTCTCAGCTTTCTCTTCTCCAGACTAAACAGCCCCAGAGCTCTCAGTCTCTCTCCACAGGGGAGATCTCAAGTTCCCTAATCATGCTTGTGGCTCTGCACTACACTCTTTACAGTAGGTCCCTGTCTCTCTTGAGCTGGGGAGCACAAAACTGGACACAATATTGCAAGTATAGTCTCACCAGAGCACAGTAGAGGGGGAGAAAAACCTCCCTAGCCCTGCTGGCCACATTTTTCTTGCTGCACCCTCTTGGCCGTAAGGGCACATTTCTAGCTGGTGCAGAACTCGCTGCCCACCAGCACTCCAAGGTCTACTCACACAGGCTCATTCAGGTTTACTATGTAACTGCCTTCACTACCAGCTTTAATTTGTAAATGAAAGCCTCTATGTTTTCTACACACAGTAAAGTGGTCACGATAGATAAAAAGGTCTGAGCACAAACAAACTGTGTGGAAAAAAAGGAATTCAAGTTTGAAAATAACAGCTTTGCCAGAACATCTGGACAAATTCTTTCTGTGCTTTTCATGTCTATCCAACTCTAATTTTACTTAGGTTGCTTTCTTCAGAGACTTCCAATATTACCTACCAGGGATTTTCCCCAATGCTAATCCTCCATCAACTTTCTTTTTTGAAAGTTATTATTATCCTTTGTGATGGTTTAGGAGTTATCACACACACAATGAATTCACCCAGACTAGACTCAGTTGGCTGGAAGTTAAGGAATGAAGCTTTATATTCACAGCTTAGTACAATTTACAAGCAGATATTTACAATATATTACAAATATTTACAGTTATATACAAGTTAAAAGTAATACATAAACACAATATCCCTCCCAGGATTCAGAGTCCCCAAAAGGGGTTCCCAACCCTTTCACCATCTTTCCACACACCTTTCTTATCCCAGAATCTGCCTTACGTGCAAGGTTAGTTGGAAGGATTGGCCAGGGGGTTTAGAAAGAGAACAATTAGTTGGGTTACATGGATCCAAGCAGAAGCCAGAGAGAGAGGCAACAGCAACAGACCTACTTAGATTGTCTAATCTATGTATATGGCCTTGGTTTTATACATCCCTGCAAACCTATGAGTGAAGTAGACATCACCATTCTTTTCTTTTTCACGGCCTAAAGTCTAATTTTTCTCATTACAACATTCCTGTTAGACTCAAACCAGCACATCCCTAAAAATAAAAGCAAGATTCCCCCTAAGGAATTCCCTCCAACTGTTACGTACTATTTTTGTGAGCATTAGCCTCTTAAGGTAAACATTTTATCATCAAAATAAAATGTGGAAAATCAAACATTTATTTGAGATGTTAATGATAGAGAAGGAAATGTCATTGCTTCTGTCGTGCTTTTAGAGCCAACAGAATGAAGCTCTCAAATGAATTGGATAAAGAACAGAATTGTATTTTGGATAGAGAGATACAGGAAGACAATTACAAAGCAAATACAGAAATCATAGCAAACCCCTTGAATTTTTCCTCCAACCCAAAAATAAATCTGCAATCNCTGTGGAGGCCTCAAAGCAGGCCTACTCATCACATGTGTGTCCTGATAACATAGCTCCCACCATACACAGCTGGAGGGGGAGGAAAGGAGAATGAGCTGGCCTCGCAGTGAGTTTATAAACAGATAGCAGGATTATGGAATTGAATAAATTTCTTTTTCTAGTCCCTAGAGGAATTTTAACCCTATGGTTCCTAACCTGGGACATTCCACCTCTTATTCAATCCCATAATTCCTGCCCTTTAACTAGCCACATATTCTATATAGTAAATGGTGCATCCAAATCATCTTTATAATACGTTCTTCAAACTGATCTGTCACTCATATAGAATCATAGAATCAGTCAGGGTTGGAAGGGACCACAAGGATCATCTAGTTCCAACCCCCCTGCCATGGACAGGGACACCCTGTCCTAGATCAAGCTGGCCAGAGCCTCATCCAGCTTGGCCTTAAACTCCTTCAAGGATGCAGCCCCAACCACCTCCCTGGGCAACCCATTCCAGGGTCTCACCACTCTCATGGTGAAGAACTTCCTCCTCACATTCAGTCTGAATCTCCCTACCTCCAGCTTTGCTCCTTTGCCCCTAGTCCTGTCACTACCTGATAGCCTAAAAGGTCACTCCCCAGCTTTTTTGTAGGCCCCCTTCAGATACGGGAAGGCCACAATAAGGTCACCTTGGAGCCTCCTCTTCTCCAGACTGAACAGCCCCAACTCTTTCAGTCTGTTCTAATAGGAGAGATGCTCCATCCCTCTGATCATTCTCATGGCCCTTCTCTGGACATGCTCCAATATGTCCACATCCATCTTATAATAGGGGCTCCATAACTGGATGCAGTACTCCAGCTGGGGTCTCACCAGGGCGCAGAAGAGGGCAAGAATCACCTCCCTCGACCTGCTGGACACACTGCTCCTCATGCAGCCCGGGATCTGGTTGGCTTTCTGGGCTGCAAGTGCACACTGCTGGCTCATGAGGAGCTCCTCGTCCACCAGCACCACCCAGGTCCCTCTCCACAAGGCTGCTCTCCAGCCAGTCACTGCCCAAACTGTATTTGTGCTTGGTATTGCCTCGACCCAGATGCAGGACCTTGCACTTGGTCCTGTTGAACCTCATGAGGTTGGCTTGTGCGCACCTCTCCAGCCTGTCCAGGTCCCTCTGGATGGCATCCCTGCCCTTCAGCATGTCTGCAGCATGTCAGTTTGGTGTCATCAGCAAATTTGCTGAAGGTGCACTCAGTGCCTCTGTCCATGTCACCAACAAAGATGCTGAACAAGACTGGTCCCAGGACTGTTCCCTGAGGGGCTCCATTTGTCACTGGACTCCACTTGGACATGGAGCCATTGACAGACACTCTTTGGGTGAGGCCATCAAGCCAGTTCTTTGTCCATCTGGTGGCCCACCCATCAAACCCATGTTTTGCCAGCTTGGAGACCAGGATGTGGTGTGGGACAGTGTCAAAGGCTTTGCTCAGGTCCAGGTAAATTACATCAGTTGCTCATCCCTCATCTATTCATGTTGTGACCTGTTCACAGAAGGCCACCAGTTTTGTCAGGCAGAATCTGCCCTTGGTGAAGCCATGCTGATTGGACCCAATCACCTCTTCACTATTCTCCTGTCTCAGTAGTGCCTCCACTGATAGGCAGTTCTTCCTTCCAGTCCCTGCCATGATCTTCCATGACTCCAGGAGTGTGGCTGGAGGCCTTTGCAGTGAAGACTGAGGTAAAGAAGTCATTGAGAACCTCAGCCTTTTCCATGTCACTTGTAACCATTTCACCTGTTTCCTTTCTGAGGGGGCCTCACCTTCCCTACTCTTCTTTTTACCATTAATATACCTGTAGAAATTCTTGGTGTTCCCTTTGACCTCCCTGGCTAGATTCAATTCAAACTGTTCCTTGGGTTTCCTAACCAGATCTCAAGCTGCTCAGGCAGCTTCCTTATATACCCCCCATTCTAGCTGTCCTTTCTTCCACTCCTTGTAGAGTTTCTTTTATGTGACAGTATGTCCAGCAGATCCCTGCTCTGCCAGGCAGGCCTCCTGGCATTCTTCCCTGCTTTCCTCTTTGTTGGTATATATTGCTCCTGGACACAGAGGAGGAGATCCTTGAATGCTGTCCAGCTGTCCTGGGCCCCTGGGCTGGGCTGTCTCCTGTCCTGGGGTCCATCCCATGATACTTTGGCCAGCAGATCCCTGATGCAATCAAAGTCTGCATGCCTAAAGTCTAGGATCTTAAATTCAACTGCTTCATGGTCACTGCAGCCAAGGCTGCCCCTGAGCCTCACCCTGGTCACCAGCCCTTCCTTGTTGGTGAGAACAAGGTCCAGCATAGAACCTTTTCTTGTTGGTTTCTCTACCATTTGGAGGAGGAAGTTGTCACCTATGCAATACAGGAACATCCTGGATTGCTGATGCCTTGCTGTGTTGTCCCTCCAGCAGATATCAAGGTGGGCAAAATCCCCCATGAGGACCATGTGACCTGGAAGCTGCTTCTATTTGCTTGTGCAGGGCCTCATCTGTTTGGTTCTGCTGGTCAGTGGCATGTAGCAGACCCCTACAGTAACATGATCCTCCCCTGTCTTCCCTTTAGTTTTATCCTGGACACAATTCTTCTTGTCATTAAATGGGAGTTCACAGATGACCTTGGTTATCTGAAATAGACTTAATAACAACTTCTCTGTGGAACACACTTGATCTTACCACCTTCCTGCATCACCCAACATACATGTCCTGGACTTCCCCCCATCAGAAAATAACGACCCCTTGGACAGGCTGTATCCCCACCCAAAGGCAGAAAACACCCATACCATTTTTTTCCAGCAGATTCTTTTCACAAACAGAGGAACTCAATTTTCATCTGCACTCAGCACCAAATAATGGACAGTCCCAGTCCATTCTCACTCAAATCTTTGCAGTTTGTGCATCCAGCTGGGAATTGAACCCAGGTCTCCCACATCCAAGGGTGTTCTACCACTGAACTACAAAAGCACAAGCAACCACCAGCGCAAAGTCTCAATTACTCATTGCAGATTCTCTTAGAGTCCCTGTCGGCACAATTTGGATCAGCCCACATCCATCTCAAATGGCATGTCTCCACCCCTGGGGGAAGTCAAGTGGGGCAAATAAGTCCAGTCCACTTCCATTCTTCAAGTCTTTGCTCCATTCCACTTCTTATGTAAGCAAGAGTGAAGATCCCTTCTTCACAGATGAGTTCCACCTCTCTGAGTTCCAGTATCTGCAAGAGTTCCTTGCTTCTGCTTGTCTCTTGTACTAGGCCGTCCACCATCCCTGAGGGTTTCATCCTGCAGTTCCTCTGCTCTAACTACACAATCAGAAGTGAACCTGCCAGACCACCAGTCCATGCCCTTATCTTTCTCTCCCAGTCTAAACAGAATTGTTTTCAAATTTTTTCAACTTTTCCCTCCCCATCTACTCTCTCAATGGATAGGTGGAAAGGAGGAGGATCTGGGGGTGGACGAGAAGGGGGTGACTGAATAGGGAAGAAAATCCCTATGGGGTCAGTGCCATTCACAGGAGCCACTTCCAGACCAGGACCATCCATTCTCATCACTGCCTCACTGTCTGGAGAAGGTGCTACCCTCAGGGCACTCTCGCGGCTCGCCCTGCCACTCAAGTTCAGTACCAGGGCTGCTGCTGCCACTTCTACCACCGCTGAAAACTCAGCAGAGATGTGTGGAGACACACTGCCCTTTGCCACTGGTCCTGGCTGGCCATTCTCTGCAGAACTGGCAGGAGTTAGCAAGAAGGGGAGCAAACCCCCTTCACTTCCCATACTTGGTACCACCAGTTCTGCCACTGTAAATTCAGGATTAATGCACAGCAGGGGGAGTGTGTCCCTGTCTCTGCTCTCCACAGGTACCCAGGCAGGACAGACTCCAAATGCCAGCTCGCCCTTCACAGCCACTACCTGCCCATACATGCTGCCATGGGCCTGGTCTAGCCATGGCCACTTGGTGGATGAGGGGCCCAGATCATCTTCAACCACCTTAAACATTTCAAGTTGCTGCCTGCTGCTTGCTTCTCCCCTTTCTGCCACCCAAGACAGGAGATGCTCACCTCTCCGAGTTGCTTTTCTCCAAGCCTGCACAGCCACCACAGGCCACCGGCCATTGGCAGAAGGGACAAGTGTTTCCTCTCTGCACACTTCTCCCTCACTTTCCCTGCACTTCAGGACGGGGAGTGAGGTCAGAAGTGCATAGCACTTTCTAATGATCCGGACTGTTGCAGACAACAAGACTGCACTCTCCATCTAGATAAGCACATACAGACACACCACAAGGCATGGTCCCAACACTTTAACATCTGCCTGAACTTGCTTCCAGCTCTTCGTCACAATCGCATCAAAAGGCATTATTTTTCCTAAGCTTCAATGCTTTATTTTCTCCAATTCAAACCAGTAACATCAATTCCCCATATGGGCCACCAATTATTTTGTCATTGTTTTAGAGCTGACAAAATGAAGTTCTCAAACGAATTGGAGAGAGAACAGAATTATATTTTGGATAGAGAGATACAGAAATCATAGCGAACCCCTTGAATTTTCCCCCCAACCCAAAACTAAATCTATGATCCCCAGTGCTCCAATCCTCCCCCACAATGCCTCTGCCATCCATAGGCCTAAACAAAAGCCTGTGGAGGCCACAAAACAGACCTATGCCTTACATGTTTGTCCCAGTAACGCAGCTCCAACCAGACATGGCTGGAGGGGGAGGAAAGGAGAGTGAGCTGGCCTCGCAGTGAGATTATAAACAGATAGCAGGATTATGGGATTGAATAACAATTTTTTTTCTAGTCCCTAGAGAATTTCCAACCCTATAGTTCCCAAGCTGGGACATCTTTGTATGATCCTTTTGTTTGGAAGAACATAAGGACACCACAGAGAGAGAATCAAACTCTTTAGGACTGTCAGTTTTGCTATATGTGTGAATCTTTGGCAGTGTCAATTCCCTCCCCATAGTTCCATCAGTTATACCAAGGATGCAGATAGAGTTTTCAATCTCTTCAGCTCTTTTTTTTCCAATTTGTCACTCTCTAATTCCTGGAGCTAACAAACTCCCAGGTTATCTGCTTCTTCTTCATATTTTATTTAAAAGTTAATTACAAGACTTCAAAAAGTAAAAAAAGCAGAATGAGGCTCAGCTGATTTTAATATAAGGACAACAAAAGATAATTATCTCATCTACAGCAAATTTGATGGCACATTCAGCAAGAGAAAGGGTTCTAAATACATCTGAAAGCAGAAAATTTTTGGCCAGCTACTAATTTCTGAATTAATATCATCATACTCTGATGTAAAAAAAAATTACCTAGTGTGTTTAGAAAATACATTACCATCAAATATGAGAACTAGGCAGTCAAACAATAAAATAGGCTTGAATAGGGAAAAGAGAAATTGCAATCTTTTTCAGGAAAATATAATTAAAATGTTTAAAGTACACATTATCATAAAACCACAGAATTCTCAGGAATAGAAAGTGCCTGAAGGTTCATCTAGCTCCAACCCCCTGCCATGGGAGGGGCACCTCACACTAGATCATGTTGCTCAGAGTGATATACAGCCTGGCCTTAAAAACACCCAGGGATAAGGCTTCCACCACCTCTCTGGGCAACCCAGGCCAGTCTGTCACTACCCTCATGGTGAAGAACTTCTTCCTAATGTCTGACCTCCTCTAGCTTGGATCCATTCCTCCCAGTCCTGTCACTGTTTGACACCTTAAAAAGTCCCTCAACAGCTTTTTTGTGGACCACTTCAGATAATGGAACTTCAACCTAGAAAACAGGATGTTACCAACAACTACATAGGAGGAAATTTCCATCTGATGAGGATACTGTCTTGACTGAATTCAGTGGAGTGCTTAAATGGTTATTTACAACAGGCAGTCACTTTTGGGGTAAAACATATTGGAGACTGGTCTGGAGAAAGTCTGGATAATGGAGAATGGCACAACCCCACTACCTGTGAAAGTAATTTTTCCTCCTGCCCTTACCTGAGATGCCTTCCCCTTTCTCTCTTTTCCCAGTCACCTTTGTGTTGGTCCTTCTTCCCACACCAGGATGCAAAAGATCCCCTCATCACCCAGCAGCAATTCTCAGTCATCTCACAGAGATTCCAGGAGCCTTTCCTGACAGGTGAGTTTTATTCAGTGCCCACATTTTTAGAGACAAAATGAGCTCCCTGGAATACAGGATAGCTATTCCTGTCAATTGACTCAGTGCTTGGCAACATCATGTCAGCCTCCTTTACAACATCATCTATGTTGACACTATTTCTACTTGCCCTGCTTCTTATTTTTCTCATTAAGTTGCTTTTACACATCCACATCTCTCTAGCATGAAAAAGGAAAGGTTGAAGTTCTTCTCCTGGGCTATAGTAGGACAGACAGGACAGGCAAATTGAAAAAAGAACGGGAAGAGGACTGATAAGTACTAGAGCTGAGGCAAACAGGGCCTTCTGCTGACACTGGCAGAAATGTGTCGGATTCCCATGGAAAAGCTGCCCTTTGCTACTGCACAGGACACAAACAGGTGCAAAAGGTTAGCCAAAGATGACATTCAGGTTGGTTGCTTACTTGTAACATCCATTGGTTCAATTAAACTTCAAAGGAAACCTAAGATTACGGAAATTATATTCATCATATAAACCAAGACTAACAGATAGTCATGAAACAGCATTCAGAAGTGGGTCTAGGCAAACCTAAATAAGCTGACATTAAGACTGTGAAAAGATGTGATTAATGTGTTTTAGGAGCCCTCTATCATCCATGAAATCAGTTTGAGCTCAGGCTTACATTCACTTGCTAATGAACATAAAATCCTATCATATAATCATAGAATCATAGAATGGCTTAGGCTAGAAGGGGCTTTAGAGATCATCTAACCCAACCTCCTGCAATAAGCAGGGATGCCTCTCAACCGGACTACCTTACTGAAGGTCCCATCCAACTTGCCCTGGTGTGAGTCATCTGATCCTTTTGGGTGGCACACAGTACGGAAAGGGGCGGCACACAACACAGAAAGGGCTAGGACACAGCACGAAAACTGCAGGGTGAACCACAGAAGAAACTCATGAAAAAAACTCCAGCCAGCAGAAATTACTAAAACACATTAAAAGCACACAGGAAGAGTGCAGAACTTTCAGGTTTCTTTCTTTTATGTCTCAAGGGCATCTAAAGGACATCTTGATAACTGAAACATCATCATACGAGCCACATCACTTTTAAAATAAATTCTAAATTCAGTCTCTAGTGACAACTGCATTATCACAGTTTCTATACAAAATACAGCAACTTTCAGAAAAATACTGTCTCAGAAAAATTTACTTCATGTTTATATACTGGTTGGCCTTTTGAAAAACAAACAAACCAAGCAACAAGATTGAGATATGAAACAAAAATTGGCATTTTATTCTGAAAACACTCCCACTGCAATGCTTTTTAAAAAGAAAATCCAGTAAGTTAGTAAGTCCTGTGTTTAAAATGTGGCCGAGCTATACAAAGCCTTCTACAATTTTACCATTAAGAGTGTATCATAAAAAGTGAGTTTGCTTCTTTGGGATTGTTTTGTTTGATTGGTTTGATTGTGAGGTTTTGGGGGGTTTGTTTGTTTGTTTAGTTTTGGGGGTTGTGGGTTTTGGCTGATTTTTTTTTTTAATTGTTTGTTTTGTTTAAACTAGCATAGGGAAGATTTATCCTAGATGTTAGGAAGAAGTTCTTTGCAGTGAGGTTGGTGAGACAATGGCACAGGTTGCCCAGTTTGGTTGTGGATACTACCTCCCTGGAGGTGTTCAAGGCCAGGTTGGATGATGCCTTGAGCGACCTGTTCTAGTGGAAGGTGTCCTTGCCTATGGTGAGGGATTGGAACTGGATGATCTTTGAGGTCACTTCCAACCTAAATTATTCTATGTTTTTTGTTTGGTTGACTTGTTTTATTTTTGTTTTGTATTGTTATGGGGGTTTGTTAATTTGATTATTTTTGTTTGTTTTCCTTCTTTTTTGGTTTGGTTGTTTGGTGGTTTTGTTTGTTGTGGCTGGTATTTTTGGGGTTTTTTTATGGTGATTTTTTGGGGGGGAAGTTGGTTGGATATGGGTTTTTTTGTTTGTGTTTTTTTTAAGATTCAGGAGAATAAGTGCCTAGCTCTTCTGATTAAGTTTATTTTTAAAAAAATGCAAAAAAACATCTATGGTGAAGGCAGCAATATATAGAAACCCAGTGTGTGCATGTGGTACTAGAGTTTGGATATGCACAACTTAAAAAACCCTCCACTCCTAATATCACAGCCAGGTGTTAAGTGTTGGGGCTAGATGAATGACAGACACTCTACTGACTCCTTCCAAGAGAGAAGAGAAAGGGAATAAGGGAGAGATACTTGTGGATTGGAAAACTAAGCCATTCCTAATGAAAACAATGAGAAAAAAATCTGGAGTATTGTGTCCAGTTCTGTGCCACTCAGTTCAAGAGGGACATAGAAGTGCTTGAGAGAGTCTAGCACGGAGCCACAAATATGAATAAGGGAATGGAACATCTCTGTTATGAGGAAAGCCTGAGGGAGCTGGTGCTGTGCTGCTTGGAGAGGAGGAGCCTGAGGGGTGCCCACATACATGTTGATAAAGATGTGCAGGGTGAGTGCCAGGAGGATGGAGCCAGACTCTGCTCGGTGATGGCCAATTACAGGACAAGGGGAAATGGGCGGAAACTGAGGCAGAAGAAGTTCCATGAAAACAGGAGGAATTTTTTCATAGTGAGAGTGACAGAACACTGGAACAGGCTGCACAGGGTGTTTGTGCAGTCTTCCTCTCTAGAGATATTCAAAACCTGCCTGGCTTAGTTTCTGTTCTAGGTGATCTTGCTCTGGTAGCGGAGTTCGACTGAATGAGCTTTGGAAGTCCCTTCCTGCCCTGACATTCTGTGATTCTGTGAAAAATTAAACACAAAAATGTGTACAAGACCAATATTTAATACAAGCCACCTGACAACAGTATGTCAGTGGCACTGCCAATGTTGTGGCAGTCCTAGACGGGACTCAGCAACAGATGGGAACAAAGTTCAGGGGCTGGATTTGGAAAATGGATTCAGAAGTGTGAAGGCAGAAGAAAAGACAAAGTCCTCCTTGGATGCCAACCACTGAAAAAGAGAGCTGAATCCCTGTGGTTCCCCAGCATTATACTGAATATTATGTATACAGAATGGAATATCTTTTTGGTCAGGTTAGATATACCTGTCCTGGCTGCTCCTCTGAACACCTGTCACCTCTTTCTTACTGCAACCCAATATGACACACAAGATTCAGCAGTGACCCAGGCATAACCAAGAGCCTTTCTGCATCCTAGTTCTTAGCAGTAACTACAAATATCAAATACTACCACTTTGAGAAGCTGACACTTTAAAAAATTGCTGTTAACTTAAGAAAGTGCAGTCACTCACATAACTGAAAAGCAGCCATAAAACAGAATCAGTTCTGTTCTAAGACAAAGCAGGAGAGGAGGCATTTCCTTTTCTGGCAGTCTGATTGTAGTGGCAGCCATGGTGCAGGTCATTTCCATCCTCTTGCTGGGCACAGCCACTCCCCACTCAGGGGATGAGCTGATGATGCCACAAGAAATGGCCATGCATCAGTAGCTGTTTTGCCCCAGTGCTGGCAGCATGTATGGGCAGGTAGTGGCTGTGAAGGGCGAGCTGGCATTTGGAGTCTGTCCTGCCTGGGTACCTGTGGAGAGCAGAGACAGGGACACACTCCCCCTGCTGTGCATTAATCCTGAATTTACAGTGGCAGAACTGGTGGTACCAAGTATGGGAAGTGAAGGGGGTTTGCTCCCCTTCTTGCTAACTCCTGCCAGTTCTGCAGAGAATGGCCAGCCAGGACCAGTGGCAAAGGGCAGTGTGTCTCCACACATCTCTGCTGAGTTTTCAGCGGTGGTAGAAGTGGCAGCAGCAGCCCTGGTACTGAACTTGAGTGGCAGGGTGAGCTGCGAGAGTGCCCTGAGGGTAGCACCTTCTCCAGACAGTGAGGCAGTGATGAGAATGGATGGTCCTGGTCTGGAAGTGGCTCCTGTGAATGGCACTGACCCCATAGTGATTTTCTTCCCTATTCAGTCACCCCCTTCTCGTCCACCACCAGATCCTCCTCCTTTCCAGCTATCCATTGAGAGAGTAGATGGGGAGGGAAAAGTTGAAAAAATTTGAAAACAATTCTGTTTAGACTGGGAGAGAAAGATAAGGGCAGGAGTTTGTAAATGACCTGAGGCAGTTTGAAGACAGTGTCTCCAGGAAAGCCCTCATATCAGCTGTAGAAACCCTGACCAGAGATATGGACGAGCTGAAGTCCTCTGTCTCAGAACTGAAGAGAGGAGAGGACACTTGTTCCTCACTGTCTGAATGGGTATAGGTTTCAGCTGTCAAGAACACACACCGCCATGCCCCTGCCCCTCCTCCTTCTCCTCATAGGAGGCCAACCCAAGCCAGGCAGGGCATGTCCAGAGGCTCACTGTGGAGGAGCCTATGTCTCCATGGTGAGAACATGGACAGATGGCATGGCCAGCCCACATCAGCCCTATAGGCCAGAGTAAAGGAACTACAAGGCGTAGGATCTAGGAACAACTTCTCCAAAAGAGGGGTGGCTTCAGTGTCCCGCAGGCAGTCCTCTAGCTCAAGTCCTCTAGCTCAAGGGGTGGTGACACCAGCAGCTCAGGCCTATGCACATCCTGTGGGAACCACCTTCAGCATTATAGATGTCCTGTCTTCAGCCAGGCAGAGAACAGGGATAACAGGGTTTACTGGGACATGTTTGTGAAATGGCCTGGCACTTCAGAGGTGAAGAAGTAAAGGGCTCTTGTAGTCACAGGTGCTCAATGCACTCTGATACCCTCCAGTCACAGATGGACAGAGTCCATAATGATCTCAGGAGTTACACGGAGTTCAAGATGTGACTGCTGCAGGCTGAGATAAGCCTCATGGGGAATGCATGGGAGAAACACCCCAAAGTGACTGGTCCAGATGCACTTTGCATACTTGGTATAGACTTTCTGCGGGAGGGTTACTTCAGACACCTGAGAGGATACAAGTGGTCTTATTGGATAGCAGCTGTAGAGGCTGCAGATAAACAGCAGCTGTCTATCATGCCTGGCCTTTCAGATGAGCCTCCTGCAGTGGGCAAACACAAGGTGCAGGATATACAATTACTAATTGCTTCTTGTGTAGTGCACAGAAAGCAATATCAGACTAACAGAGACTCTCTGCTGCCCATAATACAACTGATTTGCCAGCTGGAGAAGCAGGATGTCATCGGCAAGAATCACTCCCCCTTCAACAGCCCCATCTGGCCAGTGTGAAAGGAGAACGGTGAGTGGAGACTTACAGTGGACTTCAGGGGCCTAAACGAAGTTACTCTACCAATCAGTGTTACTGTGCCAGACACGCTGGAGCTGCAGTACAAACTGGAATCAAAGGAGATCAAGTGCTATTCCACTATTGACATTGCTAATGCATTTGTCTCCATTCCCGTCACAGAAAAATGCAGGCAGCACTTTGCTTTCACCTGGAGAGGAGTCCAGTATCACTGGAAAAGTCTACCAATGGGCTGGAAGCACAGTTCAACCCTCTGCCACAGCATGATTCAGACTGCACTGGAAAAGGTTGGAGGTCCTGAACACTTGTAATTCATCAACAACATCATTGTATGGGGTGAGACAGCAGAGGAAGTCTTTGAGAAAGGCAAGCAGATAATCAACATTCTGTTAGATGCTGGCTTCACTATTAAGAAAAAAGCAAAGTGAAAGGACCTGCCAGAGAAATCCAGTTTCTAGGATTTCAATGGCAAGATGGCTGCCACCATGTTCCCCTGGAGGTGGTTAATAAGGTGGCCACTATGGTGGAGCCCACTAGCAAGAAGGAGACCAAATTCTTCTTGGGGTTTGTGGGGTTTTGGAAAATGCACATTTCTGGGTACAGTCAAATCGTGAAGCCCCTGCTCAACGTAACTAGAAAGAGAAACAACTTTGAGTGGGGACCTGAACAACAGGTGGCATTTGACCAGATAAAATGAGAAGTGGTTCATGTCGTGGCCTTGGGACTAGTTCAAATCAGCCCAGAGATTAAGAACATACTCTACACTGCAGCTGGTAAGAATGGACACAGCTGAAGCTTATGGCAAAGAGCTCCAGGAAATGGCTGAAGGAGTGGAAGTGAAATAACTGGCAGAGAAAAGGCAAGCCTATTTGGGCTGCTGACCTCTGGCAAGACATTTCTGCCCACCTGGACAAGCTGCCCATTAAAACCAGGCACGTCAGTGCTCACATTCCAAAGAGCAGAGCCACTGAAGAACACTACAACTACCAAGCCGACTTGGTTACTAAGATCTCCCAAATAGACTTGGACTGGAAACACAAAGGTGAACTGTTCCTAGTGTGGTGGGCTCATGACTCTCTCTGGTCACCAAGGGGCTAGATACAGGTCAGTGGACATATCCATGGATGCCATAGCATAAGTTATTCATGAGTGTGACATCTGTGCTGCCATAAAACAGGCTAAGTGCATGAAAACTCTGTGATATGGGAGGAGGTGGTTCAAGTACAAGTATGGGGAGGCCTAGCAGATAGATTACATTACTCTGCCTTGCTCCCATAACGGGAAACAGTATGTGTTGATTATGGTAGAGGCAAGCACTGGGTGGCTAAAACCTACTCAGTACTGCATACCACTGCCCCTAACACCTTCCTGGGCCTGGAAAGGCATATACTGTGGAGACATGGTACCTCAGAGAGAATTGAGTCAGATAGCAGAACACAGAACCTCATCAGCAACCGGGCAAAAGAGGATGGGATTGAGTGGGTTTGCCATATCCCATATCATGCACAAGCTACAGAGAAGGCTGAACACCACAATGGCCTGCTTAAAACTACCCTGAAAGCTATGGGGGATGGCACCTACAAGAATTTGGAGAAACACCTTGCAGAAGCCACCTGGCTAGTGAACACCAGGTGATCAGTCAACTGAGCTGGTCCTGCTCAATCTGCCTTATTGCCTATAGTTGAGGGAGATGGGGTTCCCATGGCCTGTGAAAGGAATCTCTTGGGGAAAACTGTGTGGGTTGCTCCTGATCCTGGTGGGGGAAAACCCATAAAAGGGTGGTCTCTGCAGAAGGTCCTGGTCAAACATACTGGGTCATTCTTGAAACTAGTAACATTCAGTGTGTTCCCCAGATAAATCTCACTCTGGCTGAAAAGATTAATGAATCTGAGTCAGTTACACAGCTTTATGTAATATAGTTCTTTTATAATACTTTTAAAAGTTGTTATAAAATTTTTTTCCTAGCTACCTCAGCACCACAGGCATCCAACGGAACCACACCCACAGCAGAATCTGGAGGAAGGCTACAGCATCTCACCTGCGCCTGTTCTTACCTGATGCCATACAGCAAGGGACTGTTTCCTGAGTTTTCTTCAAGAATAAAAGACTGTTCCTGAGTTTACCTGAAGAGAAAGAACTGTTCCTGTTTCCTTGATTCCTTTCTACATGGTTCCTGCCCTGCTCATACCAACCAGCCCTGCAGAAACACATTGCCCTGGAGCACCATTGGAACTATAAGGGACTCAAACCAAGAACTTTTAAGACACATCTTACACCATGAACACATTTTCATACCAGTTGATAAGGAAACTGTTTGCAGGGAAGTGGAAGTGATCTAACCAAGAGGTGGAATGTCAAGGGTTAAGCCCTCCTGGAGGGGCTTACTCAGAACTGGATCCTGATTCCTCACTTGGGATGGTCTGACCTGCCCCCAGGTGTCGTGTTTAGCCCCCTCTCACTTCCTGATGAGACTACTGTAAAGGGGGGGATGAGCTTACTGTTCCTCTCTCTTGGCCTCTCCTCTCCTCTCCTCACCTGCTTAGCACCTTGTCCTGCTGCTGCTCACCACTTGCTCTCCAGCCAACATGTGGGAGGAGCAACTATATTTTGGGACTCTGTAGCTCACTGCATCCCACCAGCATCCATCTAGATCCACCAACAATTACCAGCTTTGCCACTTTGGATTCAGCTTCAATCCACTCCTATCTACTGGGTTGTATTTTGTATTTTGTATTTTGTTCCCTTTACCCCTACCCTCTGTAATTCTCCTTACCTTCTATTCATTGTTAAAGTTATCTTTTACTTCCAAATCAAATTATTTATTGAGCTTTTGAGCTCAGGAGTCTGGTTTAAACTAATACACCATCACAGAAATAAATTTCCTCATTTTCTGAATCTTAAAATCAAATATAATGAGTGTCTTTTTCTAGCGGGAGGTGTCCATGCCTATGTTGCAGGTTTGGAATTAGATGATCTTTGAAGTGTCTTCCACCCTAAACCATTCTATGATTTTATGATTCTATTCTACATTTACCCCCACGCTTCCCTCGGTTTTAGGTAGAAAGAAATCAAAGCTTTACATCTTGTATTTCTACGACCAGTGCAAGCCTCCACAGAGGAATGAGTATGGCCATAGTAACCCATCAATAGTATATCTGAAATCGCTGTGGTTTGTGAATTTTAGTTTCTTTGGGGTTTTATTTCTTCTGGAAAAGCTCTTGAAGTGAGCAAAATGCTGAATATCACTCACAATTTTTCACAGGTGGATCCACAAATCTTAACTGGCTCAGAAAATATGTGCTTTTTGAACTTTGCTCCAGCGGATGTCAGTGGAACCTATGATTTCTTTTATTGTGATTATTCTGTTAAAAAGTCTGATCCCCCCCCCCCTT
>VWZI01006240.1:243274-276739 GCA_013396835.1 Psilopogon haemacephalus | reverse complement strand
TTTTTCACACAAATTCTCCAATTAGCTCAAACCAACACACCAACTCATGAGGCTAACTACAGACAACACCTAAACACTTTCAGGGAGTTCTGTCAATGCCTTGTCAGCCACCGAGGCTGCTGATTCTTCCCAGGTTCTATCAAGGATGCTGGAGAAAGAGGCGGATGGTCTCCAAGCTGGTCCTGATTTCTCTGGATGATCTGTGTGCCGCTTCCAGAACTCCTTGTCTTGGCAGGCGTAGGCAAGCTGTTGTGCAATGTGCAGTCTTAGCACAATGTCACACTGGCTATGCTATTGTGTGGAGGTATTTGGTGCCTATTCCTGGTAAACTCGAGGCAGGCATTTTCCAGGCAGTTCAAGCCCAAAGCATTAGGGCTTGTTATTCAGCAAAGCTAACTTATAGCTTAGCAAAGCATAATGCTGTACAGCATGGTAGGATGCAACAAGGCAGTGAGCATGATAAGCAGAAACAACAATGATAGCAGCAGCAGCAAGCAAGCATGCTGTGTTACCTGCTCATCTCTTTTTATCAATACAGCCCAAGACTTAATGGGCCTTTGTACACAGAATGGCAGTTAGCCAAGCTTGACCTTATTGGGTGAAGCCATAGGCTTACTTTACCCAAATTCTGGAAAAACATAGGCAGGCACAAGCCAAATATATGCACCTCGTTTACCACAGGATGTAAACAGGAGTAAAACAAATCTGGGCAAGACAGGGTCCTTAGACTCAGTGGCTCCAAGTTCTTTGTCCTCTTTCCCATGGTTGCTTCTCCCCAGAAAACAGGGAGAGAGAGCAGAAAAACAAGGAAGATGGGGAGGGACTTTTTAGGCAATCAGGTAGTGACAGGACTAGGGGGAATGGAGCAAAGCTGGAGGTGGGGAGATTCAGATTGGATGTGAGGAGGAAGTTCTTCAGCATGAGAGTGGTGGGAGCCTGGAACAGGTTGCCCAGGGGAGTTGTTGAGGCCACATCCCTGTAGGTGTTTAAGGCCAGGCTGGATGAGGCTGAGGGCAGCCTGATCTAGGGTAGGGTGTCCCTGAGCATGGCAGGGGGGTTGGAACTAGATAATCCTTGTGATCCATTCCAACCCTGACTGATTCTGCAACTCTATATCTGGGTGGGCCAGGACATGTTCAAGTCTGTTTTGGACTATTCAGGCTTAACACAACAGGGAGACTGAGAGGGGATCTTATCAATGTTTATCAATATCTAAAGGGTGAAGGACATGATGATGGGTCTGGGCTCTTTTCGGTGGTGTCCAGTGACAAGACAAGGGGCAACAGACACAAACTAGAAACTGGAGGCTTCACTGAAATGTTAGGAAGAACTTACTTCCTTTGAGGATGCTGTAGCACTGGAACAGGTGTCACAGAAAGGTTGTGGCGCCTTTCAGAGCCTGCCTGGATGTGTTCCTGTGCAATTTATCTAGGCATACCTGCATTAGCAGAGATGATCTGTGGAGATCCCTTCCATTCTGTGATTTTCTGCAACTTCCATACATGCAGTTTTTATTTACAATGTTCATTAAATGGCTTAGATGAGAAACAGCAAAAAGCATTTTAATTAATTGCTAAGCACAGCAGAAAACTAAGCAGGATTCCAAATTTATATACAATTTGCAAGCAATATATGTGAGCTCAAACATAAATCTCACATAATGAGGTGTGCAGCCTGGTTACTAATCACAGCCATTGAAATGTTCTCCATGTTTAGCTCTATTTCAGTGCATGGAGGGTTGGGGGAGGAAGGAATTGCTACTTAGTATTTCAGTTCCTTCCAACATGAAGAGGAACTTCTAAACATGAAATATTGTAAAATTTTAACTTAAGGTGAACTGTACCAAATAAACCTTGAATACAAAGTGCTGTCACTATGGTTCAGTTAGTAACATGTCTGTGTCTGGACTAGCAGCTCTTTGGCTCATCTCCAGTGCTCAGCCCTGGGCTTCTACCCAGGGATGCTTATGGTGAAGCTCTTGAAATGCCTTGTCAATATGAAAGATGCAAAATTGGATAAGATTCAAAAGCAGAGATGCCAAATTTACATTAGCATTAATTATTCTTAATTCAAATAGAGATCAAGGTCCCCATTACACTGGTGTCTGTGTAAACAATGTTTGCCTTGGAGAGCCTGCAAAATGAGAAACAGAAAATGAAAGATTGAATATGAGCCGAAGGGATGTGACATGTAAGTAAATGATCAACATGTGATTTTGCTCATTTCCTGCAGCTTTTTGCTCATGTCTAGGCTTCTTTATGTTGTCTGGGATAACTTTTGTTTTGAGGTGGATAGGAAAGAGTAGAGTGAGAGGGCTGTCAAATGCAGTGGAGCTGAATAGAGTATGTAAAAGAGAGGAGACCAAAAGAACAAGGGAGACAAAAAGAACAAGTGAACTGTCACTTTTCCAACAGATTTGAGTTAATGTAATTTATAGATTGATGTGCCTTAGGCTCTTGGAAGGCAAATTAACAGTGGAACTTTGCTATGACTGCTATATTATTACATTACTTGCCTTTTCCACAGACACATGTCTCTATATAGATTTCCTTCTGCAATGGAAATATTCAGAACAACAGGATGAAGACCAAGGATTTGATTTTATTCATGTAATTTCTGTAGTTTAGAAGTCAGATTCCTAGGATAAATGTCTCCACTTCCTTTCTAACAGGTGAAAAGAGAGAAGCATTGCATTGAGAGAGTCGTGCAGTTAGGTAACCTTTGGCTAAAACAATCAACATCTCCTACTGTAGTCACTGCAGGGAGATCAGTTACTACAGCTATGGCCGTGGTTGAGAAATTGGCTATATTTTATGTGAGCAGTGTTAGGCTGTTACTGAGCACTTCTGACATGCCATTGTATAGCAAACACCAGACAGATTCAAATGCATGCTTCTCTCCTCTTTGTTTTGCAGTCTTGATCACTCACAGGCTTGGCTTGTTTTCTGCCAGGTTCCCCTGAAATGCCCATGAAGAGAATAGGTCTTTTCTGTTTTGGTCTCATTAGCAATTCCCAGAATTATTTAAAAGGCTTCCAGAAGTGCTCATGAGAGCACACATGAAGGCATCAGGCACAGCCTGTGTGTTTAACAGAAGTTCCCAATGATGCACTGTTGTTTTTTGAATGATGTTCACATTGTAATGGGGACACACCAGAATTGGGAGCTGGAAGACACTAATGTGTTCAGGCCTGAAAGTACAATTTTTTCACTTTTAAAAATATGTCCATGCTACAGCAGCTGAGCTGGAACTAGATGACCTTAAAAGTCCCTTGAAATGCAAACCATTGTAAGACTGAAAATATTATGCCCCACTTCGAAAGACTGCTGCAGTTTACGTCTCCATCATACTAGAGTACGAAAAATATTGCTTCCAATTTTTTTTTAATGTTATTACTGTGAATTCAGCTATTTATGTGTTGTAACTCAATACTTTTGTATTCCCTTTGAAGTTACCCATATCCTCTAAAGAATCTTCATCTATTATTCTTTATTGTACATTTCTTCCATCTGATTTCCAACAAAGTGATTTGAAGACATAGTAATTAAATTGAATTTGCCTGATTTCTGACCACTTCTCCAATTTTAAAGTCTTGCTCTATGGAACTTTTTAACTTCTCTGCAGTTTAACCTCATATACAAATTCCAGATATGCCTGTATTATTAACAGAAAATATCAAAAAGAGTCAGGCCTAAAATGGCTCTTTGATACAATTGCTCTGAAAATATTCTCATGAAAATTATTATATTGTTGGACACAAACCCATATATGCACACTTCCAATCAGATTAATATCTATTTCTCTTGTTTTCCTCTAAACAATATTCTCTTAATTTGATTGTCACATTACTAAGTACTATAGAATTAAAAAAGCTTGTTAAGTCCAGTAGAAAGACATTAAAAGGCTTACTGAGATAGCCTGTCTCCTTTCCACTAGGCCAGGTATTTTTCAAAGCATGAAATTAGGTTGACTTGAGATTATTTGGTTTTAATAATTCTGTATCAGATTTTTAGAATCATCTTCCTATACTCTCAGTGGTAGCAAATTGGTTTGCAACTGCTTATCCTGTTAGATTTTGAGATAGAACCAAGCTGATGGACATTAATTTGTGTGGGTCATCTTCTTTCCCCTTTTTGAAGACAGACACTATGCTTGTTCTCTCCATTTTTCTTAGACCATCCCATCCACATTGATTCTCAGAGATTTCTGTGATTTAGCTTTTAATTGATTCATTTCTCTAGGCTCTTGCAGCTTGAATAAATTTAACTGAATCAAACGGTCTTTAATCTGTTATTCACTCTTCTCATTTCTATCCCTATCTTCTTTAAAGTCATTTTAGATATACTTGATACCTTTTGTTTTGAAATTCAAGGAAGAAAAGGCATTTTTTATTTCTACCTGTCTCTGTTATTTGCTCTTCTAATCTCACAAGTAATGGAATAAAAGTACCTGTTGTCTCTTTTCTTCATAAGTGGTCGTAGGTCATTGCTTGTCTGCCAAATAAAAAATTGTTGTACTTCATTCATGTCATGTTAGTACCACAGAAACTTGACCATTTTGACCCAGAGCCAAAGACCCTGTGAGTCTTCCTCGAACTGCTCAGTGAACTTAACTCCACTGTCAATGCTGTCACTGACATTAGCAATGAAGATGAAGGAATAGAATTTTACAGAGTGCCTGAATCATCAGAAGTGCCAGAAAATGTCCAGAAAAAAAATATTATTTGTTATTTTGTTGGGAAAGGGAAACAGACCTACTTATCTGGGGAGAGCAGCAGAGGTAGACTGGAAAACTTAGTATGATGTGGGAAAACTAGTCAGTCAGTTTGGTTTTTGGTTTTTTTTTTTAATTCCTCAATTTTCTGTTATTCTGTATTTGTGTGGTAGAGCTGGAGTTATCTGTAAAAGAGGTGTAAATGAAAATTTTACATTTTCATAATAATCATAATCATATCAAATCAGTGTCAATTTTCATCCTCAAAGTTAAAAATATTGATACTTTACTTACCTAATTTAGTATTAATTGTATTAGGGAAAAATAAGTACAGAGTTCAATTACAGTATTCTAATTTGCTATATTAACACAACATTTTGCATGCAGATTAGTGTATACACTTGGGTAGTCTTTGCATACCTGTATGTTTTTCACAAAAATACTCCTTTCTATTGGTCATTATAGACATACTCTAAGATTAATCACAATGTAATATTCATAACTGAGAATGTGACCCACTAAAATTTATAAGTTAATAACAATAAAAGCATGGCAAAGAGGCAGCTGTGAACATAACCTTGCAGGTAAGTAGATAAGTGAGATTTTGAAATAAGCAGAGAAAAGTCAGTATTGCTGTAAAATGCTGGTAGAGCTGGTGAAGTATTGCTTCACCTAAGGCTTCTTTGGAAAGTGCCAATTCATCATAAACTGTTTTTGCAAAAGGACTTCTTTTGATAAATTTCATATTTTAAAAACTTTGCAATGATCCACACTACCTGTTTTAACATTTTCATATTTTTCTTCGTCCAAATTTGCCAATAACTTTTAGCTCTGATTCCTAACAGGAAGCTCCCACAGTTATTCTCTCCATACATATGCATGTGTAATGCCAGGTTGCAAATAATAGGCCAAGTTTATTCATACCTAGAAGAGAGAGAGAGAGAGAGATCTCAGAGACTACTGCAATCCTAGAAGCTTAGTGAAAATTGGTGTTTCGAAAGACAAAAAAACCCCATCCAGATTAGTACCTCCTAAAAGAGACAAGAGGCAGAACTCAGATACTTTGTGTTTTATTGGTAGCATCCAGGTGGCAAATTAGCACATGCATTTTGGAAGACTAGCAAGGTAGCAGACACCTAGCTGTGGACATGGCTTCGAGGAGAAGTGTCAGAAGAACAAGGGACACTGGGACTATTCACATAGGACATCCCAGAAGCAAATGAAAAATGCATAAAAGATGCTACTCATGGACCAACAGGCTCACATTTTGCTTAGTTCAGCCATTAAGTTTTATTGGCAAGCGTCTGAAACAAACAAAAGCAAGTCCTTCTTTCATTCAGCAAGCAATGAAGTTAAAACAGTCCTGGTAGCAGGAAGCTGTGGTGGCCAAAAGTATGAGTGTATTTAGAAATTGACTAGACAGATGACTGAAGGTCCCTCAGAGCCTCCAAACATGAAGATTTCAAACACAGCCTCTGGTTTTGGCAGGCTTTTTGGCTGAAGTAAGAACTCTCAGAGATTAAAATTGAAAAGAATTGCTTTATATGTGTCCTGTTTCCAACACTTTTTCTTGAAATTCTGTCCCTGTGCTTTGTCAGGGATAGAGATAGAATAATCCCTAGTTTGGACCCAATGTAGCAACTATCACGCTGTTAAAGGCACAAGAGAAAAGTTAGACAGGAAAGATGGTCTCTCAGTCCCAGCTAGACCCTAAATTAATATTTCCAATGTGAGGTTGTAGACCAAAGACTCCCTTTGTCTTAAATCACAGCAAGGTATCTGGGAGTGTAGGGGTAACGAGAGGAAACTGAGGGAACCACATCTTCAACTTGGTAAGACCACTCTGCCCTCAGTGAAAAAATCTTGATGAGATGAGTTGATAGAAAGAATGACACCAGCAACAGGAGCAGAAATCCTGTGCTAACTACCCATCCTTTCAGTCCTCCTTATAAGAGAAGAAAACAAAAACCTAAAGAAAGAAGAGAGATGCCTGAAGATGAAAGAGAAGAAAGAGGCAAGAAGAAGGCCAGGAGCTGGTTCTGAGAGAGAGGACGTAAAGGATGGACATATGGGATATTAACAAGTTTTAAGTGGTAAAACCATAAGAGATCTTTTTCAGAAATATCTGGAAAAGAATCATCCAAAATCAATTAGTAGATAGAGAGCAGAGATATCTGAGGAGACCACCGTGCTCTACTGTTTCCAAAATAGAGTGAACTACCATCACTGAGGTGATGGAGTGTGTCCAGAGAAGGGTTAATGAAGCTCTTTAAGTGTCCAGAGCACAAATCTTAGAAGAAGCACCAGAAGGAACTGTGGCTATTCAGTCTGGAGAAAAGGAGGCTGAGGGGATACCTTCTAGCTCTCTACAACTACCTGAAAGGAGGTTGTAGTGAGGTGGCAGTCAATATGTTCTGCCAAGAAACAAGAGAGAGGACAAGAGGAAATGGCTTTAAGTTGCAGCAGCGGGGCTTTAGATTGGATATTAGGGAAAATGTCTTCACTGAGAGCATTGGAACAGGCTGCCCAGAGAACTGTTTTGGTGAGAAACTCACCATTTCTGGAGGTACTTAAATGACATGTAGGTGTGGTCCTTAGGGACATAGTTTAGAGGTGGACTTGGCAGTGCTAGATTAATGGTTGGACTCAATGATTTAAAGATTCTTTCTAACTTAAGTGATTCAAATATTTCTGTATCATTAAATTGAGCCATGCCTGGACATGCACACTGGAAGTGTTGACCAGTCAGGCTGTCCATGCTCTGCATGGTACTTACTTGCTTTGAGAATAACACAAAGTTGTATCAATGTCACTGGATTCTGCAGCTTTACTCAGCCCAAGGAGCTAATTCTTTGTGCTTGATGGTCCAAATGTGGCAGTGTGCAAGACAGCTGTGCCTTGAGAATTTGAAAAGGATTGCCCTAAACCTACAAGATCCTTCCTGAGCAAAGATGCTGATTCATAATATAGCAGCATTCTCACACAAGATTTAGTTAACTGCAAGACTTCTGTAATGTTGTAGGTTTATCTTTCACTGGGGACACTTAGTTGCAGTAAAACAGGTAACATTCACAGAACTTGACAGTTTATGCTGTAATTTCCCCTGTTTAGAATGGCTGTCAGGAGTCTGCTCTGGGCCATATAAGCACCTGTATGAGTCCCAACAATTGAAATCGAGCAACAAACTCAGCAGATTTTTTTTGTTTAGTATTACACCTTTGATTATTTGCAAATCTGTTGTCATATTTCTGGTTCTGTTTCAAGGAAATAGACTTTGTGCATGCTTTGCTGCATTTAATTCTTCTACTGCAGACAGTAAAGGCATGCAGAGGCAGGAGTATCTGCAATCTGCTTCTGATTTTTCTCTCCTCAGAAGAGGAGAGTTTCCTTGTATTGTGTAGAGTTTTGTTTAGGGCTTGATCCAAAATGCAGGAAAGTTTCCATTTTCTCATCCAAACCCACTTTGACCAATTTATTCCCTTTGTCCAGCATGAAGAATGAAGATGTCACTTGGTCACACCTTTCTCAAACAATGCCTATAATTTACATTTACTGGTAGAAAATGTTGTTAATTATGTTTCAAAGTGAATCCTTTTATTTAAATCTTGAAAGACAAAAGGAATTTCCAGAATGAAACCCAGACTTGGCCTAAACATCATGTTCTCCTCCTCCTTCATGTTCTCCATGCAGTCCATTTGAGAATTAATTCTGTATCCATTAAAATTAACGAGTGTCTTTTAAAGTGTATTTCTGATCATGGAGAATCACAGAACATCGTGCTGTTTATTTTATCACCTACATATGAATTCTGTTATCTAGCCTTAGATACTATTTTTCCTTTGTTTAACTGGTGAAAAATAAAATGTAACAAAACTTATCTGACAAAATATTTTGATTGCTAGAGGAAGAAAAACCTAGGGGATGATGGGACACCCATTGGATATGCACATGTATATACTTTGTTTTCTCATTTCAGGTCATGGAACCAAAGGAGTGTTTGAACTTCTTTCAGGATGGCGTCGAACCAGAGAGAATCTGCCATTCAAGGATAGAGTAGCAGATGCCTACTCAGATGTCATGGTCTCCTACACAATGACAAGCTCCTTATACTTCATAGCCTTTGGCATGGGTGCAAGTCCTTTCACTAACATTGAAGCTGTAAAAGTGTTTTGCCAGAACATGTGTGTCTCTATCCTCTTGAACTACTTCTATATCTTCTCATTTTTTGGCTCCTGCCTGGTCTTTGCTGGCCAGCTGGAGCAGAATCGTTATCACAGCATCTTCTGCTGTAAAATCCCTTCAGCAGAATATCTGGACCGGAAACCTGTGTGGTTCCAGACCATGATGAATGATGGCCATCAACACACTTCCCATCATGAGACCAACCCCTACCAGCATCACTTTATCCAGCACTTCCTCCGAGAACATTACAATGAGTGGATTACCAACATCTACGTTAAGCCATTTGTGGTGATATTGTATCTCATCTATGCCTCTTTCTCCTTTATGGGGTGCTTACAGATTAATGATGGAGCCAACATCATCAACCTTCTTGCCAGTGAATCTCCAAGCGTCGCCTATGCCCTCATACAGCAAAAGTATTTCAGCAACTACAGCCCAGTGATAGGTTTCTACATTTATGAACCTCTGGAGTATTGGAATGGCACTGTGCAAGAAGACCTAAAAACACTAAGCCAAGGGTTCAATGCAGTGTCATGGATTGAACAGTATTACCAGTACCTTCGAGTGGGTAATATCAGTGCAACCAACAAAAGTGACTTTATCAGTATCCTTCAGAGCTCCTTTTTAAAAAAGCCAGAATTTCAGCACTTCAAAAATGACATAATTTTCTCCAAAGCTGGAGATGAGAACAATATAATTGCTTCTCGTTTGTACCTGGTGGCCAGGACTAGTGAAAACACACAGAGGGAAGCAGTAGAATTGTTGGAGAAGCTGAGGCCACTCTCTCTTATACAGAGCATCAAGTTCATTGTGTTCAATCCTACCTTTGTCTTTATGGACCACTATGGTTTATCAGTTACTATGCCTGTCCTGATTTCTGGTTTCGGCATCCTGCTGGTGTTAATACTAACCTTTTTCCTGGTTATCCACCCTCTGGGAAATTTCTGGTTAATACTCAGTGTCACCTCCATAGAGCTGGGTGTCCTTGGCTTGATGACCTTATGGAATGTAGACATGGATTGCATTTCTATACTGTGCCTTATCTACACTTTGAATTTTGCCATAGATCACTGTGCACCCCTGCTTTATACATTTGTACTAGCTACCGAGCACACACGAACTCAGTGTATAAAGAACTCCCTTCAAGAGCATGGGACAGCCATTTTGCAGAACGTTTCTTCTTTTCTTATTGGGTTGGTTCCCCTTCTCTTTGTGCCTTCAAACTTGACCTTCACACTGTTCAAATGCTTGCTGCTTGCTGGCAGTTGCACACTTCTGCACTGTTTTGTTATTTTGCCCGTCTTTCTAACTTTTTTCCCACCTTCCAAAAAGCACCACAAGAAAAAGAAACGGGCCAAAAGGAAGGAACGAGAAGAGATTGAATGCATAGAGATACAGGAGAATCCTGATCATGTTACAGCAGTCTGAAAGGCTTAGAAAAAAAATAGTAGTATATTCTCTTTTTACAAAAAGCGTTGCACAGAGATGCAGGGAAAATAGAGCAAAGATCTCAGCTGCTTGTGCTGGCCAGGTCTGACAAGGCAAAAGAAGATCAAGAAGGGGTATTCATGACACATCCAGGTGCAAACTTTTTTTTAACAAAAATAATGAAAGTAAAAATATTCTCAGATGTTTCCTTTGAACCCTCAGTTCTCCACCAGGAAAGAGTCTGTTGGCCATTAAGTGTTTCTGAATCTCAGACTGTAGTTCTAAAGGAAATTTCTTGCTCTGTCATATGCAGGACTGAAGCAAATATGTGAAATAGTTACCATTAAGTAAGCAGTAGGGAAAAAGACATATTTGCTTGATAAAAATATCATGGGAAAAAAGCACTAAAACAAAACCAAAAGCAAGCCCACCACTTTTCAAATAAGAAAACAAGAACAAGACCAAGAGATATAAAACAATGTCATAGTATTTTTGTCTTATTTTCTTAAGTTCATTAGGACGCAACCTATGCACTTGGGAAGTAGATGTTTAAACCCATCTAAGCCAAAGCACTTCCCAATTCTAGTACCATGTATAACTTTAACACTATAATTAGAGTGTTATCGCGAATATGAGTGGCAAAGCTGTACTGCTAAGGGATGGAGGTACTGATTGCATAGAGGAAGAATATAATTGGAAATTTAACATTTAGTTTCTTTCGGTGTGACCTCCCAAGAGGTCACAGCTGTTAGCTAACAGCATGCACACATTTTGGTGGTTTCGAGTTGTAAAATTCCCTTTGATCTAACCAATCTCATGAAACTAACCCAGGTCATCACCACTGCAGCAGTATTTGCAGTTCCTGCAGTGTAACACTTTGGAATCCTAACTTCTCTGTGCTGACATGAAATACTGAATATTAGTCAAGCAGGCACTTTAAATGTAATGATAGACTGCATATCACAGGTATAATGTGATTGTGTAACAGCTGAGTCACCTCTGGAGCACCTGCACAGTATTATCGTTGTACATTTGGTCCAACGGATGAAGGTATATGTTTGCTCATCCTGGAATATGTGCTGCAGAAAGTAGGAGTTTCCTCTTCTTTAAGAAAAGTCAAGTACTTGCCGCACACACACACAAAAAAAAGATTTTGTTAAGGTTTGAGTAGCGCTGAATCAACAACTAGTTGTAAAAAAACAAATTGGTCCCCTATGGGAAGAAGAGGAGAGGTAAAATGTATTACTATTATTCCTAAATATTTGAGTGTTGATCATCTGCAAGGTAAAGCTTTGTTATGGCAGCTGAAATTTTACAGGGGAGAGCACTAAATCTGCAGTTACTATGTGATACTAGAAATTGTACTGTAAAGAACTATGAATGACTCTCTCCGCTTTGTAAACTATATAGCTTAGTAGCCCAAAAGAAGGGGTAAAAGCAGATCTAGCCATTTCAGTTTGCTCTTGGCCCAGTTCTGCACTGGAGCTTGCCATGTCCGTTTCCCCTTTTAGTAGTTTAAAAGGGCTTGCTTTCTACTCTCTGGAATATGGTATAGTATCTCCTAAATGAGTAATGTCTTCCTGAATATATAGTATCCATGAGGACGCTATGTAAAGATATCGCTATATGGAGTGTTTATGTCTACTTTTTAGTACTTGCAGATATCTTTAAAAGATATCTGGAAGCTGTTTATCTTCCAAAATGTCTATACATATCTATTTGCAGTTGGTTAACTCATTCTCAAACCTGCAGTTTGCTGACAAGGGTATGTACATATATTTCACTAAAAGGCTCTCTACAAGAAATTGATTCTTTGTTTTGTGGCATCTCTCACCTCTTCCTACTGCTTCATGGCTAAGGTGAGTCAGAGAAAACACACTTGCAGCACAAAAAGCCATCTGAATGCCAATTGTAATGTTCATTAGCTGCTTCTGTTCCCAAAGAATGCATTTCCAGCTCTCCTCTATACTTTCTGTACTTTGCCATTACCATTTGCCAAAAAAAATTACCTCTATGTTTTAGAATCTTTGTATGTTTAGGTTACAGCTCTTGATTGTTCAATGTTTAACATGCAACAGGTTTTAGAGAAAGATAAACTCTCTAGGTAGGTAAAGTTTCCGAAGTTTGAATCCAGATCTAAGATTCAGATGTAGGCAGATCAAGGCTACTGGTTTGAACCAAGATATTCAAGGACCAGCTGCAAAACTGAGATCTAAATAGTTTAATAAGTATTAGAATCAGGGCATGATTTAAAGATGGCTTATGGTTCAGATGCATCTCCAGTTGGGAAGTATTTACTGGCCTTGATTTGCATCTTGAAGGCATTGTGCAATATCCATCCTTCTTGGAATAGTCATTTATGAATGTCAAGATTTCCATACCTTTTATATTTCCTCCACTGCCCGTACAAAACCTGGATTGTTACATCATAACTGTGACCCTTGGATGTGCTAGGGATGAAGGTGGTGTATTCTCATGTTCTGCTCAGATGTATCCATGGGATCTCTGTTATGCATTGTATTGAAGGAAGTTAGGTTTTCCAAAGCCATCAAATCCAGGATTCATCTCACCTAACTTTGAATGTTGACAATGTAGAAATTGATATCTGAGATTCTTTTATGGCAACAAGAGAGGTACAGACACTTCTGAACTATTTTACAGCTGTAGATCAGGGGTGAAAGGATTCCACCTTAAAAAAATGTAGGTTTTTGTCCATTGGTGGTAAAGGAAGCTCAGCACAATTAATTCAGACACAGACATCAGCAAAGCAGACTTATCCATATGCAATGAGAGCAATTCCACTTAAAACCACCAAGTTTAAAAAAAAAAAAAAAAAAACAAAACATAGAAACTTTCCTCCTAAGCTAGGCACACACAAATGAACTAGAGTTTTGCCAGATGTCAAACCAGCTTCTCTCTCAATATTATGCATCTGCATTAGCACTTGTATCTACCAAACCCAAGATATATAGATTACACTCTGGGACTAGAAGTTCTTTATTTCTATATCAGTGCAGGAGTGAAGCAGAAAGCAAACCTGATCTTCTATGGATGTAATTTTATTACTTTATCATCAACCATTTTCCAGATCCACCATGAAAGGTGTGACTTCTGTAGAAATTCCAGTCTCTGCAGAGGAGAGAAATCTTTCATCTCCATCTGATGAAAAAGAAAACAAAACCCACAACAATAAAAATCTGGAGTTTCCTGGGGATGGGAAGTCCCTGACTTTTAAATCTTTCACCTGTTTTTTGCTTATTTTGATTTTAGTCCTTTTCAGTAATTTCTACCATTTTCTGTAGCACCTGTTCAGCTCAACTAGAGTTATATAAACATTTGTGAAGAGAGGACATAGCCAATGCAAAAACACTGATACATACTGCATGTTTGATCTTCATTGTACATCTTTGTTATCAGAAATTCCCTGGGATATTGCCTGTATTCCATTAATATTTGTTTTTCTATATGGTCTGCACAAACTGCCAAGAACCCTGGGTGCACTTCCTACTTACATTAGTTTCATTCCATTAGAGTATATAGGTATGAGTTAATTGTTGAAGTCCACAGCTTTATTGCCATGATATATCTGTCTTTGCATGCTTTCTGTCTGGTGAGAAGTGAAATCATGACAAGTGGACCTCTTGTATTGTTGATATGCTCACTGAACCATTTGTCTGTAGTCTACAGCTATTGTTGCATGCTGTGCTCAGAGGAGGCTGCAGCGAAGGTGTATTTTCTTTCTGTATTTTTTTCTTTACCCTTTGACATGCAGGCTATTTTAGCCCTAATTAATCTACTCCTCTGTCTTTTTTATTAGAGTTATCATCCCTGTAGTCTACTACCTGATATTTCACAAAGTTTTTGTCTAACAAATCAACATCTTTTTCTTGTGGCAAAGATCTTGCATGTAGAATTTCAAGATATTGTCTTCAGAGGTTTTGTTCTCAACTTTTTAGGTCAAAAAATTCCTATTTATAATGTAATCTGTCACACATTACTGAAATTTTCTCTAGTAGGAAGGAAAAGAACCAAGGGGGAAGGAAGAAATATGAAGTAGTTTTGTAATCAGTGCTCTTTTTTTCCCCCAAAGGCTTTCACTGTTCTACTCTTAATTAAGTCACACTGAGTAGTGACTCTAACATAATTAAGATTTATTTCAACGGAGTTATTCCATATTTCACTATGACAAAATCTTGGCTTATTGTATTTATGCAAGTACCATGCTAAGTCTCTTTCATTAATTTTTCTGTAATTATAAACTTTAATAAGTTCTTTCTCATTGCATCACTACATTTTTTAGTACCTCAAGCTCTCATTTGATGTCCTAGGAAACACTGAAAGGAAGCAGTTAGGGAGCTGGTAAGCAAGAGGTATGGTGTAGCACTGGGAAAACAGGTGCTTTGCAAAGAGTTGGTGTATCCTCCAAGACTTACAATCAGAAATTATGTTAAAGGCTATTTTGAAATATCAAGGTGAAGTGGAAACTGGGTGAAATGTTGTTTGAAGGGTAGTGTGATCAAATTATACACAGTCAAAACTTTGATTCTTCTTCCATACCATCTCACACAGGGAAGAAGGCATTTGAACAGGGAAGAAAACAACACAGAAGGAAGCCCATGCATCACCTAAAATCCTTTTTTTTCACTTGTATAAATCAATGTCACAGTCCAAGTGAGCACAGATTCTCCCAGCTCAGCATGGGTCCTTCCATGAGCTGTTTTTCATGCACAGCGAGGTTTTCACACACCCTTGGTGAGGAGATTTAGAGTTGCTTCCTTACGTGCTGAAGCTGTGAATGAGCTGAAAGACGCACATCATAGCTGCAAGCACAGGTGTTGCATGCCTTGATGTTTGTTCTCAGCCTTCTTACTAGCAGCAACACCACAATCTCCTGGAAATGTGTGGAGGAGCCTACCTGTTGCTGAGAGCTGACATGCATAATTTCCCCAGCAGTAATCTGGAATTTGTGATTACAGTAGCACACAGGCCTCTGGCCAAGAGGACTTTAGTTTGCTTGCTTTTTTCTTGAGAGATCTCCACTTCTTACTACGCACCACTTCATCTGTCCCACACACCACTTCATTTGCTGTACACCAGAGAGGTGTAACTGCTTTGTCTGGCATGTCAGCCAGGTAGAAGAAAGTTTTCTGGAAACTTTTCATTTTAATCCTCAAGGAATTACTTTTCCCCAACTGTTTCTGCATCATTATGTCTTACAAGTAAAATATGCAACGTGAAACTTGGATGCCCATCCTATCTATAGTGGTGGGAAACATCATTGTTTTAAGTACAAGGCTGAAATGAGTTGTGTGTTTTCAGACCAAACACAGGGATCTGGCCATCCTGCCAAACATGGAACAGTTCTGAATGTCATCCTTCCTTGCTTGCTTTGTTTTCTTTCTGACATACCAATATGCCCACAACACCATTCTCATTTTCTTTCTGCTTTCTTATTAAAGAAAATTAAGTTTCTCTTTCCTGCTGCCTGAGGCTATCTTTCCTCTGCAGCTCAACTTGCTTTGTACTTTAATCTTCTGTGTGTGCTCTCAACCTCTTCAAAATTTTCCTATTTATTTTCAAAAGCTCTGAGAGCATAACCATGTTGAAATAAATGGAAGATGCTTGGATGCATCAAAGTGTAGACTCTGGTACAGAACTAGCTAATTTATAACAGCACCCAAACAGCTAAAAACTTTCTTCAGACAAAATAGTGTCTGTAAGAAAACTTGGAAAATAAGTAAGGCTAAATTTTCTTTTTTAGGTGCTCTTTATCTTGTAAACTTCTTCACTTTCTTTTCACTGTAGCCATTTCTTTTTTTCAGCACACTTTTATCATAGGAATGCCTAGGGTTTTGCTGCTTTTCTGTCTCAGAATTAATGAGCATTTTTTCATGCCCTCAAAAAAGAAAATATTGCACCTGCTTGGAGCACTCTGTGCCAAGTTTTTGATCAGAGTACATTTTCCGGGCTGAATTATACAAGCCCCTGGAAACAAGTATTCCATGGAAATGCTGATACAGCCTTAACTAGAGAAAAATTATGGAAATCTGAACAACATCCTGCTTATCTTCAACCCTACTGCATCAGCATGATGGATACTCCAGACAGTGCACAGGTTGATGAAGGTCTCCCCTTTACTTGCAACACCACTATTTCAGGAATATCAGCTGTATAGCTCTCCCGAGCACATATCAAATTAGAGTCTACTCATCTTAGGTACTAAAATCATGAACAGATTAGCACTCCTTTTACTGGAGAAGGAAAATATGCCAAAGTAAGGCAATGTGGCAGCCATCTGCTGTAAGGCTGCTTCTCTTTTTCCTAGCTGTATGTTGAGTCTTGTACTGTGTTCTTCTGAAATGAACAAAAAGTGTATTTTTTTTTCAATAAGCCACTTAAGAATAAGACATGAAATATTTTAGATTGAGACATGGGTAGAATTTTTGTTACATGGGAATTTGAATAAACATGTAGATTAAATAGGGAGAAAACATCGCTGTGAATACAGAAATCTTGGTCCAAAACATTTTTTTTCTGTTTTTCTTGCAATTCTGGTGTGACATTCCTTTGATCTTATTTAATTTAATGAATAAGAACTGGATGTCTTTTCAAACATATCACACAGAAGATAAGAAAACATCCTGTCTGCCAGAAGCAGACTTTCTTTTGGGGAGAGGCCCATTGGTTTCAGCTCCATGTTAAGGGGGATTTTGCAGCATCTTGCAGAGGTGTTAGTATGTACCTGTTCAGACACAGGCCTTTATTCCCCATGTATAGACTCAAATACTAAAGAAGTAATATTTCTGGGATGTGATTTTGCCTCTAGAGAAAAAGAAAGGGTAGCTAAAAGATTCGATTCTCCAACCAGCTTAGCTTTCTGCCTGAGGTGGAAAAGCAAAGGCTGACCAATGATCCAGTCTAGCTGCATGTATTGCACCCATGTGAGTAATTCTGAGAGGGCCTAACTATGAAAGCCTAAATAGCAACAGAATCCAGCCCTGGGCATGGACTCATTCTCTTCTCATTACCTCAGAAAGTCAGATGTACAAAAATAAACTGCTACTGAAAACCACCATGAAATCTGACCTAAGCCCTGGGCATGACAAAGCCGGCAGAAGCATTGAATTACAGGTGCAACCTCTTAAGACCAAGGCAGTCACTCAGAGAGGTGATTCTAGGTTTTGTAATGACACAAGTACTGAAATGTAATCTTCAAAACTATTAAATCTCTAGCACAGTTTTGGTACAGAAAACCAACCACCTACCCAGTGATTGCTGGGCACAGTTAGGGTGCCAGCATGGCCAAGGGACAATTCTCACCAGATAGCTTGTTCACAGTTACTCATTTTCCCAACTACAGCAATGTTTAATAGTATGGATATTGACAGATCATGCCAGTCTCCTTGGGGTCCACAGAGTAACTCCCAGCATTGTTTGTCTTAGAAGCAAAGTTCAAACATTGGACAGCAATGCAGCTCATATTCATACTATTTTACTTCTGAAAATCTTAGGCTAGCAAAGTCTCAAGTAAATTACTTAGTTTAAACAGATTCTCATGGACTTGGGACATCTTTACATTTAAGCATGTGTTTAAAGTATTGAGCTAAATAAGGATGCACTTATCTCTGTGCTTCAAGTTGAATATGAGTTTTGCAGAAAGAGAGGCCTTAAAAGAAAAGGCCTTTTACCCATGACATGCTGCATCCTACAATAACTGCATCAGTTTCACAATATGTAGAAAGACCATGACAAGCGTGTACATTATTCAGGGTTTAAATTTCCCTGATGTGAGACATCTCAGGGACATATTAGTGATTTGTTGCAGTCATCTGACACTCAGGCAAGAACAAAGCCTTGGAAAAATGACAAGATATTTGACTCAGAAAAAGCATACAGTGTTTTATTATGTTAAAGCTCATTTCTAAAAGAAAAAAAAAAAAAAAAGAAACTTTTGATCTAATGTTATTCATTATTTCTTTCAAGTGATACCCTGGAGAAGTGCTAGATATGCCTCTATTATGGGTAAGAAACGAATTGCTTGATGAAGCTGAACTCACCTTTGCCCATTACAACAAAAAAAAACCTTAAAAATCAAAAGCTGGCATTGTGCCTAGTGTAAAAATTGCCATGGCATCATTTGTTCCTTCTTAATTACATTAAATGTGAATGGTGACATGAGTGAGACAGAAGTAGAGAATCACACTGTACATGTCCTTGGACTGCATCTGGTGACGAACACTTACATATACTGGGAAAAGGAATTAAGTCCCCACTCCTGCAAAACCAGATGCAACTGCCAAGTCATAAATATTGTGAATAATCCCCTTGGCTTAAGTGGAGCCATCAGGATGTGTATAAAGATATACCCTTAAGTCTTTGCCAGTTTGAGGACAAGGATAAGCAGATATTCAAATCTGAAAAGGAGACGGAGTCTTAAGTCAGACATTTCCTCAACATCCAGAAAAATCTTCCATGTAACTGATCTCTGTTCCTTACAAGAACAGGGCGTTTCCCAAAAATTTGCCATAAAGCATAAGCTCCATAGAAACACAGGCACTGTAAGCATTTAAGAGTCTGATGCAAACAGTAACTTTTCATTAAATGAGTCTTCCCCTGTGATGTCTGTAGCTGAAACTTCATGGATGCACATGACCAGATGGAAAAGGAGATGCAAAAATCAGATATCAAAGACCTCTCTTCCTAGGTGAAGCCAAGGGTGAGAAACAGGTACCACAATTTATCTAGCTCAGGTATCTAGGATAAAGCTCCTTGCATGCATTGGACGGTGAATAGCCTAGGACAACTAGTACACATGCTTGAAAGCATCTGCCTAAAGTGAGGTCAGACTAATGCCTCTGAGACATCTCTGAACATTTTAACTGCAATAAAAAAGTTGAGAAATGGGTGATGAGCAATAATCAGTTTGGCGGTTCACTTAGGGTTTTTGGTGGGTGAAGACAGTGCCCCAGAATGGCTGCTGAGTGGCTGAAACAATGCAAACGATGCATCTGTGATCACCCAAAAGTCATATAGAAAGGCCAGAATTAGGATTAAGCAGTACTGTAGAAAATATGACAGTCATATTTTCCCCCAACTATTATTGATATCCATTTGCATCCTATTTTAATGTAATGTTTCTTCTTTTTGATGGCACATAATTATCAGGTTTTCTGCCTCCCTTTAAGTAGAAGAATTTGCTTAACTTTTTTTTTTTTTTATTAATTTAGCATTAAGTGTTTAATTACTAGAATTTCTCAGGTGTATGCACCTTTACTTCACTATGAACACCAGAAGTCAATATTGACTTTCCTCTCTCAGATTGCTCCTTTGTTGTTGAAAAATGTTAATAATTTTTTTCGACTATACCATGACCATATCTGTATATAGTGTTTTACTGATCTTGAAATTCTATTCCAAATACTTTTCTCTTTCAAAGGCTGAATTCTTCAATAAAATATATTACTTTTAAATATAAGAACTTTCCCTTTCTTCAATAGAAAGGTATTTAGAATTAAGGAATAGTACAGGATCATTTATTCAAATGTCTGTTCCCTTAAATTTAGTTTTAGAGGAAATTAAAGGTGATTTTTTAAAAGCTAATTTGAAACTAAGGCACTGGCAGCACCAAGAAAAACAGGGCATCTCAGGGCTTGGAAGAGTGGGTCAGGGTCAGGGAAATGGCAGCTCTGAACTGGCATATGGTCCCTCACAGACTATCAGCAGATTGACAACCTACAGTTGTCCCGGAGCTGTGCTAAATGCAACCAAATGTTTCAATTTCCCAGACAAAGCCAACTGGATAGTAGTCTCGGTAGAATGTAATACAGGATGTAATACACCAACTGCTCATGCCCACAGCTCCTTCTTTCCCAAGCTCTCTTTTTCTTTCTTAGCTCATCTCCCCACAGTGGTAGTAGATTTCAAAGTTCAAGTCCTTCCAGTGGAAAAGCATGGGGCAGAGTCTTATCAGATTTTCTCCAACCATCTCTGGGAAGTCCATAGGAACCTGACTACCTTGTGCTCAGTCTTGCCCCACAGCTACAACATCTGCCCCTGCCTTTGTACTATCACTTCTCTTGCATTTGATAAAGGGTGTACCAGAATGGCCATCTCTCAGGCCCTTGAGTAAATGTACACATTAAATTGTACATTTCAGTCATTCACATATATCCTCATCAAGCACAAATGGCAACCTTTGCATTTTGTCTTGATTTCTCCAGCAGTATCCTGAAGCACTGGTCCTCTGTACCTTGTCTGGAGGGAACATACTGGACTAAGAATTTATGGATCTGGGTTCTTTTCAAATTAAAAGGAGGGTGATGGTGCAGGATCAGAGGACATGCCCGTATTGGTCATATTGGAGAGGGCTCCTGACCCAGGATGTATGACAGTCTATCTTTGTCAGGTTATTTTCCATGGGTAAACTTATCTATCATTTCTGCATCAATCACCATTTCCACAGGTAAGTTTTCCAGTTAGTAGCCCCAAAAGGCACTTTAAAAAAAGGACACTGCCAGAAAACTCTGCTAGTTGCTGCTGAAGTAGCTAGTGGTCATCTCATATGATGAAGTGGTAATTCTATTGTATCTTTGAGCTGCAAAACTTCTCCACTACCAAACACAGGTAATACTGACTGGAAAAAACCCTGCGTGCCAGCAGAATGATGCTGTGGATGTTCAGCTGAACTGTGAGAAGTTAAGAAATTGCTTCAGTTGAAATATTACTTGTCATCCAAATTGCACAGCTCATGTTGTAAATCACAAGTCATGTTACAACCTACCAAGTTTCTGCCTAAAATTTTAGAACCAGCAAGTACTGCAACCTACACAATAGACATGTAGCTGTAAAAACACAGCTCATCTCATGTCAAATGCCTACTTGCACAGGCTCTTCTGGAAATCAAGATGAGTAGTTTATTGGAAAGGTTCTTGCCAAGAATCTCAGCTTATATAAGTCAGCTTGAATCATATGGCTGCAAAAGAAGCACAACTCTTTACCTTTTGAAGTCTTTGTCCTCAAGTTTCTGTGTCTGGCTTAAGGCTGTTGCACCAGAAATGATTAGCCAACCAATTGACTATCATTGTCATAAGAGTTTATTTCATTTTCTTCCATTTTCTGTTTCAACTGACTTGATGAAAAGTGCACAATTTCGCCATTCTTCTTCTTCTGACAGACTTATTTGAGGGGGAAACATAAAGTAATTTTCCTCAATTATATCATAGCTACTTACTCATTACCAGATGTTCACACCAGCCAAGGTAATTGAAGCAGAGAGCTACTGTTGCCTCAGAGGCGCTGGTTTTGCAGGAAAACAGAATTCAGCATGATACCTCCTGACCTGAACTATATGCTGATATTCCTTCTTGTATGGGGTCTCTGCTGGTTCCATTTTCTTGAGAGTGGGTGCAGGTTTGGCCCAAAATATCAGAGCACCCTAGAAAGAAAAAAAAAAAAAATGGTGCCATTTCCAATGTTTTCCAAGAAGTGCCTAGTCCAGAAATTTCATATATTGATACAATCAAGAAAAGGTAGCCCAGAACTGTGTGGCATGGAATTCTCTTTTAAGTGGCCAAGGACATTGAAAAGTTTATGTTGCATAAATGTTTATGTTTCAATAATTAGAGTCTCATTTCACCCTGCAAGCCATTGAACACTGCTGAGCTCTAAGAAACAAGGGTACTATGTACCTGGTTAAGAGTTTTACCCCAAAGGTAAAACTTTCAAGTTTGGTAGTGCCATAGCATCAGGGTTTTTGTCATTGCATTTGCTACTAAAATTAGGGAGAAGCTCAATATGAATATTGCAAACAAATTTAACTTCCAGAAGCAATCTGGCTGTGGAAAGTTCCTCTTCCCTTCTAACCCTGGCATGGACTGGGAAATTTTAATGCCAAACGAAAATAGATGCCAAGAAAATTGTCTTTCTATCTGTCAGTGGCAGGTCTGACCTGCTGTCTGCAGGATCTCTTGTTTGCAGCTGGCCACAATAAAGAAGTAGCAATTACTGTGCTGGCAGATAGTCACTTAGTTGAAGATACTGGGGGTTTGCTATTTTAGCTTATATTGGTACTTACACTGCCCTCCAGTGATAGAGAAAGTTGTTCAAATATGTATTCCAGCCTTCTGTAGCAGCTTGTTTCTAGTCTTTGGCCAGTTTGTTCTGAAAATTGCAGTTCTCAATCCAGAATTTTAGCCATTTCTTGTCTTAAAAATGATAATATAGTCTCACTTATTTTTATCTGCAATTTCTGAAAAATTAAAACCAAATGCAAGTGAATTTATTATGGGAATGAAAAATAACATGAAGATGAAAAGCAAAAAAAGAAAATATGTAATTTTGAACCTACTAAACTATCACCAATGAATGGCTTTTTTTTTTTTTTTAAGTGCAGATTGATGTTTTAGTTCTGCCCCCCTTCCCCCCAATGTCTATCTTTTTGTTCTTATTCCTGAGAACAACTAACTTGTACTCTGAACATTGGATTCATGTGGATTTTGGTGGTGTGTTGATTGATGTACCTTAAATCTCTTTGGAGTTGTTGGAGTCATTGGGTCTCTTTCATGCACCTCAGAAAACAGTGTAGTATGAAAGACAGGTGATGTCTCCATGGCAGCATGCAGTGGAATGATGCAGTTGTTAGCATTTGAAGTTTCCATGAGCTTACAGCATCAATCACACAATGCAAGTCACCAATTTGACATCATTTCTTGCAACAAATTAAATGCTTCATAATCATTGGTGGGGCTGCTATAAAAACCCACCACCTGCAATGAATTGACCTACATCCTGGCTGGTCAAGGGTACCTGTAAAAGCATTAGACACTGGAAAACAATTTAGCATATTTTCCTCTGCCCATTCCATTCTTGGTCACTTTTGGATTTCTGTCTGTAATTTACACTGCACTCGGGAATGCCACTTGTGCTGATGGGTATTGCTCCATTTCTTCTCTAAAGGAACGCAATTACTTAATGCTCTTTCCTAAGATACATCACAGAGATACAACTGCACCTTATATAAACATATCTGAGTTTTAGAGTAAAGGGTGCAAATAAAACACTTCCAAGAAGCTGAGTGATTGGCATATGCAGAAATCCCTGTTGCCCTGATTATCAGTAGTTACTATGCTCTTGCTATGAAAACTAAATTAAACCATGGCTCACATATACACTGCAGCACTCTGGTTTTGTACAGGGATTGGCATGACAGGACAGGTCACAGGATCACAGAATGTCAGGGGCTGAAAAAGACCCAAAGAAATCATTGAGTCCAACCCCCCAGCCAGAGCAGGACCATGCAATCTAGCTCAGATCACAGAGAAACACATCCAGATGGGCCTTGAAAGTCTCCAGAGAAGGAGACTCTGCAGCCTCTCTGGAGAGCCTGTTCCAGTGCTCTGTGACCCTTACAGTAAAGAAATCCCCCTTTCTGTTGAGGTGGAACCTCTTGTGCTGCAGCTTACACCCATTGCTCCATGTCCTATCACAGGAAGCAATTGAGAAGAGCCTCCTGACACCCAGGCCAGCCCTCAGGTATTTATAAATATTTATTAAATCCCCTCTCAGTCTTCTCTTCTCCAGACTAAAAAGCCCCAGGTCCCTCAGCCTCTCCTCATAAGGCAGTGCTCCAGTCCTCTAATCATCCTCAGAGCCCTCTGCTGGACCCTCTCCAGCAGATCCCTGTCCCTCTTCAACTGGGGAGCCCAAAACTGAACGCAGTATTCAAGATGAGGTCTCACCAGGGCAGAGCAGAGCGGAAGGAGAACCTGCCTTGATCTGCTGGACACACTTTTCTTAATACACCCCAGAATCCACTGGGCTTTCTTGGCCATAATGGCACATTGCTGTCCTATGGTTAACCTATTATCCACCAGGATTCCCAGGTCCCTTTCCACTGTGCTGCTCTCCAGCAGATCACCTCCCAACCTGTACTCCTGTGGTCTGAATCTGAAGGAGATAATCATGATCTTCCCTTGCTGAAGTCAACAAGAAGCAGACACTTTGTTGGGTGTAATATCAGTTCAGGCTAAGAAACTTTTCAACTACAAAGCAATGATCAGGCACACATTGTGAGGTGCCAGGTCCACAAGATGCCACTACATGGGAAAAAAAAATTCTTCCTTTTTTATTAATCTGGTAATTCTACCAATTCTTTTGGTCTAGACTTCCCTAGAACAGTACTGAACTATTGAACATGAGCTTGAACAAGACTGTGTGACATCCAAGCAGAAAAACTGCTGTACATACCATACTGGAAGAATCAATATCCAAAATGGCCTTCAAAATATTATCAGAGCATGCTGGATTTAGGTTTGGGTTTCAGCAGCCAATTCAGGAAACAATTTCTGTTAACAGATGATGTGCCAGAAGGTAGCACTAAAAACACACCTAGAGATGGAAAAATACAAGACCTAGTACCACAATAGCCATTTTAAGGCCTTTACACAATCTGAGCTGCCCTCCTAATCATCTCAATCTGGGCCAGGTTAATTGGAGCCTTCCCAGCCATGAGTCAGTCTCACACATTTTCTACATCTTTGCTAATTAAGAGAATTTCTCCTTTTATAGTTGCTTTAGTATTCAGAGCAGTTTGCCATGGGCTAATTATAATCACTGAGTGATAGCTTTAGAATTTCATGTCTGTGATGACATTTTATCACATTAAATTGGAGTCTCATAATGTTTCTTGAGCTATGATAGACAAGGAGGTCACCTCTATTCTGGATGTCATACACTGTGTAAGTTTGTGCTGATATTTGGCATCTGCTACACTTTCATTCAGAATCAGTGCAATCTCTTCTGCTCTTCAGATGAAGAGATAGGAAACCTAGATGATTCCTCAAAAAGGAACACAAAAATACTGAGTTCAAATCCAGATCACAAGCTATCTATAAGACTTCTACCTATAGATACTTTTGTTTTTTTCTGTAATGTGGGACAAGTGAAGTACCAAGATGCTGGAAGGGAGGAGCCAAAGCAACATATTCTCTGCATCATTGCTACTCCATTTCCAAATCCTTAGCATTTTGAGGGCTTAGTCACTGATATGGCATGGATATTATTCAGTTTACTTGAGCAGAAAGAGCAAGTAGAGGAGCTCAGTATCACAACACACTTGTTGCTTCTTGCAACCAGTGCTGTATCACAGCTTACAGCAGGTTTTCCCCTGCATTCTGAGAAAGCTCCTGCAGTTGCTCTCAGGGCCTTCTAGCAATGATGCTTCCTTGGAGTAACTCTTAATTGTACTTAAAAGTGGATGCCAAGATCCTCAAACATCCTCTTTTATACATGGCCAATAGGTTTGCTGCTTATCACCTTAGCTGCAATACTTTGGCTTTTGATCTGTTTGCCAAAACTGTACATAACTACATTCTTCTACATAAAGTAGAAGAAACATCACTGACTAACACAAGCATAGTTTACTTAGACTCATCCTTCAGTATGCAAGGCAGCATGCTTCCTGAATTCAAAGTGTGTGCAAACTGATAGCTTCACAGAGTCTTTCTAAACTATTGTTGCAATAAGAAGAGAAGGCAGCTTTGCCAGCATATCTGCCAAGCTGTGTCATCATGGCACTGTGCTGGACTCCTGCTCAGAAGTAAGACTGTCATGTGAGTGACATCACACCACCACAATTATGATAATTTCAAATTCAAACCAGTACCTTTACACAAGTCCTCTACAGCTATCACTGATATCTCTAACCAAACATATCTTTGCAGGCATAAATATTTTCCCTTTTGCTCATATCTTTCAAGCACAGGATTACATCTCACTGGTGTCTGTGGGAAAGAAACCTGATTATGAGCTTTGCTCATTTTGCTCACAAGGGATGTGAGGAATTTATTGAACTGTAAGCAGCTGGATATTTAATTCCTTCTAAGGGCAGTAAAGACCAGTTGAAAATGGGATTTGCTTTGTTCTTGGCTGAGGGGGAAAAAGCAAATAATGAAGTTTAGCAAGGCAAAGAAAACAGTCATATCATAACTATGCTGCCGTTTCTTCCTAGCTTCTTGGTAGAATACAAGCTGCTTCCAGATAAAGATGACAAAGTTAAGGAAATAAGTCAGAGCAAATCAGAATTTGTTGAATTGCCTCCTCTTCAGTTTATGTGATGCTGGAGCCTGTTCTACTAGACTTTCAGATAGACTTGAAAATTTGTATCTTAGGGGTTTTCTTGTGGAAGAGAAAGAGTCAAAGATAATGCTTGAGTAACTATGACTGAATTTGAAACTTAGTGCTTATGACTGATCACATGCTTAAGGTTTGCGTTGCTTCCGTTTGTGGGTAAATATGACTGTGTCTTGGTTCCATTGTACTGTACAGATCACAGTCTGTTCTAAGTAGTTGACAAAATGTAATTCCTTGAGTGTGTGTGTGCCGGCTCAAATTTTACCTGACTTGGTTTAGTTTCCTCTCTGCCAAAGGGCTGTGAGATTTTAGAAAGCAAGTGCTTTCTTTTGTGAGCTCAAAGTCATGATACTTAAGGAACAAATAGTTATGTTTGAAGGTAATGGTGTCAGCAGAAGTCAGGAGAAACAGACATGAACAAATCCCTGAAATATATTGCTAAGCACTTGCTTTCTTAGAACTACTCAATGAAATGTGCACCTATGGCAAAACAGAACTGCTATTCCAGAACACCTCTCCAGCATTATCAGAACAGAGTTCTGGAGTTGGACTGCATTTTCTCTCAAAGATGCTTAAAAATACCTCTCAACAAATGGCTGGAAATTTGCAGTCCTAGCCATTTTCTCAGAGTATATCTAAAAGAGAATGTCTCCAAAGGAGCCCACAGCCCTTGGCATTCTAGTCAATCTACAACTTCAGAAGGCAAGGGAAAACTCACTCCCTTCCTAATTTCTAATGCCAGGCAAGAAAAAGATTAATAGGAATTGAGAGGAGTAGATCTATTTTTAGAGCTTTAATTTTTTTTTCCCTCTTTCCTTTCCTGGCAATTATCCATATCTTAGAGGTTGCAGTCATTTCCGTTGGCAGGCAAAATCAATAAAGAATTCAGCTATTTCTTCAATGTCCTCCTCTCTCACCTATGAGCCATACATAAAGTCCCTGGCTCACAGTCCCTCTTTTCTCCTGTCTCAAACCATGACATTTTCCACAAGCATTTTCCAGAACCATGCTCCGAGTCTGGCTGTAATCTTTGTTATTTTTGTGTCTCCACTTTCTTGGTGTCCTAGCTGATTTTCCTTTATACACAGAGGTTCAAACACCCCAACCAGTCAAATCATCCCTTCCCACATAGGCCTCATATGCCCTCTGGATAATGTCACAGGCTTGTGATGGATGGAGATGTATGGGTTGACAAAACTCCTTGTCTCAGCAGGTGAGCCGCATACCTCATTTTATTGTCTTAACTTTCTTTTTCCCTCAAGGCATATCCTGTGTGATTGGTTATCAAATATGGATGAGGGTAAGAAAGGTAGTACCAACAGCATCTCTTGCAATATGTGATGTGTTTAGGAATGATTAATTTTATTGACAGCATTGTCCTTGGCTTTTAGGTCAGCAGAGAGCAGAGCTTGACCTCTGAGAGCTCAAAATGAAGCTAAATTCAAGGCTTGATATTTACAGATATTTCAGATCAGAGTTGCATCTGGGAGGTACTGTGTTACATACAGCAAAATAATTAGTCTTTCACTGAAATCCTTTTTCCTGCTATTAGCAATGGCTTGGCTATTACTGTAAATTAAGATTATATTTGGGATCATAAAAATGAAGTTAGACTGGCACATGTATCTCATCCATATTCAGCCACAGAGATGACAGACAACTTTCTATATGAAAAGGTAACTGTAATATTAAAACTCTTCTCCAAATCAATTTGTACATGGATGGAATACAAAATAGGGTGACCTCATAATAATTTTTTTCTGACATCCTTATAATGGAAATTACTCCCTTTAAAGAGAGTATAACTGGTAACAAATGACAGCTTAGCAGCATATGTTTTTTTTGGTGTACTTCCGTATGTTTTTATTCTCTCATTTTTCAAACACAGCATTCACTCCTTGGCATTCATACATTGGTGGACCTTCTTTAAGACTTCACTGGAACATTTTACAGCAATGGCCTCCAAAGAACACATTTTTCCATGTCATCTTGGCCATCCTGTTATACATAATAGCTCATCTCCTTTGCATAAATTTACATGTATGTTTTCGGTTAGCAAAGTTTCTATCTTTAATGCTTCTGAGGAATTCCCATAGAATTAACTCTCTTAAGACTGCAGAAGTATAAGAGATCTCCTACTCATGAAGTCTAACAAGGAGTCTCTTGACATCTGGTTCTTGAAAATGTGATTCATGTGTTCATTTGCTAAAAATAGATGTGGCTGAAACAAAACAGAACTTCTAGTGTATCAGAAATGCTGCCAAAAGAATAAACTATATCCATAAAGTGACAATGACCCAAGGTAGCCAAAGTCTACAAAAGTCAGGAAATGAGGATTTTTAAAGAGATGTCTAAGGATGGTGCCATTGAGGCTCACTGCTTAGAAGCTTTTAAAATTTTAGCAGAAATATACTTTTATCATTCTAAAGTCTTTGAACAGCCTAGCTCTACAGCACCTTTGAGATTACCTCGTTAGTGGAGCTGCCTAGACTGAGAGCTTCAAGAGGCCCATTTCTCAGAGCTTGTACTTTCATCACTTTTGTACCCTGTAAGGGATATCTAATCAAGGCCTTTAAAATCCTTAGATGTTCTTGCATACCCTGACCATCCTAGTGTTAATGGAAGAGCCCCCAAAATGTGAAACTACCTAGAAATAAAACTGAAACAGACCAAATAAGTTTCATTGCTTTTGAAAAGTTTGTTGCAGAAGAAAATGGCAAGCAAGGCCAGTTTAAAAGAGTATTAATATTTTTTAAAGTAATTAATTTTCAACAATGTAAGGTAGAGGTTCCACTACTGAAGCAGGAGAAGTCAACTTAAAGAAACTTTTAATAAAATCTTGCCACAATTCCTTTGATGTCTTAACCCTCTACCTGCACTTAACAGGCAGGAAAAGCTCAATCCTGTTCCCTAGATCCAAATTCAGATGCACTGAAATCAGTCACATTATGCAGAGCTCTACCCAAGCTGACCTACTTGCATGATCAGCTACTCAAAACCAGTAAGTCTGTACTCTGGAAGATAAATCCAGTAAAAATTTAGTTATGATTACAACACCTTTTAAGTACTCAAAATGAAAATGCTTTGGGAAATGAACAGGACACATCTGTGAAAATTGCATGTAAGTGAAGGCAAGGTAGATACACAGTGGAGAAGTAATTAAATTCCTTTACAAATGAGGGCTTTCTACTATTCAGGCAGCACACTCTCCTGCTTCCTTCTGTTCTGCAGGTGGCCTGTACTGTCCTGACACATCAGGTCAGGAACTGTTTCAGAGATTTCATTGATGAATTAAGAGTGCTCAGCATGCCTCCATAATCTTTGGATTACACCCAAAAATTACAGAGTTGCTCATCTGAGGAGAAAAAAACCAAACATCCATACTGTCATTTAGGTCATTCCCAAGAGGAAACCATCTGGACCCAGGGATCTGTTTCCACTCACTGCACTGTTTGGCATTGGGTGTAAAAATGTGCCCTCATATGATTTGTGATTCTGACTTCTGTTTTGAAGTTTGGCAGCAAGTGGGTCAGAATGCTCAATAACAGGAGCTGAAAACCACATAAATAAGAGCAGAACAAGGAATGTCAAGCCACTGAGTACCATTCAGCTGAGTAAGCAAAGAAAGGGAGTAAATTTTTCACTGTGACCTGAAACTCAATAAAGTTGAAGCAGAGCGAGCAAAATAGGAGCTTTTTTTTTTTTTTTTTTAATTAAAGCAGACAAGAGAGAAAAACTAGCTCTACACCAACAACCACTATCAGGAATATATTTTTACAGGCATCTCTGACATAATTAACATCACAAAAACTTTTGAAAAGTGAGGGGACTGTGCAGACCACAGGCATCTGAGAAACCTGATGGCAGCATGAATACATCCACAGGGTCATTGGGAATGGCGGAGAGAAAATTTAGGACATGGTGCCCTGCACTATGTTTATTATGTCCAGACAGCATTAATATCTTTAAGGCCAGTAAGAAAAAAAAGAACTGAAAAGTTCTAGAGCGTATGAAGAGACAGATATGAGATTTTGGATAAGAGCATATCTCAATTTTCTTTCTCTTTATGTGACCTAAGTAGCTGTGAAAACTGATGGACCAACGGTCCTAGAAACATAATAACTTGATGCTACAGAGTGTAGATAAGCATGAAATGCCAGATAATGTGGAGAAAAGTGCACAGAGAATGTGAAGGAAGATACAGTAGATAGCAACAGAGTAAGAGAGCAGATACAGCAACAGAATAAGAGGACGTTGTTAGACTGTGGATCTGCATGAGCAGCTTCTTGAAGAAGTCATGCTGAGTACACTGAATTCTTTTGTCCTGTGAGGGATTATCCATATGAAAGATATTCCTATGCTCCTCACTGTGCACATCTCTTTGCCTTTACACATGATGCTGTTAATTTGCATGAGCTCTTTTGCATAACTGTGAGTATATTATAAATACTTCACCTAACTCTGAAACAAGGTTCTCCTGAACAACACAGGTTTCCTTTGGTATCTGTGCATTGACATGAAATTATGTTTCAATGTCCCAAGGAAAAGAATTGAAAGAATTTGAGTAAGTTCAATGAACTGAAACAAAATGTTGTGAGACAGAAATTTTTTTAATGCCATCCCATTCCAGATACACAAAATTTGAAACATTTATAAATCCTTCTCTTTCAGTATTTAAGAATAATCATAATCATCATCATCATCACTAAATAGCAAATAGCAATACTAATAGCTAAATCAAACTTTTCATCCCAGTTTGTAAGAAAAAACAACTGTGATAAAGCAGCATTTTCCAAGCACAAAGACTTGTTTGTGCTGAACCATTCATAGTGAAGCAGAGCTCACAGGTCTCTGCTGCCTCGGCTTTCTTGAAACAAAAATCCAAGGCAACCTGGATAGACGAAGACAACTACAGCTCCGGGCAGAGCAGATGGATAAAGATGCAAAGAGTGAGACAGAAGAAATAACATGACAGTGCTGGTAATAGTTGCCCATGAAATCTCCCACACTGTACTACCTATATAGTATCATTCCAGTATTGGTAGAATTTAATTGAAGAGATTTACAGTGATTACATTGTGGCCAAATAAATGAGCTGGGTCTCAGCACTCACATCTCCCTCTTACTTTTGTGATAAGTGGAATTGGACTATGGGTAAAAAAAAAAAAAAAAAAAAAAAAAAAGAGGGAAAAAAATTAAAGAAGCAAGATGCCATTTCTTCTCTGCTTGAAAGCCTGGGCAAGGAGTGCCATGTGTTTTCCCATCTGTGCAGAAGTTTTGTTGATTGCTCTGGATCAAAATTTAGGGGAGGAGGGACACCAGGGATTTTATTTCAGAACATAGTGCTGTACAGCACAAGCAAGAAAAGTTTCAGTGAAATTTTCCATCCCTATTATTGTTTTCCACTGCAGGGATAAATAATGGATGAGCAACCTCATGTTTTATTGCCAAGTATAACTAAATGTTTCATTTATTTTATATGTGTGTGTATATATATATATATTTAAACAGCTGTTTGTAATTAAATGATAAGTTTTACTAACTCATGACCCAGAGTTTAGTTCATGGTCCCCGAGGATGAAAATTCACAGTATGAATCAGCAAATGATTCTGCTGTTTCAGCATATGCAGTGCGGAGTGTGACATCTCATGCATCATTCAAACTGAATGGAATGCACACCACAGAGGAGGCACTCCTCATTTGCATGCTCCAGCATCTCCTCATATTAGTTACCACTGAGCATTAAAATGTTCAGTGTTTTAGTAAAATCATTTAGCTTATACTCTTGCAAGGGCAGTGTGCCTAATGTTTGCTTTGCAGCTGTTTGTGAGGCCCTATGCATGCTTTTATGCCATGGCCATCACTAGAGTATAAGAACATCAAACGGTTTGAGTCCTGCAAAAGCTTATGAGAGGATTAGTTATGTGATGGCTTTTAAGGCATGAGGATTCCACTGCCATAATTTGTATTTCACTTGTTTGCACCGAGGATAGCTCCACAGTCTCCTGAAGCTGTCAGAAAAAAACTCTTTGAAGCTTAAAGAGATTTTTGCATCAGCTGCAGAGGAGACAAGAGTGGGTTGTTCCCAAAATTGTTGGCATTACCCAACTGAACTGTGAGCAATCACACCATTTTGTACAGAGGTAGATGGAATGAACAGCAACAAGAGGATGAATGCCAGCATAATCCCCAGGTTAATGTCAGTTCCATCAACCCCATACTTTGAGTCCAAATCTTTCCCAACAGCCATTCAGTTATTAATGATACTTTCAGGAAAAAGAGGAGGTAATGCCATGCTTTCTGATCTATTTTATTTTGATCTTTCCTTATTCTTGACTTTCAGGCCATAAATTAGGAAGGGGGACTGTGTTGCATTTGTTACATGAAGCTACCTTCTGAACTCAAAACTTTTCATTTTCATGTTTGAAATTGAACACCAGCACAATGAAGCCCAAACTTCAGTCTCATTAACATCCAGAATTCCAATATGTAATACTTGTCTTACATTTTAAAGTATACAGTACTTCTAGTTATGAAACACTGAACATTTTGAAACATGCAGAAGATCTTGAAATGCGTTCATATGTTTTGCCAAACCATCCCACACCACAGTGCTGATTCTTTTGATGGTGATTAGTTGGCAAAGAGATCACAATCTCATTTTATTTTCTTGATAGAATCTCTTATCGAACAGTATTTTTGTAGCTAAGACAAATTCATATTCCATCAAATCACATGGTTAGGAACCTATGTTCAATTTCAAGGGGCAGGTTCCTGAAAAGTGTTAAAATTCAAAGCATTCACGATGTTTGAGCTTAACAACCTCACTGGCTTCCGCAGCTGAACAGTGTTGACAACTAAATAATAACTGCTTTTAAAATTTCTGACCCGAGAATATAAATATGAACCAAGACTTCATTGTGAACGCCTGGAATTCATCTGACAAAAATATTTGTAGATACTTGTAGAGTCTATATGTGGCCAAGAGACAGGGGTAGCCATTTCCTGGGCAC
>VWZI01006240.1:211138-243222 GCA_013396835.1 Psilopogon haemacephalus | reverse complement strand
AAAAAAAAAAAAAACAGGACAGAGGAATTCTGTCCTACAAATACCTAATTCTTTGTGTTGATGAGGATGGGAGATAGAGAGGTCTAGTTCAGGCATAGGTGCTAATGTTGAAGAGGTGAGGTGAATAAGTCCTCTGTGGTTCTGAAGTGATCACTTTGAAGTACATCTCATCTGAGAATGGCAGCCAAAAGACAGAACAAGGGGTACAGCCAAATATCTAGCAAGTCTTATTGCCAGGGATGAGCAGGAAAACTACAAAGATCAAGATGAGGCACTTATGAGATCTGCCTAAATTCTAGAAATGAGAAGAAAATTTTTATGAGCACCAGTAGGCTTTGGAATAGGCCTGCTGAGAGAGAAATCAGAGAATGTGTTGACAAATGCACCTCAGAAAAAGCCCTGATATGTACAAAGGAATCAGCAATGAAGTGTCTAACAAGAAGAGTCGCATTACTGCCACAATCATTGCTGATTTTGACATTGGGGTGACAACAATTAATTATTTTCAGTAGGGCTTCCATGAAAATCCAGACTTAAAACTGTACATTTCTTTGTAATTTCGGGAGAGGGAGGGCAAAATCACAGAAAGTTATCTAGACAGTGTGTAATTTTATCTAAAAGTTGGTAATTTAACAGTAACTATTTTAGACAGTGCAATATACTAACTCAATGTAGTAATAAATTATGTGCAGTTTGCCAAGTAATTTACCCAGTCCTCTTTTCATCATTTCAGCTTCAAAATGCTTTAAATAAACTGTGACATTATGTAAATGACTGTGTATTTATTTAAGTGTTTCTCTTAGACACTAATCATGCAAGAAGAAAACACTGGGTATTAAATGGACTATGCAAAACAGACAAAATCCCAGACTTTAGACTCTGTTCTGTTAAATAAATATGAATGATAAACTGTTCGTAATTTTAATGAGGAACATAAGTTAATGTAGATACTGTATATTCATTTTTTTCACATGCGATTTCATTTCATTGTTTGGACACTTCTTTCCAGGGAAGCAGCTGCTTCATAAGCACACTGTAAACAAACTTTGGGCTTTTTTCAAGTACCCTCGCATGTCAGTGCATGGTTGAGTTAAGTAGTGATCATGTCACTTAAGGCAGTTCTATAGCAATGTCCAGGTTACAGTCTTGCACCTTTAGTCAAAGTCTCTTCATGCCAGTCTCCTGTGAATGGAAACCCTACAGTGCTCAGCTGGAGAGCCCCAGCCCATAAGCATGCCCACACCTCATAACCAGCACAACACACCAGCACAATGTTAGCGGCACCCTGGTGCCAGAACTGTATGTAAAATTGCAAGCTTTATTATGCAATCAATTTTAATGTTTTATTGGTAATCAACACTTGGATTTTTCTGTTTGAAAAGACAGTCTTGTTTTGCCGAGTTCAGAACATTAACATTCCATGTGTGGGTTTAGATCCAAGCCTTCTGCATTTCCATTCCTGCCAAACAGTCACAGAAAATTATTAATAAATCATCAAATATTAATGTAATCCCTTCGACTCATAAAAGGCTGCAATATACATCTATGGTTTTTGAATAAAAATTGATGACTGTAGGCTTTTTTGTAATAGCTACCATAGTAGGGGTATGGGGAGGGAAGACAATCTGATGAATGCTGTTATTTATTTTAACTTTTATATTAGGTTCACGGAAAAAAAATATTCTCTCTATAACCTACCAAGATTTATCAGCCTGTGAAATTTTATAATAAAGACTGAATTTCTAATTAAAGATTTGTCAAATAAAGAAATAAGTGTGCATGTATTTTCTCTCTTTGGGGGACAGTCATGTGAAATAAAATGGCCAAGCTGCATTTCTAAAGTCCTGTGTCAATGCATTTCACTGCTTTGCCTAAATTCATTCAATCTTCCATGTACTCAAGGCAGTTGTTGATGCATGTGTGCAAAACACAGAATGGGATCATCTCTCTGCTCAGATTTACCCTACCCATCTTTAGGTTCACATGCCTGAGGTTCTGAAGGTGGCAGAGTTGTGCTGGGGCATTCCATCATTGTTACACCCGTGTAGGACACATCATCCTATGCTTATCTGTCTCCACTGACTACTCAGAGAAACTAGAGAGACAAGGCTTCAAACTTCAGTGCTTGAATTTTTACTCTGCACAAGGTGAAATCATAGAATCATAGAATCAGTCAGGGTTGGAAGGGACCACAAGGATTATCTAGTTCCAACTCCCCCTGCCATACCCAAGGACACCCTACCCTGCTGCCCTCAGCCTCATCCAGCCTGGCCTTAAACACCTCCAGGGATCTGGCCCCAACCACCCCCCTGGGCAACCCATTCCAGGCTTTCACCACTCTCATGCTGAAGTACTTCCTCCTCACGTCCACTCTCAATCTCCCCACCTCCAGTTTTGCTCCATTCCCCCTAGTCCTGTCACTACCTGATAGCCTAAACAGTCCCTCCCCAGCTTTTTTGTAGGCTCCCTTCAGGTACTGGAAGGCCACAATAAGGTCACCTGAGAGCCTCCTGTTCTCCAAACTGAACAACCTCAACTCTTCCAGTCTCTCCTCACAGGAGAGCTGCTCCAGCCCTCTGATCATCCTTGTGGCCCTTCTCTGGACACGCTCCAGCATGTCCACATCCTTCTTGTAATTGGGGCTCCAGAACTGGATGCAGCCATGATCTGAATTTCCATGACTGGGGAGGAAATTCCTTATCAAATATTATGCAAAACATAAACATGCCACATTAGCTTAACTCATATGGGAGGGACACCACAATCCTAGTGAGATAGGGAATGCCTACCAGTTACCAGATGGAAAGAAAGTGTCTGGTATAATCAGCTCCTCTTTAATCTATCTAAGATCCTCTTAGACGCTGTAAGTGAAGGGATTTGCTGAATAATTGTAGCCTTAGGACTTTGGAGTCTAGAGGCTGTTGGTACTAATGAACAGAAATTATTTGTCAGACCTGAAGGAAAAGGGAAAAGATATGGTGCAAGGGTATATTGCAACAAAATGAGGGAAGGAAATGTGAATATTAATTTTGCTCTTCTGTTAACATGCAAAGGAAAAGCTGCTTTGGACTTTGATTTCAGCAGGTATAATCGGTTAGAAACAGAGAATTATCATTCAGTGATTTTTCTCTCCACATCTTAGACACATCAGAGAGGAATATTGCCTGCATGTGGTAAGTTAAATGGAGTTAAGCAGATTTTGAATTTGCTGAGACAAGGAACACACACAGAAGAATAATTATATTTTTAATTCTCAAGTTCTCTTTTTCCTCCAACTCTCAAAAATTCTGGGCTCAAAATTTCCTTCCATTTGAACATGAAGAATCTTTTTTAACTATGCTGCCATTCTTCCTCAAAAGACATTTCACTTGTAAGGTAAGAAGCATTCAACATTTTCCATTACATTGATCAAGATCTGTAAGAAAATACTATCTGCATTCTCTGAATAGAAGGAAGGGCATGCATTGTGCAATACTTTGCTAAGATGATCACCAGACAAATCCTAAAGAATTCTGGTCTTGGCTCCACTCTAGTGTCTTCTTCACTCATAAGCCAGATAATACCTGTGTGTCCACACTCTAGGTTTAGTTGACTCTTTAATGTGAATTTTATTAAGCCAGGCTTAAATCAACATATCATCTTCTCTCAAATATCATGGAAACCAAAAAAGTTCAACCTATGATAGAAAAAAATCTTGTCTAAGGCAAGATCTTGTTCATTATATTTGTGTACATTGCTGCCAACAGCAGAAGAAGGTGAAGTTGCTGCACTGGCCTACAACAAACTTGCATCTAACAATATACCCTATCCAAAAGAAGTGGCCAAGGAAGAATATAAGAAAGTGAATCTACATATGTTAATCTTTTCTTGTGTACCTACTCACAGTTTCTCTAAGTATAAGGTTTCTACAGAGAAAATAGTCTCCACCTTCTTGATCTCTTATGAAAACAAAATCAGTTGCCACTTTTACATGATATTTGACAGATTCTTCTTTAGGCTTAATCTTGTCTAGATCAGTTTGCATATATCTCCATGTTGCCATACTATTTCTCCCTCCACTCAACCACAACCATATCCAGGCATGTCAGTGAATGACTGATTGAAGTCATGATCATATCACTTAATTAAGTTCTACAACAATTTCCAAGTTCCAGGTTTGCAGTTTTAATCAAGCCCTTTTAGTCTTTCATGTTGCAATATCCTTCTCTTTGGCTTTGAGAGAGAGTCTTAACTTGATGCTATCCATCAGCAGTTGCCTTCTGGGTTCTTGACATCCTTTGAAATGACTCTGCAGAACATCCTAGAAATCTAAATACTACTACTTTACCTCTAATTCAGAAGCCATTCCTGGTATGGTGCCCATGAAAAAGACTTAGCACTATCTGGAAAGCTGCTGTGTGGAAACACAGGCCTCTCATGATGAATGACTATGTGTCACTTTTCTAGTGCCTACTTATGCTCATCCATCTACTCCCAGCCACCTTGTGTTTATCCCTTGTCTCCATATTCAGATCATAAGCACTTTGACCAGGTTCCATTCTGGGTAAGTATTTAGTATTAACTCCATTTCATAAATGGTGCAGTACCTAGCAAAACTTGACCTTGTGGCTACAGACTACACAACCAAAGCACAACAGTGCAAATTCATCTGATATCTCTTTTAAGTCCAAAGTCTGTCCCCAGGGTTTCTTTGTCCACAGTAATGTCTTCGATGTCTGCACTAACATGGGATTACTAATATGCTTGCCCAATACTATACCCATTTAAAAATCTGAAGTCTCACTAAAAACACATGAAGTGCCTTAGCTATATTTACTGCAAAGGACAATAAGAATTTTGAATTCACCATTGCAATTTATGATGCTAATAATTTACAACATAATACCTCAGCATCTGCTCTTCTGTTCTAACAAGAGCAATAGGCTTGACTGTATCTCCAGAACACAGAAATTAATATTAGATCTCAGATGCAATAATTATTTCAGAAATAGAAAGCATTATTTTATTAATAGAAAGTATTTTATAAATTTGGACACAGTATGGGGGGACAAAAAGGATGAGAAAATACTTCTGATTCCCAATGAAGATCTAAACACTGTCTGCAAATCACCTGCAAGCAAAAGAACACTTTGGAGCACTTTAGCACTAAACTTGGGCTAATTGTGTTAAGACAGGCTCCAGAGCTGCCATCCATGCCAAATAACTGCTCACTTTTGATTGGTATGTCCTGATGAGAAGTAAAAAACCCAAGAACAACAAAAATAACCCACCAAAACAAATGCAGTAAACTACATACACAATAAAATCTCTTCTGATCTCCTGTTATTTGAAGCGATGAAACCCCCCTAACAAAGGCCTTTTTTTGTTCTTACTTATTAAAATTTCTCCTGCTATTCCTATTATCCTTGCAAGTACTCAGTCCCTTTTGAAGGTCACTATGGTCTACATAGTATGGCCGAGAACATAAATTCCAGACCACACAATCTCTTAAAAATAATCCTTGATTTCATTTATAATCTCATCATCCTTGTACTGCAGATACCCCTAAATCATCCATTGCTATTTCATGTGTCATGTTCTGGCATTAACTACCCATAGCAAAATTTCAGCCTGTGTTAATTGGATCATGTTAACTAAGAACATAAACAATCCTATTCTTTTATTTCCTTTCACAGTTATGGAAATTTGTTTTATATGCTCCTACAACTCCTGAGGCAGAAGTGTAATTTTCAGAAGGAATTTATGTGTTTCAGGTGCCTTTGACACACTTGTGGTTTTGTGCTTTCAGAGAGAGGTTAACCGCATTGCCTAATTTTTGGTGTCACTTTCCCTTTCTCTATGCTGCTACTTTGAAACACATGGGATGACCCTCATGTGAAAGGTATCACTGCAGTCACAAATCATCCACCAACCCCACTTTGGAAAGTCTGCTATCTCTCCTCTCTGTAAAACGATAACATTTTCTGGGCCACAGTTTATAACAGCTGTAATGTCGAAAATTATTTTTCTGTCATCTCCAAAGTAATACCTACAAGATAATTGCATCCCTAAAATGTGAAATAATGTTAGAAAATCAGGATTATTTAAGCTATCTTTATATGACTTCAGCTCCAATTCTTCCTATTTTTCTTGTTTCATGTCCTTGTCTTTACTTTCAGCTCAAACACATCAGTGTTTTGCAAACAGGTCATAAGTTTTCTGAATTTTTTTTTTTGTTTGTTTGCTTGTTTGGTTGGTTTTGTCTGGAGATTGTGAATAAAGATGAGAATTTTTAGTATAGTGACTGTAACCAGAAGATTTCAGTCTGTAGGGACTCTCAAAAGGTGGAATGGATTCTCAGGCTGCTGTGCCACAGCTGATGTGTTTACTCTAGGGTAACTGATGTAGCTTCATACATGTAGACACTTAAGGCAGGAGCCTGAATATGAAGATGAGCTTAAGTTGATCTCTAAGAGAAAGGGACTGATTCCCATCTAGTCTATTTGACTGGGGTGGAAAGTGTCCGAACAGGATTAGATTTTAATAATTTGCAATTTTATTCAGCCTCTTTACACCATGTTAAATGAGGAAGGCTTTTGCAGTGGTTATAGTGCTGCTTCATCCTTAACTATTTGGGAAGAACACAGGCCAAGGGAGCAACTGGAGAGGCACAACTACTGTCTGCTGTGGTTATTGAAATGCTTGTTCTTCAAATACAGGTCACACTGTTCAGACAGTGCCCTGCATTTATTATTGTTGGCATTGGTAAACACAGACAAAAAATTAATAGCAGTCATTTTGGTAAACCAGATCATGTGGTCTAAGTTAATAAGGGCTGAAAATCAAAAACAGTCTAAATGAGATTGCTCAGCACAACTTTTTTTGTGATGACTCATCTCTCTGGGATCTCCAAACAATCCTAAAATCTGTGTTTTCCTTTGATACATAATGTATAAGTATGAATTTCTTCCTGTATACATAGTAGAATAATCCTGAGTTAGCAAGAAATAGCTCTCTACTCTCTAAAAAAACTCAGGCTCTTCTCTAGTGGGTCTTTAAATCTTTGTTCCAGAAATTGTTCACCCTGTTTTGACATCAATGGCCAATGCTGAGGTTATTGAGTGTAGCAATTTTCAAGCCGCTCTTCTGTTTCCCTTCATGTTTTGCAATTAGCCAAAGTTTTAGCAGAAATATCTGCTGGAGAGAAAGCCTCTTGTCATTTCAGATTCATCAGCTACAGACGCTATGAAGAAAGGTCAAAACCAAAAGCAAACATAGGTCTTCATATTTACATTTAAAACATGCAGCCCAAACCACAGAGAACTCTTTGCATTTGTCAAGCACAAACAAAGCATTCTCAAGAAGTGAAGTGTCAAGGTGACTGGTAAATCAAGCAACAATATTTTGTTAACTGTTTCTGAAAAGAATTTAGGACAGAAAACACTACTTGACCCCTGGAAATGTCTTTACCCATGCTTGCACCTCAAAAATGTCTCCTCATCAAGAAGAAGAAATTTAACACCTTATTTTATCTGCTTCTGTTGTTTACCTATGTGACAATTTTTCCTTTTATTCCCTTGAATAGAAAAGTAGAACTATATTAAGGAAAATATGAACAATAACATGGAATATATGCAAAGATATACAATATCATTATACAATCTAACTCCTCTAATGGCAATTACAGCACTATCACCATGGATGCTGTGAGAGGCACTGGGAAGTCCCAGACTGCATACAGTAGCAGATGCAAATGAGATTCAGAAGTTGGGTTCTGGAACTGGATTCAGAAATACATGGGTCAGGGTCAAAGGCAGAATGGATGGAGTCCTCCTCAGACACCGGCAACTGAAGAAGAGAGCTTGACTCTTGTGATTTCTCAGCTTTATACTGCTTATGATGTATATGGAATGGAATACTTACTTGTTCACTGTTAAATGCTCTCTGCATATATGAGCAAGAGCCTTTCTGCACAACAATCCCTGGTACAAACCATCAACATCAGGTGTTATTACTCCTGGAAGCAGACATTTTCTATAAAAGTATGCCACTAACTCCAGAAATTGCAGTCACTTAGATGAGACTTAGCTAAAGATCAAAGTTATTGAGCACAGAATCAGTTCAATTCTAGCTCAAACCAGGACATCCTTGGTTTGGGTATTTCTCCTTCTGAAGACAAACCTTTTTTCTAGACTTCTGGGCATTTTATGCACTAAGACATATTTTCCTTTGTGGCCTAGCATGCAGAATTGGGCAGACAATAAATCAGAGTAATCTGATTATTATTTACATATTGGTTATCATATCAGTCATCCCCAAGCTAAATTTCACAAGTTTTCAATTCACTGTGCTGATTTGTACTAAGTGGAGGATTTGAATGAGAAATTAAACTATAGGCTGAGAAATCAAAACACTGATGCTGCTGCTTCACTCATAGCTTTACTGAGAAAGGAAAAAATGTTTTAAGGGTTGTAACCCAAATATAGAAAAGTCAGACTGCTTAAGACCACTTTGGGCTGCGGCAGCTTTGCATGGCTCTTTCTCTCTGCCTTTCCTAGCTGGATCTGAATAATTTCACTAACCTCTTTCCTACTGCTGATCCCCCTGGCCGATCTACCTTCACCTATCTGCTGCATAAAACAGATGGTGACATCAGATTGGGGAAGGGGGGAAGGTGGTAAGGGTGGTTAGAAACCCCTCTTAGGGATTTTGATCTCTGGGAGGGGTGTAGTGTTTCTGTATTACCTTTTCACTATATATATATATATATATGTAAATATCTGGTATACATTGTAAATATCTGCTTGTATATTGTGCATAGCTCTGAATATAAAGCTTCATTTATTAACTTCTATCTGATTGAGTCCTAGCCTGGGTTATATCAAAGTGTGGGGGAGCAGATAACTGTCAAAGCACCACATTCACTAAAAAATCTGCACATACCTTTTATAATCTGGAATCAAACTTGCTGAAACTCTGCAGCGATTCAAACGGACTGAAAAATGTTTTCATTTCCTCTCTTTGCATCAGCAGCACCCATTGCATCATGAGAATTATGTGGATGTGAACTGTAGGATATATAGGACAGACTCAAACTTCTAGCCACAATAGAGGATAAAAATGTGACACATCTAAACTACCATCTCGGGACAGAATTTGCAAAACATACTCTTGTCTGAACTGCCTGTTCTTAAAATAGCCCAAAATCTTGTCATTTCATTTAAAAGTTTAAGTTACATACAAAGTATTTTTTACAGAGAAGAGATGCAGGTGCTTGGTTAGTTCTGACTCTAAGCTGTTTAACTTTCTGTTTTTAATGCAATCTGAAAAATTGAAGATAAATCTGTAAAGAAAATAATACAAAAACTGAGCTACTTTAACTCTTTGGCAAATGATCCAACACAGACCACTTCTCATTGAGGGAGTCTTTATTCCAGTAGCAGCCCTACTATATCCATTACCTTTTTGGTTTCATCATTCCAAATCACCATAATAGTACCAAGGCCAGTCCTAGCCACCAGAGGTTGGTTGTCTATAGCAATTATTGTTAAAGCAGTCTTTGGCATGGTTTTAGCCCAAATTTTGGAGCTTAACGTTGAGTTATATCACTCTTCTCCTGGTGAAATAAAGGTGTAGTCAAATGAGATATTCAAGTTGAGGGTCACTAAGATGGTCAGGGGGCTGAAGATGTTTGTGGCATACACAGATAGGCTGTGAAAGTCAGGTTTATCCAGACTACTAAAAAGAAAGCTACATGTCAAAAAAAAAAAAAAAAAAAAAAAAAAAAAAAAAAAAAAAAGAGGCAAAATTGTCCTCCTGTGCTTCTCTTTGCTTCCATTGAGGCTGGTGCTAAATTCTCTTTAGCCTTCCTAGAAGGATAGGAAGAGAGCTATGTATAAAATCTTTGATCTTTCATATATATATGAAAAGACACAGTTCCAAGTGACCTTTCAAGTTGCCTTCTTCATAATTAAGACCTCAATCACTGAAGTAGTTAGCTTTTACAATAACTTTTGCGTTGTGTCTCTACTCCTGAGGAGCAAAAACTCTGATTCATAAGTTTCATTATGGGCTACTTTTTCCCTTTGTTTTTTGGGTTTTTTGTTGTTGGGGTTTTTTTTAAGAGCCAGGATTAAGGGTAATAGAATGTAAGATTTCCTTTTATCCCATCTCTGGGTCAGTCTGCATGTATCACATCTATTTGCTTGCAACAGAAAGGTAAAATTAGTGTCTTGAAATCTTATGCCCTTTGGGAATTTCTGAAGGTAATACAAACAACACAAAGGAAAATGGAACAAAGTATGTTTAGTGACTTTAAAGAATTGGCCTTTCCATGTTCTTACTAAAAATGTAGTTTAGTCAGAGGTTGACTTCTTTTTTAATGCCAAATATGTATATTGAAAAGTACATATCATATGGAATGGAATTCAGGCTTATAGATGAGAACCATTCAACTTACTCTGACAATCACATTAGAAACTGGGCTGATTTCAGAAAGGTTTTTTAATTGCCCCTGTAAATCCCACCAAAACCAAATGTGAGGGGCTTTTGTTCTGTCATAAATTATCATTCCATCAAAGCCAGCATTGCCATATTCCATTACCTACTTTTATCTCAGACATAGCAAACCTCTTACCCCTAAATTACCTCTCTATACTGTCATACAAAATGACTAAACTATGCCAGCTACATCATCACAGAGTTATACTTGTAGGATCCCTTATAATAACTTCCTTTTGTTATCATTATTTTTGTTATTAAGTAAAGTGTTTATATTTAATCTATTATGAGTCATCTTGACTATTACTGGATATAAATTCAAGAAACCAAGAAATAGTTCCTATTCTTTACGTCTTACATGCTCATGTTTCCTCCAAGTTAATTGGAAGAAGGTCCTAGATTAAATAGCCTTGGACACTGTAAGCAGTGTCCAAGCTTTCCATTATATCCGATTGCTTGCAGCTGTTCAGTTGCTTTCCAGAAGTGGGTAGCTTTAGACAGAAAGCTTAGATCCTTTCTGAGAACAGAAATTACTACAAATAAATATTTGCAGCAGTCTGGTATTCCAGGCAAACTGCACATTTGCAATTTCTGCATCATTAAAACAGGAGCTGGAGGCTATAGGAACACACCAGTTGTTGGATAGTCACACCAACAAGTTAATTTCAACAACTTGTCTTTTGCACAAAAGAAGCAGTGATGAACAATGATGATTTATGAAACTCTGTGGCAGAAAACAATTGCAAAAAAACCCATTCTGGACAGTCTCCATCCATCAACACTTCTTTTTGAGGAACCAGGTATTACATATCATGAAAAATAGGATCAAAGTTCTTCCTTTTGGTAATTTAGCTTTTTGTTTGCTACATTTGCTACAGGCAGAAGCAAAGTTACCCTATGGATATCAACACACCCACGCTTTTCCCTTGTCTCCTCTTAAGCTTTGTGGAAAATTCTGTCCCCTTGTTTCTCTAATATACTGTGCATGGGCTCAGGAATGTCTTTATCTAATTCCTGCTGCATGCTAAGTTATATTCCATTCAGTTGGTCTGATCTGTATGCATGTGGATTTTCCAGTTAATTATTTTGCTCTGTTTGTAACATAAGTTTTATTGTTGCTGATTTTAAGAGGCTTTTCCTGCATAAGTCATCTCCAGATTTTAACCTTTTTTTTTTTTTTCCCCTGTAACACTGAGCTCCAGAAGAAGGCAGAAAACTTACTGTATTCCTAATCACAAACTCCAGTTTCTGAAACCTTTAAGCTTTCTCATTCCTACTCCTAACAAAAAGTGTTTAAAAGCCTTAAAATAAAAACTCCCCTTCTTTGGTGCTCTGTAGCAAACCCACATTTTCCAAATACAAAAATTCACACACAGAGGGCATTTGTAGGTTACCCCTGCAATTTTAAATGCTGGATATAAGCAGAGGACTTGATGCCATGAGAAATCTTCTTTCCCAAGGTGGAATACCATGTCAGCATGTTTTTAGACAGAAGCAGTATGTCTGTATTTAGGCATCACATCTGCCACTACACCACAGAGCCACATTCTTACTTGCTCCGCTGCTTGCAGAAAGAACACAAGAGTTTTTCTTGACCAAGTGATGAGCAAGGGAGAGACTTGATGAACCAAATGGACTGTTTGATTTGTTCTTCCATTGTTCTGACACCACTAATTCATAAAAGTAAAGTGAAAAAGACAGAGTGACTTAGAAAGACTGAATTCAAAATGAGAATTTTTTTTTTTAATTCATGTGCCAAATTAATCTTTGTGTAAACTGCAGTCAGTTGCCCTCCAAGGCACAGTCAGCTATCTCCATCTGTCCTTCAACATCTGATTTGTAGAAGCTCATAGGTTAAAGTGAGGACCACAATCTGGCTATCTGCTGTGCATGCCTTCCATATAACCTTGATTGTGTCACCGAGTTACTCCTATATAACCGTTTTCCATTTGCATATATGGCTGAAATGTATTTTCATGGGATTACAAAATACCTTGAGTTGGAAAAGACCCATAGAGAAAACTGATCCAAACTCCCTGCTCCTGACAGGACTACGTAAACCTAAACTGCTTTCTTTAAAAGTGCTCAGATTTGCACTAAAGACATCAGGGAATGGGGAATCTTTCCCTTTTTCTCCATAATTTGTTCCAACTCTTAATCAAGATCAATGCTTAAAGCATCATCTGGATTGGTTTGTTTGTTTCTGTGTTTGTTTACTGTTTATATTCTCTACTTATATACAGTAGACTCAGTCTTCTCTAAAACATCTGATAGACACAGTAACTGGGCACAGTAATTACAGTGACCTTGCTCTGAGGTGGAGGAAGAATGCTCCCACACAGGTGCTGCTGAAAAAGCTGCTTATTGCCACCCTGTGTTAAGGTTAGCAGCCAGTTGCCATTGCATAATCTGCTGTTAGGTCTTGTCTCCCTATACCACTAAGGAAGCAGCTCAGACTTGCTAATGAAGGTTGTCTGTCCCCAGGACATATGCCTGTAGACTCCTCTGTCAATAGAGAATCCAGCTCTGGAAGGAGCAGATACACAGCTCCAAAAGGCATTAGAGACTTACTCTGACTTTGTGAGCATTGCAGCAAAAGCTCCAAGAGCAGAAAGGTTTAGGGAAATCTTGCAAACGTATATTGGGAACAGACATCATTTGGATTTTTTCCCCAATTTCTATTCGTAGCAGGGCAAGCATACTAGAGAGGTTAATGTTACTAATGGCATCACATTAAATATATGTATTTCAGATCAGCTTTTGATGCCATCTCTGTGACATACCTTGAATAGCCATCTATTTGAATGAATCATGGAATGGTTTGGGAAGTGACCCCTAAAGGTCATCTAGTGCAACCCCACTGCAGTCAGCAGGGACATCCTACACTAGAGCAGGTTGCTGAGAGCCCTGTTGAGCTTGACCTTGAAGATCTCTATGGATGGGGCCTCAACTGCCTCCCTGGGCAACCTGTTCCATTGTTCCACCACTCCCATGGTAAGGAACCTGTTTGTGACATCCAATCTAAATCTACTCTTATCTAATTTGAAACCATACACCTCAGTCTATCACTACAGGCCTTTGTAAGCAGTCCCTCTGTGATGGTTTGAGGCTAATTGGAATATTTTAATGATAGAAATTAGAGGATTGGTTGTAAAAAGAAAATAATGATGATATCTATACAATTTGTTGGTTTGCTGAGTGGGACAAAAAGTCAAAACATAGTTAAGGTGTGGTCTTCTCTCCTGGGATGTTGTCCTGTTCACTTTTTTCTGTCTGGACTCTGGGTCACTTGATCCAATCATCTTTTCTTCTATCCCTCACCTGCTCTGACACCTCTACTTTCAGCAATCAATTACATAAGTTATGGGTTTCTGTTTTGTTTTATGTGTGGGATTCTGAGAAAGAGTTGGAGACAGAGATGGGGGGGGCGGGTAGGCTTGAGCCCATGTAGGCAATTTGCTTTTGTCTAGGAGACCTGTATGATTTCTGACTTGTATATACAATCATAAATATTTTTATATATTGTATATATATGCCTGTAAATTTTGCAGTGCTGTAAATATAGCTTCGTCTTACTTCCAAAACCATCTGAGTTAGTCTGGGTAACTCCACGTAGTGGCGAGGGGAGGGTTCCAACCCATTACACCCTCTCTGGATTTCTTGTAGCCCACTTCAGATACTGGAAGGCCACCTTTAGGTCTCCCTGAAGCCTTCTCTTCTCAAGGCTGAACAACCACATGTCCTTCAGCCTGTCCTTGTAGGAGAAGTGTTCCACCCACCTGATCATTTTTGAGACCCTCCTCTGGACCCACTCCATCAGGTTTATGCCCTTCTTGTGTTGAGGGCTCCAGAACTGGACACTTTGTCCTTCCCTAGGTCCTCAACACTTTCTTCTCAGACAGTTGTCATCCTTTAAAAAGCAAAGAAGCTGTACATGGAGGTAAGTAAATATAATACACTTATCTCTTTGAAGGTGAATTACGCTTTCTTTTTTTTTTTTTTTTTACCCAGAAGTTATCCACTGTCACTTTTTATTTTTCTGATGCATGTTTTTTCCATTGGTACATCTTTCAGCATTTACCCATGCCAAAAAAAAAAAGCTACTTACTGAGATAAACAGACTTGAAATATTTAAGCAAAATGTATAAGCTATTCTACAAAACACAAGTTGACGGCAGCATTTAAAAGATGAGACTATAATGTAATAAAAAAAACCTATCCTGGCTTCTGTCTGTATAGAGAATAAGAAAATTAATGAAACGTTGGTACAAACGAGATCTGGGAGAATTTTCTGCAGAAGGGAAAAATAAAAGTGGAGCTATAGAATGAAATACCTTCTGAAAATGCCCTGTTTGACTACACGAACTTATGGCTGCTATTCTTGTTTCAGTGGACCCTCTGTGAAGGCACTTCCTATAGCAAACCCACAGAATTTGTCAGCCACCCATGAAACTCTTTTGCTTTAAAGGCTTCACCTCAATTCTATGTCTGCTGTATTTCCTCAGAATAGTGTTATCTGTGTCTCAAACAACAGAGCTTAATGCACCCCTGAAAGCATCCCTGTCACTGATATTAGTAGTAATAAACATGGCAGGCTGAGAACATATTCCCAGCAGGACTTTGATAGTGTTTAGTGTAAGTTTCTGCCTACCTATACAGAAACAAATCTATTACTTGATGATGTCTGTTTCTATTCATCCATTCAGGTGAAAATCTTTCTTTTGTTGGCATTCCTTGGTGCAATACAGCTGCTTCTTTTTTTTTCTTTCTTTTTTTCTTTCTTTCCTTTTTTTTTTTTTTCCCCCTTCCCTTTTTCCCTGTAAATATTGCTTCAGGCTGATTCCTTGCTTTTGTTCCTTCAGTTCTTGAAGCAAAACATCTGGGAGCAACAGGCTCTGGCTATGGCATCAAAAGCATGACTTTTATTCTTCTGTATTTTGCCTTAATGCCATGCAGCCCTTTATGGTATTAATGACAGCAGCATCTCTGGAGAACTAATCCAATCTCTTTGTAGAGATGGAAGAGGAACGAGAGGTAAAAAGCTGCATAGTTACCTGACAGCATAGCCAGCAGACTATTGTCCCATCCAGCAATATGAATGAGTCAAACTGACACTAAAAGGAAGCTTGGGATAAAGGTAGTTCTCTTATGGAATAGACACAGTGGCAGCCAATAAAAACACGAAGGTGCTGGACTGCAGCCAGCATATTAGTGCACTGCAGACATTTTTGCTTGCCTATCTTTAAGAATCATTGTGACCTTGAAAAAGCTAGCATGCCCATGAAGCTGTTCCACCTTCAGTAGACCATGAAGACACAGAGTTTGGTGTGACCAGTGAATAAGCAACGACATTTAATTCTTATAAGTGACCGATTTCTTTCCAAAATTCTACTTGGCTTACTACCCACTTAAAGATGACTGTGATGCACCAGTATATTAATGCTAGCTAATTTCTATGCAAAATTCCTTATGTCTAAAATCCAGTGTGCATTTTGCACCTTCTGGAAGACTATGCACTGAAGGAGAATGGAACTGAAATAGGAAACTTGTAAGCTTCAAATTCTGTATGCCATTCATGTTGCCTTTATGTTCCTTTACATAAACATCAACAAGAATTGAGAAAAAAAAAACAAAACAAAACTTCTTTTTTTCATTATCTCCAAATCTGCCTTATTGTGCATGTGGAACACATAAGTGAACTGCTTTTAACTGAAATACTTTTTTCTTCTTTTTCTGTCTACATTATTTTCTTCTTCATATAGCAGTAATCCGGCTGGACTATCTCTGCTATGAGGACAGGCTGAGAGACTTGGGGCTTTTCAGCCTGGAGAAGAAAAGCTTTGAGGAGACCTTGTAGTAGCCTTCCAATATCTGAAGGGGGCCTACAGGAGGGCTGGGGAGGGACTAGTCACAAGGTCCTGTAATGACAGAATGAGGAGTAATGGGTTTAAACTTGCAGAGGGGAGATTTAAACGGGATGTTAGGAAGAAGTTTTTTACAGTGAGGTTCGTGAGACACTGGAACGGGCTGCCCAGGGAGGTTGTGGCTGCTCCCTCCCTGGAGGTGTTCAAGGCCAGGTTGGATGAGGCCTTGTGTGACCTGTTCTAGTGGGAGGTGTCCCTGCCTATGGCAGGGTGTTGGAACTGGATGATCTTTGAGGTCCCTTCCAACCTAAACAATTCTATGATTCTATGATTCCTGGCACAAAACTACATCCTGTGGCTGTTGATTCATACAAAACCCTAAACACCTTTCCAGGCACTTCACTAAGGGATTTCAAAACCCACATAATTTTTCTAGGGTAAATTCTAAGTATTACAAGAGTCATCTCTATTTAAATGAATGAATCCCTTGTTAAAAGACTTTTTCTTCTCCATGGTAATGAAGTCATTATCCCAGGAAATAATTTTAGCAAAGATTGATTCCATGAGTTAAGGAGCTAGTCACTGAAGGCGAATTTAGTGAAGACAGCATTCAGAGAAGTAGAAACTGAGACTCACATCCTTATAAAAAAAAATGTTTACACATAGTTTTAGGAGAGTACTTTCAAGGTTATAGTCTAGTTTCTCAGACAAGGATCCTTATTGCATGAAGGTTTTCTTTAGACTGTCAAGGAGAAAGAATATTTCTTGGAAGGATATAGATGGAAGTCTCAATTTCTGCTTCTTAGTCTCTTCAGGACAGCATCAGCTGAACAGTAACTGGGCAGAGCAAAACACAGTAAACCAAATGTGCAGACTTGTGGTCCAGAATCTCCAAAAAACCAACAGATCCTGACTAAAATTCCTTTTTCAGTTGGAGAGGAAAAGACTCTTGAATTTTCATAATCGGCTTGCCTTGTGTGCACCCTACATTACTTATTATTCTAGATCTCCATAAAAGCTTTCAAAGGTCATAATAGAAAATGGGAAATATGTCCTTTTTAAATTTGCTACATGGATGAGGCATTTAGGCAAAGAGCAGAGTTTTACTAAACCCTGACATTTGACCCCCACTGAATGTATGCAGCATTTAAGTCCATCACGACTTTCCTTCTGAAAGGCAAATGTGTGTCATATGCTTTTCATAGCTTTAAAATGCTCTTTACAATCAAATATGCACTGTTCCAAGGAGAAAAGCTATACCGTTTTCCACATAATATGAAAAAAAGTGGAAACACAGCAGCATTCTTCTGAACATTTAAGAAGAAAAAAATTCTGACAAATCCTTTGTAACCAGCATAGATGGAATTAAAAATTCTCCCTGCCTAACAGCACAAGATCAAAATTAGAAGAGAAAAAAAAATTTAAAAATACTTTGGAAGAATGAGATCACTTGTCCAATTGAGTAATTTATCTTTCTGATTTTGTTGTTAGTTTACTTAACAGTCAGAGTGAAGGAATTGGGGAAAAAAAGTATAACCCAACACTTAAATTGTGGTGACCACCACTCGTGGTTCACAGTATTTTATTCCTGAGGATCAAACTCTGATAAAGACCAAGCCTTAGTTTAATACAACAGTAAAACCATTAGTTTATATTCAACCCCCTTTTTCATTGCTAGCTGCATAACCTGGTTGCTTTAACATCCAGAACCAATTCCTTTTTTTTTTAATCCTGATTAAATTCTTTTATTTCAAGCTCCCACTACAGAAAAAGCTTACCATAAGCAGAAAGCTCCTCACTAATTCACTAATCTCCAAATCTCCATGGAGAGTGCATCTGTTATGGTGCTTTCTCTGATCTTACAGTTCTCCTACTGATCTAAAAATAACTTTTTGCCCTCTTTTCTTTTTCCCCCAACTTATTTCTTTTTTCAGTACATCAGAGTAACAGCTATGAAAGAAAGGCCCCTCCCCATTTTTTTTTCCAGTTCTAACTTTGAAGAAAGCTAATAGAAATAACCTCTGATTCACTCAGTGAACTATTTTTAAGCCATTTGTAAGCATGACCTTCAAAGACCAAACACCTCCTTCAGTGCATTGAAATACCTGTCATTGGATCTAAACCTGCATCAATGAAATCAAAGCACAGTGTTCTGTTTCAGTGGACCCATATGATGCAGGGAGGAGCATCCCTCCCCAGGGCTGTTACAGCAAGCCTGTTCAAGCATCTTCAAATGCTTTGTCAGGTAACATGTTTTATGTCACCTCTATGGGACCAGACCCTGGCAGGAAGAGCTCCCATGGCTCCTGCAGAAATGTCACTTTGTATCTTTGCCTTTGTGATCAAGAAGCATCTCTGCACAACCAGCCAGCAGCCCAAATTCTGCTGCAGGATGAGTGCCCCCCTGCCACTTAATGATGTGCTGCCAGAACAATGCATCCCCTTTCCTTTGCCTAAAGCCTGCTGTTTTACATTGGGACTTTTCGTTTGGTGTCTTCCAACATCTGTGCCATATGAAACCTGTAAATCTTTTCCTTTCACCCTTTCCATGGTATTCATGATTTGTTCTGTACCTCATATGACTTCCCCCTCTTTCAAAGTTCATTGTACAGAAGCTGTTCCATGTCTTGTGACAGAGTTTTTCTGCCCTTCACTAGATCTTTCCCTCTTCTATCTTTTCCTCTGAGGCAGGAGATTTGAGCTGCACATGTACAGTGCAGATGTGGCGTGCCAGGAGTGCAGACAGAAGCTTGACACTTCTCTCCAGCTCAATGCCTGTGCTCACAGTACATCCTGTTGTGTTTTTGACTGTAGCTGAGTTCACTGTGGAGAGGAATAACTCCACAGTGCTGTGTAGGAATCACCTGCCCATATCACCTTGCCTATGGCCAACACTGCTTGGCAAGGTTTTCTACTGTGCACTGTTTGTCAGATGGACAGAAAAAGGAAGATGACACCGTCCCTCAGTTTTCAGCTCTTCTCAGTTGTCTCAAAGAAGAAAGAGATAAAGATACCATTAAGAAGGAGAGCATCTTACTTTCACGTTCTCTTACAGGGAAGAGCATTTTAAAAACCTGTCCAAAGGGTGTTACCTTCTGAAGTCTGATTTGTAGGATCCCATGGCTGGCACTGCTAGTTGTCTTTTGCCATCATAGGGGCACAGAGGAAAGATGTGGAGAATATGTTTTGCTCTCTGTTTAATTTGCTCTCTGTTTAAAGAATACTTTTAATGAGGGTGGCAGACAAATCACTTCTTAACCTCAGATTTTGGGCACTTCTCATTACACTATAGTTGTTCTGACCTTCTTTCTGTAGCCACTCCAGTGCTGGCAAAGCACTTGATGACAGGCACATGCAGGTTACAGTTTGCACTGAAGTAATAGCCTTGATGTAAAAAAAAAAAAAAAAAAAAAAAAAAAAAACAATTTTATAAAAAACAAAAAAAAAAAAAAAAAAAAAAAAAAAAAAAAAAAAAAAAGACTTTGTAATTAAATCCCAAAGACAAAACAACAAGTACCAACACCAATATATTCTCTTGCTTTATTTGAAAGCACATTAAGCTAACAAAGTGTGGAAAATAAAGTTTGCCCGTGATGCCATCAGTCTGCTTGTGTGTTTAGAGGAGTAAATAAGGGCAGAGAAAAATGAAAATAACCAATCTGTTGTTGTACTACAGTGACAGCAAAGTGTTCCCTCATGTTAAGTGCAGCCAGTGTGAGGCTCTTTACTGTTTCGTAACACAGTGTTCTATATTAATAACATATTAACTCAGCAAGATGGCTTGAGAACTTACACAGTTATTTACAAGTTATGGTTTCACTCCATATATTTTCTCTTACATTGTTGATTGCAGTTCTAGGATATAGCACTGACACACAACACATGGGAAACTTTTATGGACTTTTACAACTGAATTTTGCACTGTGAGTTACAGGAGCATAGTAGTTTATGGACTTCCCCACAGCTCTGACCTTTCATGTTCATTTATAACCATACACAGATCTTCCATGACACTTTGAGCTCTGGTATACCTTAAAAACTGCAGTAGTTAGTATTCTGGAATGTTTTGTATTTATTTCTTACAGATATACAGAGTTTTGAATGTGGCTTGCAACACCAACATGCTGTTATTTACAGTTCATCTGTGTAGTCCCGTAGGGCACTGGAAAAGTTAAGTGCATTTGTAAAAGAATATAACAAAGCAGAACATGGAGGGAGCTGAAATCACTGTGACAAGAGCAATGCACTCTTCAGCACTTCCTCACTACTCTGTTACTGGTCAAGTTAAATCCTTCATACAGTCAGTACCAGATCTCAGCAAGAGGGACCTCTTAGTTCATGGTCTACTCATCCAAGTCAGGACAGGAGAGCTATTTCCTAGAAAGCAGTCAATATATCTGACATTCCAGCATGCTCCCATAAAGCTGAAAAGATATTACCTCTTTTTATTTCTATCACGGTTTCAGAGCATGGCCACTCCCCTTTTGCTCCTGGTCTGTCTCGTTTCTAACTGTCCACTTTCTCTCTTCCCTATGGATCCAGATCCTCTGTTGCAGGATGCAACTCCAGCAAGGCTGGTAAGGCTGCTTTGATGAAAAACATGCAAGTTAAAAGAGGAAATAAAGCATCTTTTTTTTTTTTTTTTTTTTTTTTTTTTACATTAGAACCTGGAAATCTATGTAGACCATGGACTACTAAAGAGGTATGTACCTATTTTCAGCAGGAAGGAATCTGATCTACTGAAGATAGGAGAAAATGAACTAGCATGCCTGTGACTTCTTGCTCTGCAACACTCATCACAGGTTGGTACCAGGACAGTAAATGCAATCTATTGCCAAGAAACTGAAACAATTAATATAACATACACTACAAACTACTCTTGAAATAATTTCTTAATAGGACTCATCTTCAATGGCAGGAATGTCTTCCTACAAAACTAAAACACCTACACTTTGAGACATATTTCAGTCATTTTCGGTCAGTATCACTAAAAGTCTATTGAAATCTTCGTAAAGTTAACCCTATTAGAAATGTAATTCCTAAGAAAGAAAATGTAGATCACTAATCACTAATAAATATTTTTCTAAAAGTAATTCCCTCATGTAATTTTACTGTGGTTATCTGGTATATCTTAATTTAATCACTCTGTGAATCCAGAATAGCATAACTGAGAATATTTTATTCCAAGAAATTGTCTATGGCAGAAATTAGAGCACTTTATCTCAGCTTGAACTGAAAGTGTTCCAAAATGATATCTCTCTGAAAATCTCATCTAATAACTGAGAAAGCAAAGCCACTTCTTTTATAACAAAGTTTAATTTGGCATCTCTACATGCCTCTGCATTGCACCAAATCTGGACTTTGAATCCACTTCACTAGAAATGAAGTTTTACTGGATACAGGTATTCTGAAGTTGGATTCAGTGTATACAGTCTGGCCATTAGTACAACGAGGTCAGCACTCATTTCTCCAGCCACACAAACAGATCCTAAGATGAGATACTACCAACATTTAAAGGAGGACATTGTTCAGAAAATCAGGTATCAGGACTAAAAATGTCCATTTAGAAGGATTTCCAGATATAAATAATTCCTGCTAGTTGATTAGCTGATCTGTTCTTGAATATCTGGTAAATCATGCCCTAACCTCTGCCTTTGAGATTTTTTTTCCAAAGACTGATGTTTCCTTTAGTTCAGAAAGTCCCATCTCAGCTTTTCCTGACTTAGTTTCCAATTTTGATTTTCATTCTATCACCTTCTGAGACTGTGAAAAATTCCCCTCCCTCATTTACATTATTATTGCCTAAAAGCTATTTATTTATAGACTGACAAAATTTACTCTCAGACCTTACCTTTCTAGGCTACTTAGCCTAACCCTATTATTTTCTCTTCTTAGCTTCCATTTCTTGCACGTGGTCCCTTTTTCTTCCCCTCCATTACAGTTCCTCTAAAGATTTTCTTAGCTGCATCTAGACAGGTAGGTTCTTTACACACTAACTGATCTAAGATAATGGTTTGTAATTCAGGATCGAGCATGTCCAGATCCTTCAAAGGAAGCAAATAGCACTCACAAATCCAAACCCCTAAGACCTTCACAACAGACTCTGACATTAGGATGCTATGCCTCTTTGTAGTCTCTTTGACAAACCAAAAAGACCTTCACATATCTATTTTCATATCTATTTTCCATACATGTCTATTTTCTAGGTCTTTAATATTTTCACTAATATAGGGTTATACTTGATGCAATGTCACATTATTCATCATTTAAAATATAGACTATACCACACAATGTATCCACCATCCATACCTTTTCAGCAGCCAGGTTTGGTCAGAGCAATGTTTACTTGCTATTTCACAATTTTCTTTGTCATTTTACAAAAAGATTAAGGAACTTGCAACCCAAACTCCCATTAGGTGCTATGCCAAAAATACAGACCAAGAGTCCATTGTATTGACTCAGGCACCCTACTAATTCTTTGCTATTTATTGGTATTTTTCATCCAGATATTGCAGTTAGTAACACAAGATGGAGCAACACAGGATGTCAGGGGTTGGAAGGGACCCAAAGAGATCAGAGTCCAACTCCCCTGCCAGAGAACAACACAGAGGAGTACATCCATACAGGTCTTGAAAGTCTCCAGAGAAGGAAACTCCACAACCTCTTTGAGGAGTTACCACATCAGATATCGAATATCTGTCTTAGAACAGATCCCTAAAAATATCAGGTGACTGTTTTGTAGGGTTTTCTGTTTTACCTAATCTTGACACAAAAATATAATCAGTGATGGGCAAAGACTCGTTGTATGTAGTTGTGACAAATCCTTGAAGTTCAGAAGTAATGAAGCATGAAAACCCATCACTGAGCCTTGTATTTTAAAAGATTTTTTTTTTCTGACCTGTAGGTCTAAGACCCATTCCAACAGCTACAAAGTGAAACAAAGGCATAACTGGAGAAGTGAAGATCATGCTGGTTGATTAAAAAAACAGCTCTGTCACTGTATGCATTGTGTGCCAAGTAAAGGGGAATACAAATCATTCTGAAAATCAAAGGATGCAAATAAGAGAAAGATCAATATGGAACGCATAGTGGCTGGAGAACATGCATAAACATGATTATTATAATAAACTTCATTGTTCAGCAACAGCTTTTCAGAAATTCTAGTGGTCTTTCTCAGGATTGGCAGTTAAAAATTCTCGAGAAATTTGGAAAGATGTAGATGTGGAGGAAACCAGCCAAACATCCACCTGCCTTGGGGAAACAGGGAGACAAATGGGCATTGTGATAAAGGTCATCTGTTAAGAGATTGTTACTCAGGGTAAGCCTGTCAAAGCAGCTCTCCTAAGAGATGAAAGCTCTCTAGTGGGAAGAAGATGTAGAAACGATCATGAAATGAACAATGTAGAATTATGGGAAAACTAAGTGACTGGTCAGTGAAGAGCAATTCAGATTTATTCTCATGCCCAAGATATCCTCACACTGGAGGTGGGACCTCGTCAAAAATAAATTGTCCATACACAGTCAGCCAAGAGACAATTCCAATAAAGAATACAATTCACTTGCATTGTGCCTGTCAATTCATTAATCATACTCTCCTCACATGAAAATGCATCCATTTTCTATTTCCCTTTGGATACCACAAAGCGAAAAATCTTCTGCCAGCTGTGATCTTGCACTGTAGGCCATAAATATTTCTAACAAACCACCCGTTGGGTTGGATTTTTTTCATTATTACTACAGGTGTAGAAATAAATTTCACTACAACTATGTTCAGCCACACGGACAAACGCTCTCTACTCTCTTTGGAGAGCTCACAACCATAACTTTCCATTTTAGTAATTTACTTTTTCCAGCCTTTTCTGTCATAAAACTTTTCTTAATTTCCCTACTTCAAATGTCTGTTCAAGAACTGTAGATCTTCATAGTTCTACATTGTCAACAGGTTTCCGAGTCCGTTGAAGAAAATTTATAGGCACTCTATCTATAACTGAGAATGACCAAGTTAAAAGTCCCCACGTCCATATACTTTGCATAATTTCACTGTCTATAACCTTACTCTCACTGGGACAATCGCACAGCCCTGGTCAGCTCATTGTCTAAATGGAGTATCAACCTGCATCAATTATTTCCTTTGAGCTACTGACAGTGAATTCAGGTAGTATTTTGCTTCCTGACAGCTCAGTCTGAATGAGCACGTAGGATACACAAGGAAAGATACTCATCTATAACCATTATTCTTGGTGGCACTATTTTAATTGAAAAACATTTGCTTTAATGTCAATACATAAACCAGGGAGCTTTCTTAATATAATGAGGAGTCTGAAATATTGAAAATGCAATAATCTTCCTTCAGAGTCATATTCCTTACTTGTTCTTCACACTGAGCCAGTTTTATTTTGCTGGTGCTTTGACTAGCCTCAGATTGCAAACCAAGCTACATTTGAAACTTGCAAAATTAATCACTGTCTTTTGATCATCTCAGACCAAGGTTACAAGCCTGAGTTTCATATAATCATCAATTATCAGTCTTGACATGAGGAGAGGCCAAAATTCTGTCCTGAGCATCAATGGCAAATGATTACTTTTTGAACCATCACTTTACAGACTTAATTAAATTCACGGCTGACCTTGAAAATGTGAATCCATAATGCCCCTTATTCCTCTACCACTAAGATCCCAAAGAGAGCATGAACTAATTGTGTGATCTGCTTTATACAGGTGAACAAAGAAGGTGCTCCAGCTCCTTTTTATCATTGAATCGAATGAAGTCCATGAGCTCTTCCATTCAGATTCTGCATTTAAATTACAGCATTGCATACTTGAATGTTTATGTCTTCCTCCATTAAAGGAAAAGATCTTTCACTGGAACACAGGCTCATTGTAAACACGTTTATAACTCCTGCTCAAATTGAAGTCATAGTTCTTCTTACAGAGCAAGGTACTGTACTAGTGGTAAAACTGCATCTTCAGACAAGCATAATTATGGGACTGAATAAAAAAATATATTTTTAAACATCGTATTAATCATGGTTTGCATTATTCCAGAAGATATTTAGAGCTTGCTAAACCTCTGAACTATTTAGATATCAGCTGTATCAAGTAAGTTCCCTGTAGTGGAATTAAAAAATATTTTACAGTTTTAAAGAATATAAAATTCAGCCCCTCCACAAGTATGTGTCCATTTCTGGGATGACCCAGCAGTAACTCCAAAGAAAGTACACAGTTCTATTAAAAAACAAAAATGAAGTTTCTGCAGCTGAAGTCACAGGAAATGTTAATGCATAAACTGTGAACTGATCTGTGCCGTAATCTGGCCACACCTGTGGGTAACTCCTACAATTTTACCAGCAGCTTTTAGGGCCACAGAAGAAAATAATAAAAGCTGCAGGAAGGCAATACTGTTAATGGCTTCATAACCAAACCTGGACTTATTGCAAAGGATGCCTTCTGTACTGGATCAATTTTGACTGCAGCTTGAAACCAAGACATGAACTTGTCTTATATTGAAAGGTCTATAGAAGCAACACAAGTCAACTTGGGGGAAAAGAAAAAAAACCAAACCATTGTATAAGTAGCATGACAACTTCTGTACCACTCTAAATTATTCTAATATTTGTTCAAATTCCCTTTGTAAAATTTTGCAGAGGAGGAAACAATATTCTCTTCTATTCAGCTCAGGACAGTTAAAAAAAAAAAATCAGCTTCTGCTGACTACTGTCTGAATATCATTTGAGGAAACTTCAACTGCTTGCACTGCTGAATGGGAGTGCTGGGACATGCCAACAGATTACTTTAAACCTTTATGACATTATGGTATAAAACAAGATTAACATCACTACAAATCAGCTACAAAAGAAGTTCAGTTCAGTATGGCAGGGAATACATGTTAAACACAATTGTGAAATAACAGTGTGATTAAAAGGCACCATTACATGTTTAACGGGAAAACAATGGAAATTCTTTCTTATATGCTTTTCCTTAAAGGAACCCTTGAGAAGAAAAGTTCCACATTTTTAGCTTTTTTTTTTTTTCTTTTAATTTATAGTCAGCATAAACCTATATGGAAGACTCTTCAATTTGCAGTGATTCTATATAGCATGACAGCCTTCCCAAAGAAGGTATGTAAAAAACCCCAAAATAATTATTTTAAGTATGAAAATCTGCTTATACCGGACTGATGATTTTTAAGGCTTAGTAATTCCTCTACCTGAAAGTAAATTCATAGGAGAATGGGAATAATCATGTCTCAGATCCCATGCAACTATTTAATTCTCCTGGAATTTTCAGTCATATTGTTTTTCTCTTTAGTGTATTAGGAACTTCCAAGTTTAGTTTTATCAAGACTGGTGTTCTGGTGTTCTCCTAAATCATTCCTAATCCTTATCCTTCCAGGACATCGTATTTAAAAACTGCATATAACTGTGTTTGAGGAAGACTTCTTTGTTGCCTATGTTGTAGCCTTTTTCATGAGTTCACCGTTTTTGAGGTTGGTTCCTTACTTAAGATTGAGGAAAGATTTGCCATTTTATATTAAATTGTGATCTCATAAAGAATGGTGAAAAGTACAACACAAGAAGAAAACAAGTCACGTATCATCCAAGAACTTAAACCTGCCTGCTTACTGCCATCATACTTCATTGCAATTTTACCACAGAACCACAGAACTCTTGAAGTCTCAATAAGTCCAGCTACTTGGCTAGAACTTGCAATCTCACCACTACTGCTAAGCAGCTACCACTAAGTCATGTCTCTAAGTGTCACATTCACAAGTCTCTTAAATACCTCCAGGGATGGTGACTCCGCCACCTCCCTGGGCAGCTCATTCCAATGTTTTATAATATTTTGTGTGAATATTTTTTTCTTAATATCCAATGTAAACAATTTTGACCAGGCAATAGTAAAAATATATGCAAACTATTGTTTTGATTACTTTGGCTTGTATGTGGTCTGATTTCATTTAGATTCTTCTTTTTTTATTATAAACTCACCCACGATTCCAAATTGTTTAAATTAAATTAGTATTTTAGCAAGAGACTTTTCCCCACTCACTCACAAATACTGACCATTTGTGAAGTATACATGGTCTTCCGATCTTGTCTTGACCAAACCCAAAATATTTCTGAATATTGAAGTACTGAAATCCAAGTATCCACGTGAGTTTATAGCCTCGTGTGTTACAGAGATAGTCATGACAAATAAGCAGTGGGCTACAGTTTCTCCAGTGGGTGATTCAAGAGTCCCAGTAAGTGAATCTCCAACTCATATTTGTTCTTTCTCTCATGCTTCAGTACTCTAGCAGCTGTAGTAAGCATCTAGGGAGATGAGCTTTGCCAAACTAGAATTGGCCTTTGTGAATACTTCCCTTTCTATGAGGAAACATAGCATCCAAGCTATCACTCCTTTCATTTAGTGCTTAAAAAAAAAAAAAAAAAAAAAAAAAAAAAAAAAAAAAAACTAAATTCTAAAGACTCTGAAGTTGGGGTGTACACAATTTTTTTTGTACAAATGAATCTTCTGTGTTTCTCCTTGGTCTGAATACTTAAAATATTTGCCCATCTCTACACTGCAATGTATTGGTCAGGACTGAATGAACTACACTGTACAGAGGACTTGGGAGTAAAATAATACAGGCATTATGTTATAATTTATTTACAGAAAGAGTAACTTGAGAAAGTATGGCTGTTGGTAATCAGGTTTTCATTTGCTGGATGTGCAATGAGCCTTCATACTTCCAGCTGGGTTTCATTCATGGCTGTCGAGTCTCTGTGTGCAGATATGCTATACATCCTACAGGAGGGAGAAAGCACAACAATCATTCTGTTCTCTACCAAGCTGACAATTAAGTTCCTGATTCTGGAAAGTTGTATTTCCAGATCATTTTTTTCACTGCATAGTCCTAAGAAAGTCAGCCTGTATTCAGCATAGGGGACTAGGTGAAACATTCTTTTTCCTTCAGAATGATATCATGGATGTTATACACAAATCTAGATATCAGAGATTCACTGAAAACTACTTTGGATTTGTCTCCCATTTGCCTAAAAGTGCAGAAGGACTTTTAGTAAACAATTAATTCAGTACATCAAGTATTTACAATGTATGTAAACTGTATGTTCTGCAGATAAGATAAACTTGAGTGCAAGATTATGGAATAACCTGCTAAGGGAAGCTGTGGAAGCTCAAGATATTGGCTCACTGTCTGAATGATACATCAAAAAGTGCTGGAATAGGTAAGGAAATAATATAACAATGGAACTGGCCTTTATGCCACTAATATGTACATACAGAGGCACATATGGTCTGGGTTTTTAAAGCGAATTACTGTACTGGAATTCTGTGGATTCACAGTCACTTACAATAGCATTTGTGGCATTTGTATCAGTCTGCACTGTCAGCCTAACATCCATCATTATCTAATTGTGCAGTTGCAGAAGTTTGATACTTGTCTGGCATATGACAGAACTAAAGTAGTTTTTCCATCAAGTGCACAATTAGTGTTTCCAGAAATAACACTGGTGGTCAGCACAGATTTTGCCAGAAAGCTGTAAATAGAAACAAGGCTTCTTTAGAAGACTTTATTAGGATTTTACTTGTTTGGTCTGTTTTGTGGTTGTTTCTTTTGTATGAGTGGTACCTACAGAGTGATTAAGGAATTATTTTCTCTCTCTGATAATTCTGTGGCTGAAAGGCATTGTATTAACAGGTTAATTATGTAAGGAATTATAAGACAATTCTCTCCCATTTAATTCACTGACAGTGAAGGTTATCAACACCAGAGGAGATAACCCATATGATGATGTGAAATAAAAGGAAGAGGGGGACAGAACTAATCTAAAACCCACAGAAACCGGGGGCAGGGAGGGGGGAAGAAAGAAAGAAAGAAAAAAGAAAAAAAAAAAAAAAAATGAAAAGGAAAAAGAAAAAAAAAAAAAAGCTCATTTCTAAGTATATCAGGGGAGTTGTAGATGAATCTAGAAGTAAGAACCATCTCCTTTATTCTCTTTTCATGCATAGGCTTTACAAATGCCCATGAAAAGAAATACCCTGAATAGCTCATAGTATAAACAATAAGATTTTGAAAGCTATGCCTTGGTACTTTTTGGAACATTGTGTACTTAAAGACATCCTACTTCTCAAAGAAGAAATTACCTTGATTTCTTCAAAGAGCTCTTCTTCTGCAGTGGCTTCAATCCTCCTGACCGGCAACAGGCAAACTTACAATCAATGACCTGATAAATAATTGGGTTGTACATGGCTGCTGATTTTGCAAGCAGAGTTGGTACCACTGAAAATTGAATGGGGACAGAATCCGGCTGTCCAAAGGCCGACCATACAGAGACCACAGCATAAGGGATCCAAGCAATGAGGAACCCTGCACAGATCAACATTGCCACCTTGTGAGAGGAAAAGAGAGAAAGAAATTAATGTGGCAGAGTTGGACACTGACTACAGCACAGAGCTAGGAATTCAAGGGAACATGCCCTAGAATAGAAAAGAAAAAATATAACTTGCTTCCAATAAATATGAACTAAATTTGTGTGAATTTTTCTTGTCTTTCTTTAGTGCTTGTTTTGCTTTCCCTTGACACAGAGCAGTTAGTGAGAGTTATCACAGACCTCTGAACATGCTGTAAGGTCTGGCTAAACAAGAGGAAACTAAATGAGCTCTCAGAAAATAATAATTCTTTTACATCAGATTGGAGAAGAGTCCCCTCAAAACATACAAACTCCATTCTTTAGGAATATATATAATGTAGAGCAGTGAATGTCTTTCAAAATCTTAGCAAGATATTTTAAATTAACTCAGGTTGAACTGGAAACATTTCCTACAGGGTTTCTCTTGGGTTTTGATGTTGTGGGTTTGGTTTTGGTTGTTTTGGTTGTCTGTTTGTTTTTCCTTTTTCTGTCTTATTTGAGGAGTTTTTAAACTGCTATAGCCTCTTCCAACCAAATATTTCTCAAATACTCAAAAAATCCCAGGCCCTTTTCCATTCCAAAGTAAACAATCATGCACTGTGAAAATCAAACCAAAAACCATTATTAAGTACATGCCCACTAGATTCTCAGGCTTTTAAAATCAGATTCCAAAGGTCATTAAAACAAAGTCTTTGAAGAATTCTCCAAGACCGAATTAGGTCCTGATGGTTTGTGGGAGTGGGGAATTTGTTTATGAGAGTGTATTCCTACACATATTACAGTGGCATTACCAATAAACGAGGCAGAAGCAAAGGAAATTAGCAATAGAAAATGAGTTTGCAACAACCTGATCTAACTCAGGGCTTCTTTCTCTCTTCTAGATTGTGATGATGTCCCACAGAGAAGGTGTCAAAACCTGGTGGGATCGACAATCTGCAATAAGGCTATCCACTGGTAATATAAGTAAGGAGAAGAGTTTTGATAAAGGAGGTCTACATTTTGCCTGCATCCAGGAGGGATATGTGACCTATCTTCTATGTCAACCATTTGAGTTCCTTTCAAGACAAATATGGAAAAATATGAGCATGAAGTTATTCTTTCTCTGTCTCTACCTTGCCTCATCTGCCAGCAGCATCCTGGTTCCTGCTGCTCCTGCTTTGTCACCTGGCCAGCCAAACACGTGGTGGGAGCGTTCTCCTCCTGAATCTACCTCCATCCATTTCTATTCATTTCTATCCAATCTGGTTCTATATTTTTTGTAGCTTGTTTCCCTTTCCTATACCTTTCTGTAACTCCTCTCACCTAAAATACTTTTTATTTATTGTTAAATATTTTTTCTTTCAACTTCCAAATTGAATCAAAACTATTCTTTGGGTGTTTTAGCCCTTTTCACTCTCTACATCTAATCCTTTCTTTCCAAAGTAGGAAGAGGGGAAGGAATCCTATTATTGCATTATTCTGTTAGGCTTTTAGGCTCTAGGAAGCTTAAACCAGAACCAATACACATTGTCACAGGAATAAATGTAGCCATTGGGATATATAGTAAAAATATTAAACAAAAATTGTTTTGGGACAAAATTTGTAATTTTTATACTTTACCTGAACCATCCTGTCTGCACTCAGTCATAGCCTGATACAGCTTCAAATGACATACAATGAAGAACAAATGCCATTGTACTGCTGCCGTTGACAGATGATTATGCTGCATCTTAATTGATTGTGGTACATGTGCATTAATTTGATATAAGGAAACACTGCAGCAAAAAAATCATCAGAAAGCACAAGTTTTCTGGATGTTGCATAATCTTTTGTGAAGCCTTTGCTTCAACATCTTAATGGTAATTCTATTTTCAGGGAAAATTCACTGTGCTACTAATTTAATCGGGTTGCGATGGAGACATTTTTTCCTTGTTTATATATATACCAGCATTATGTTCTCCAGTGTAGATTTGAGACAGAAGATGTGTCAACTCACATTAAAGTTTTGCATGATCCTTACAATATGGCAAAAATAAACCTGCAACTCTGAATCAGATTTTCCCCTTGTTCTTCAAAGGAAAGGTCCTGAATGACTACAAAACAGTCCAAGGCTGAAGTGACCCATTTTAAAGGCAAGCACAGTTTTGCCAGCTGTACTGGCAGCACTGGCCACACCAGTAGCTAGCTGAGGTCTCCATCATGTTTAGACATAATGTCACTTGTTACTGTGTGTTATTTAACTTTCAGTTCAACTCCACAAATTTATAAAAATTCAATCACCCAAGCAAAGGATGCTGCTTGTCTTCACATGGCTTAGGAGGGCTGGTGAATTTTTCATGACTAAGAAATC
>VWZI01006240.1:171002-211086 GCA_013396835.1 Psilopogon haemacephalus | reverse complement strand
TTTCTGTACAAGTGTGTATTTTGAGAGATCTCCTGGCACAGTTATCAGTATCAGTACAGTTACCAGTACCAAATAAAAAAACAGATTCTATCAGGAAAGGAAGATAGGGTATTGTCTGAGATGGAAAACTAATTTTATCACTTGAGTTCATTTTTATCAGCAGCTCATGGATGAACTTAGATGATAAATTGATTGTGTAAAAACAATTGCAGTATCACAGGAGTGATTTTGGTTTATATCTTCATCAACAGAGGAGCAACAGCTGTCTGAAAGTTTTATTTCCCTGCCACAATAATCTGCTTTTCATCTGTTTTTCTGTTATAATTCCTGTGCATCTCAAACACCTTAAAATAGTTCTTTGCAGCTGTTTCTGAAACTAAATGGGGCTTTATGATGTGCAACAAAGGTCACAAAGGAAAGCTGTGGCAGAATTTCAGAACAAATCATGATCTCGGAGACTTGAGTACTCTATTCACAAAATTATGTTTCAATTCCCATGTTTTCCTATCATCACAGAAGATAAAGCTAGAAGAACCATGTTCGGAGCACTGTACTACCTCTCAGCAGAGGAGAGTACATGAGTGAAGTTCTCCAAGTCTGCTTTTATGATCCAGCAGAGCAAATCTTGCTACATACCTTGGTCAGCTTCATTTCAAGTATGTGGCTGTTCTGAATCCTGGTGTCATAGTGAGCAACCTCTTTGGTGGATGATTTGACCTTCATAATGATTTTGACATAGGAAAACACAATCACAGCAGTTGGGAACAGGAGGCAAAAGAAAAGAATGCTCAGAATGAAAGCCTGGCCAGCAACGGAAGCCTGTGCCAGCCACCAGTCCAGAGTGCAGGAGGTCCCAAAAGGCTCAGGAGCATAACTTCCCACACCAGCAAAAGGCACTGTAGCCCAGAATGTAGCATAGGCCCAGATTATTGCCAGGCAGATAAATGCATGATGTCTTTTAAGCCAGGTACCTGCAAGATAATGCAAGAGTTACAAGATCAGGTCTATATTTTTCTTGTACAATTGAACATGTCATTCTACACACAGTAGGAGTTTGCTTGGCTGTTTGACTACAACTCTGTAGGGTGATAAAATTAAGGAATCCTCTGGGTTGTAAAAGACCTTAAAAATCATCATGTTCAACCATAACTTTAAAAATGCCAAACTTGCTACTAAACCCTGTCACTAAGCACCACACCTACCCATCTTAAAGGCCTCCAGGACTAGTGGCTCCACCACTTCCCAGGCAGCCTCTTCATGTACATAAAAAATTACCTTTGATTTGGATCAAAGCTTTGATTCCACTTTTATTTTGAAAAAAATAATTCCTGCATAGTGGGATGATGTCTTTCAAACTCAGATAAGATGACCTTCCCTGCACTCATATTTAAGGAAAAAGCATAGACATGGCAGTATCTGTGGAAGGAGGACCACAGATTTTAATTGATAGCACACTCAGCTACTGGACAAACCAACTTGCTCACATTTCCTAGATGTAAACATTTCTTGAAAATTAACATTATGTGATGTCATGGTAGACCTGAAGGGTCAAAATAGGCCTGTATGTGTGCTGGTTTGCCCAGACATGTTTTTCTGCCTTCCCTGTGTTTTTGGGGAAGAAGCAACGGGTGGGAAAAGAGATAGAAGACAGTGCCATGGATTCTGAGCACTCTGGCTTATATAACTTGTTTTTCTCCTGTTTGAAACCCATGGTAAACAAGGTGCACGCATTAGTCTCATGCTATACCTGTGCTGGGCCTATGCTCTTTCCTCATATGGTATAAGTAAACCTATGCTTTCACCCAAATATGGTAAGACTTGGCCTACTGCCACTCTGATTGGATATGCTAACGTCCAAAAGCGTCCAATCGATCTCAGGCATTGATACTAAAAGCAGATAAGCAGATAATACAGAGTGCTTTTGCCATGCTTATGCTTCTGCCATGATTTTGCTATTATTCTGTGCTCTGCATCCATGCCTGCAATGCCTTATTATTGTTATATAGCTATATAAGCTATAGTCCACCCTGGGAGCATTGAGTCTTTCCAGGAGCAACTTGAATAGTCTTCACACAATTAGCAGTGTGAGATACATGCAGATGTATCTGCTGAAATACATCGTAAGACATCTGCCTGTACCCACAGCAGCCTGCATCTCCTGAAGCCTAGAGGTATGCAGATCTTTGAAAGCCAGGAACAGGTCAGAAAACTGTCAGCACTCCCTTTTCCTTCCTTCCTTCAGCAGCCTGTGGAGCCTGGGGTGAATCAAGCCTCAGCCACAGCTGCAGCCAGCAGCCAGACCAGCCAGAAACCTACAAGTGTTCTGGGTATTTTCAATTTATAGATAACCCTGCAAGACAGAAGAAGTTGTGAGTAAAGCCTAAACTTTGCATATTACCTAGATTCTGCCCTAAGCAGAAGGGGGCCTGAATTCCATCTGATGGAGAAGCAATACTATTGATGGCAAGATATCTTCCAGTGTTAATTAATAGTTACAATTATTGATCATTTATGCATATTACTTCTAGATCTAGATATTGTTTATGTAATTGTTCTGCAACTGCTGCAATCAACCCTGGTTAATTTTAAAACTAAGAGGTCAAGGATTGGAAAAGTTTGGATATAAAAAAGTTAATAAACTATATTAATTTCAGAAAATCATATCTCATTAATTAATAATAACCCCTCCATAACATGTGATTGATAATATGTGGGTGTATATGTATATATTATCATGATAGAATCTGTTGTACGTGCCTCAAGTTGCATAAGCAAGATGCCTTTTATATGTAGTCACCTTGAATATTCCCTTTCCTATACTCATTTAATATACATTGTTTGCTTTCTTACCATAAGACAAGTGGCAGATTTTTAGGTATCTATCCAAGCTGACAGCTGTCATGGTAATAAGGCTCCCACAGCCGAAGAAGAAACCAGCCCATCCATACCAGCGGCAACCCATCCATCCAAACACCCAGCGGTGAGAAAAGAAGGAAATTATACTAAAGGGTTTTCCTACAACTTCAAAGAAGAAAGAAAAAAAACAAGTCAGTTGACTGATAAATCCATCACTGATAAAACCACCCTTTTTCTGAAAAGTAGACCGTCCCCTTTACCCAAAGCTAGTACCAGTAAAAATGGTCTGCCATGTGAAGAGAGGGCTTCGAACACTACAAATGTGATGACTTGCATGACCTCCATGCACAGGACTAAGCCTAACACAGCTGTATCTATCTAGATCCCATAGCATCTATGCTGCGGTAGGATGAGGAAAGCCTGCAGAATGGCTAGAAACAGGTGCTTTATTGCAGGCCACATGAACCAGAAGTAAACTCAAACTCTGGTATTGGGCATCTGCAGGCTCTTCCCATTATGAAAACTTCAAAGTATGTGTTAAGACCACATGCAAACAACCCCCAGTCTGTAAATGGTACAATTGATTGGTGAATCTGGGTTGGAAACAGGTGCAGATCTAGTTATGCTACACCCCTACAATCAATCAAGTGTCTTCAAACACAAGTTAAGATTGTTCAACCTGGAGAAGACTCCAACAAGACTTTTTAGGTCTTATAATTCTTAAAGGAGGCTTAAAAGAAAGCTAGGGAGGAACTATTAACAAAGATATTTAGCAGTAGGACGAGGGGCAATGTTTTTAAATTAGAGCAGGGTAGGTTCTTTACTGTAAGGGTGGTGAAACATTGGAGCAGGTTGCTCAGGGAGGTAGTGCAGGCCCTGTCTCTGGATGCATTCAAGGTCAGACTTGATGACTCTCTGAGCAACCTGATCTAGTTGGGGATGTCCCTGCCCATTGCAGGGAGGATTGGACTAAATGACCATTAAAGGTCCCTTCCAACCCAGTGCATTCTATGATTCTATGATACACAGGATAAAGAAATTTGCCTTTAGAGAGGACTTCTGCAAAGCTTTCAAGGCTGGACAGTAGGATGCATGGTGTGGTGAAGTGGAGACCAGTGACAAGTGGAGTCCCTGGAGTCTTGGGATCAGTCTTGTTCAACATCTTTGTGGGTGACATGGACAAAGGCATTGAGTGCACCCTCAGCAAGTTTGCTGATGACACCAAGCTATGTGGTGCAGCAGACACGCTTGAGGGCCGGGATGCCATGCAGAGGGACCTGGACAGGCTGGAGAGGTGAGCACAAGCCAACCTCATGAGGTTCTATGATTCTAAAGGCCAACAAATTGTTTGCACAAAGTCAACTTTCTCTTCATCAGCACAAGACTGGGGGCGCTGGATCAGCGTAAAACGATTCCTGAGGTAGTTTTGAACAAGTGGCTGGTGCCACCCTGTGGAAATCTGCAGCAAACAGAGCCACATCAGAACCTGTTTTGTACAAGGAGCTGAGGGAAGTGCATGAAATACAAGGATTTTGGAAAAAATCCTATCTTCACTCTAATCAGTCCAGCAGACAGAACACATCCTGTTTATCTTCCATTAACACCTGTTCACATCCATTAACATCTGTTTGTGGAAACTGCAATAATTTTATATACAAATCTTTAAAATGGAGATAGAGATCCCCTTAGAAGACAAGGTGCCCAGGCGGTATGTGAGTGACATACTCTAATTGGCAGCCTTTGTGCTAGGAGGGCTCCCAAGCAAATTGTAATTTGCATGGTTAGGGTATATACATAGTTATACTCCAAATGCACTGCAACAGAAATTCTCCTGAAACACTTTGTCCCATTGGAGTCAGATATGAGGCATGTAAATTAAGGTAGACTCCTAGGACACAAAGGAGACAGGAATAGGCACAGGATGGGTAAAAACAGGTCTGGTGGTCATTTTCTCCCTCCTCACTTCTAGGTGCTGCAAGGTGGAAATAGTGTTTCTAGGTCAGGTATACTAAAAAAATAGTAGGTATTTCTTTGTGTGATAGCAGAGCATTTACAGTAACACCTTTCTTAAGCTGAATTGTCATCTTCTTCAGAAAAATAATGTTGTCAAATCACTGATATATATCAAAATTACTGGCAGTTGAGAGGCTGAGCAGCTCCTTGGTTGTGTACAGTAAAAGCACAATGAGCATCTGTGTTGGTTTGAGCTAATTGGACGATTTGAGTGAGAAAGTAGACTATTGGCTGAAAAGAGATAAATACAGTGTGTCACTTCACTGAGTTTTACTGAGGAAAGAAAAAAAAAGTTGTTTTAAGAATTGTTCTAAAAACAACCAGATTAGCAGACCACTTCTGTCTGTGCTGGCTGCAGCTGCTTTGTCCCCTTTGTCTCTGTCTTGGTAGCTAATTCAGAGTAAAACTACTAACTCCTTCCTATTACTAACCCCCCTGGCCAATTTATTTCAGCTTATCTGCAGAATCAACAGGTGGTGAGATAAGACTGGGGAAGGGGGGAAAGGTGGTAGGGGGGTTTGGTTACCCTCTCTTGGGGATTTTGGTCTCCAGGAGGGGTGTGGTGTCTGTACTACCTTTTCACTGTATATATCTGTAAATATCTGTTATATCTTGTAAATATTTGCATTGCTGTAAATATAAAGCTTCATTTATTAACTTCCAGTGTTTTTCTGAGTTTTAGCTGGGGTTTACAACGGTGGGGGGGCAGGTAACTGCAAACCCACTACAGCATCTAGTTTTGAAAACTTGGAGCCATCACTTTTTGTTGTTTAATGCTATTTAGGCATTTGGATGAAGGCAAAAACATTTGGCAGAGACAAGGGCAGGAAAACGCTGCACTGGAACTGAGGGCAGAGGTCCCAGTGTATGTAAAACATAGGGATAAATGACTTCGGAAGTATGGAAACATATTGTCATTGATATTTCACTAGGCATGGTCAGCTGGACCACATCAGGTCTTTACATTCACTGGATTGTCACCTTCCAAAACATTGTTTTCTAAAGGATGCCCTCTGTAATTGCAAGTAGCCTTGAACAGGTGACTGAGACTCAAGAGCCAAAAGAATGATCTCCAAAAGTTCTTGACTTTGCAACTTCATGTGAAAGTTTTCAAAGCTCTCTCCTCTAATTCCAGGGAATCAAGGCTGTGAGCCTGAAATTAAAATACTTCCAATTCACTGATGCTGCTCTTATTCTATGAATAGAAACTAATGTCTATTTTCCTAACTCAGAGATCATAAATCATAGAATCAATCAGGTTGGAAGGGACCACAAGGATTATCTAGTTCCAATTCCCCCTGCCATACTCAAGGACACTCTACCCTAGATCAGTCTGCCCACAGCCTCATCCAGCCTGGCATTAAACACCTCCAGGGATGTGACCACAACTACCTCCCTGGGCAACCCATTCCAGGCTCTCACCACTCTCATGCTGAAAAATTTCCTCCTCACATCCAATCTGAATCTCCCCACCTCCAGGGTTGATCCATTCCCCCTAGTCCTGCCACTACCTGATAGCCTGAAAAGTCCCTCCTCAGCTTTTCTCTAGACCCCCTTCAGATACTGGAAGGCCACAATAAGGTCACCTGGGAGCCTCCTCTTCTCCAAACTGAACAGCCCCAACTCTCTCAGTCTGTCCTCATAGCAGAGGTGCTCCAGCATGTCCACATCCCTCTTGTAAAATAGGATCTCCAGAACTGGATGCAGTACTCTAGGTGGGGTATCACCAGAGCAGAGCACAGCAGTAGAATCACCTCCCTCGACCTGCTGGCCACACTTTTCCTGATGCAGCCCAGGATCTGGTTGGCTTTCTGGGCTGCTGGCTCATGCTGAGCTTCTCGTCCACCAACACCCCCAAGTCCCTCTCCGCAGGGCTGCTCTCCAGCCAGTCACTGCTCAGCCTGTATTTGTGCTTGGGATTGCCTCAACCCAGATGCAGGACCTTGCACTTGGCCTTGTTGAACCTCAAGAAGTTGGCTTGTGCCCACCTCTCCAGCCTGTCCAGGTCCCTCTGGATGCCATCCCTGCCCTCCAGCATGCCTGCTGTACCACACAGCTTGGTGTCATCAGCAAACTTGCTGAGGGTGCACTCAATGCCTTTGTCCATGTTGCCCACAAAGATGTTGAACAAGACTGGTCCCAGGAATGATCTCTGAGGGACTCCGCTTGTCACTGATGTCCATTTGGACATGGACCCATTGACAGCTACTCTTTGGGTGTGGCCATCAAGCCAGTTCTTTATCCACCTGGTAGTCCACCCATCAAACCCATGTTTCACCAGCTTGGAGACCAGGATGTGGTGCTGGACAGTGTCAAAGGCCCAGGTAAATGACATAAGTTGCTCACCCCTCATCTATTAATGTTGTGACCTGTTCATAGAAGGCCACCAGGTTTGTCAGGCAGGATCTGCCCTTGGTGAAGCCATGAGCCATGCTCACTGGACCAAATCACTTCTTCACTATTCTCCTGTCTTAGTAGTGTCTCCAGGAGGATCTGCTCCATGATCTTACCAGGCACAGAGGTGGAACTGACTGGCCTGTAGTTTCCTGGCTCCTCCTTCCTACCCTTTTTGAAAATGGGAGTTATGTTTCCCCTTTTCCAGTCAGTGGGGACTTCACCAGACTGCCAGGACTTTTGGAATATAATAGAGAGGGGTTTAGCAACCTCATCTGCTAGTTCTCTCAGTACCTGTGTGTGTATCCTGTTAGGTCTCATGGACCTGAACACTTTCAGGTTCTTCAGGTGATCATGAACCTGATCTTCACTTATGATGGGCAGCTCTTCCTTCTTCCTTCCAGTCCCTGCCATTATCTTCCATGACACCGGGAGTGTGGCTGGAGGCCTTTGCAGTGAACACTGAGGTAAAGAAGTCATTGAGAACCTCAGCCCTTTCTATCTCACTTGTGACCAATTCACCTGTTTCCTCTCTGAGAGGAGCCACAGATAAAAGAGGCAGTTGCTACAGAGGAAATTAGTACCTTTGATAGGCTGATGGCCACTTGTGTTTTCTGGTTCTTTCCTATCATGCTTCTCTCCACTCACATTTGGTTAACTATGTCTTTTTCAGGCACCTATATCCCTCCTTGTGCACCCTACAGCAAGAAAAATTAATTTTCTTGAACCTTAATAGCAAACTATGTTGTGGTTATTGTGCCAGGGTACACATGGGAGCTGTCTTTGAAGGCCTGCTCAGTGCTAGGGTAATAAATTGATAAATTCAACCCTACTTTTTCCACTGTACTTTTCATTTCTTCCCAACAAGTTGTCCAGCAATGTTGTTTACTAACCTTCTCTGTTATTTTATGCAAATAATAGTGCAGAAATATCAGTAGCAAAAGCCATTTGGGGCTCCCACAGCATCCAGAGGACTGTCTTGCTGCTGCCAGAAAGAATGGTGGTATAGTAAAAATGAGTAGAAATAAGACATAAAATTACCTGAAATGCCCAGATCACACACTGCTAAGTTAACAGTCATTATCTCAGCAGGTCTCAACTTCTTTTTTCGCTTTGAGGACATGAAAATAACATACCCATTTCCCAGAGTTGAAAGAATCCCTGTAAAAATGAAGAAAAAAATATATATCAAATTAGCAATCTTCTCAAAACCAGCAATATCCCATCTTTCTTATGAAATTCTCTGACATTTGCAGCCTGAACCTGGGGTCCCAAGGCTAGAAACTTTCCTCAGAAACATAATCTCATCCTCATTATGCAGCTCATAGAGTCATCTGCTGCAGACATCTCCCTCCCACAACAAATGCTACTTTACCCTCTGCAGCAGAGCATTGCCTTCAGTCCCTCAGTCTGCACAGTTATTGACTGAATGCCCACAACAGAAATCTCATCATTCCTCTGATCTGATCTGCCTTATCCACAAGAATTAAATTCATCTATCTGTAATCACAAGGGCACCAGTCTCTGACAAATCTTCATTTTACTAAAAACTACAGTTGAAGACTGAGGGATACATTTCTAAAGTAATATAAATTAAGCTATTAATATCACCTATTAAAATTTACAACATAAATTTACTTCTATTGTAAGAAAAAAAATTATAAATTACATCTCATTTTAACTTCCAGGTAGAATATAGCATATGAGGAGGGATCCTTCTCATGCTGACTGACATCTTTTTTGCTATATAACCACACAAAGACCTGCAGGTCCCAATGCTGCAGGTGATTAATGATGCTCATCACACCGGTACCAAAAACTGCAGAGTTCCCAGTTTCCTTAAAGAAAACTATTTCTTCACTAACTCATCTTTGAAAGAGTTTGAGCCCAGAGTGAGTGTTTTACAGTGGAAACACAGGACAAGGCACAACACTGCCCCAAGACCCCACCTGGAGTACTACATCCAGCTCTGGAGTCCTCAGCACAAGCAAAACATGAATCTGTGGGAGCTGCTCCAGAGGAGGTCACAGAAGTGCTGGAGCACCTCTGCCATGAAGAAAGGCTGAAGTTGTTCAGCCTGGAGGAGAGAAGGATCCCAGGAGACCTCACTGGGCCCCTTCAATACTTAGAGGATATTTGTTATAAAGATGGAGACAATCTTTTTAGCAGTACCTGTTGCTTTAGGAGAAAGGGTAATGGTTGTAAAGTGGATTTAGACTAGATACAAGAGAGAATTTTTTTACAATGAGGGTGGTGAAATACTGACCCAGGTTGCCCAGAGAGGTGTTAGATGATCCATCCCTAGAAACATGTCCTGCTTGAGCAGGGGGGTTGGACTAGATGATCTTCCGAAGTTCCGTTGAACACCTAACATTCTGTGATTCTGTGGATGGGGCTCTGAATAATCTGATCTAGTTGAAAATGTCCTGGCTCACAGCAGGGTGGCTGGACTAGATTACCTTTAAATGTCCCTTCTAACCTCAAACAGTCTATGACTCTATGATCCCTTTCAGGAAGCAAGAGTCACCTTCAAAGGTGAACACTCCACAGGGACTATGGCCCATGGAGGCCTCACAAAGGAGGAAAGGAGACAAGTAAGGAGAGAGAAGTAGAAGAGTGAGGAGCAAGGAATGCCAAAGTCCCCAGCCTCCTACACTGCCATTATCTTACAAAAGGGACCTACAACAGCAATGAGGAAGATGTTGGGGTGAAGTTCAGCCTAGAAAAGGAGGAGGAAAGAAGTTTTCCTTCAGTGTTTTATATTTGTCATCTTTAAATTCACTACCTGAACCAGTAATTAAAAATTAAGTTAAACTCCCCACAATGAGTCTGTTTTGCCCACAACAGTTATTTATTTTCCTGTTCTTAACTCCACTTCATCCTTACCTCCACTGCTTTCGCTCTTCCTATTTTCTGTCTGTCCAACTGCAGGGACTGTAAGCAAGTGGCTGCCCTTGTGCTTGGCTAGCAGCTGAGGTCAACCCTCCATGCTATTATAAAAACGTTATAGGTAACCCAATTTTTCTCTGTCTGTAAGGGGACAAAGTCACTCTTTGTGATACCTCCTACCCACGTCTTTGGTGGGAAAATGAAATTATGTCATGTTTCCAAAAGACCCCAGCAATCCCCTACCCACCCAGCAACACCATGATCTCCAAATATTCTGCCTATAGTTTTTGTCAGAGTCTTTTGGGAGGCCAGATCTCAGGAATTAAAGATCATGGATTAAAGAGATAATTAATTGTTTACTCTGGCCCATCAATGGAACAATATCACTGCAAGGATGCTGTGTGCTCACAAACCCAAGAAACTCAGCCTGGGAATATCAACAAGGCAGACACAAAAATAGTTTCCAGAAGGGTAAAGCCAGACAATTTGCCAAGAAATATGAGCAGTCAGAAAATCAAAAGTTTACCAAACTCAAGAGTAAAATACTTTAATTTTTAATATTTCAGTACAAATGCAACACTCATGTAATTAGAAACACTTTTTATTTTAATACTAACAGTATTGCTTTCTACATTGTTCTTTAAAGCAAACAGGTCAGAATCTGGCCTATCATTGAATTTTTGGTTTTCTCAGCACATTTTATTTATGCTTGGTGAATGGATGCTGAAGACTATCCTATTCTTATGGCTCAAAACTTTAATCTGAATTAGAAACAGATATAGGTATTCATATGAATTGTTTTCTTCTTTGCAGCTGGAGTGGATGAATCTCAATGTTGAGAATTATTTTCATACATCTTAATCCTTTTCTCTGATAATGCCTTTACTCTCTGGTGATATTTAGGATATCTAGAATGCCAGAAATCAGTGTGAAATACCTTTCAAAAGCACCAGACATTTTCCTGGATCTTTTTCAATTGTCTGGTATTCTGGAGAGATGTCTTCATCAGAGAAGCCTCTAAAGCAACAGCTTGTTGTTAATATCAATGTTTCAGAGAGCCCCAGCCCTCCTAAACCTAAAGCTGGAAGGGGTCCAGTGATAATTTAACTTGCCTCTTATCTACATTTGCATATAGGAATTTCTTGTCTGAATTCTTTTTCAGTGCCTCAGTGATAGAAACTTCACAATCTCCTTAGGTAAGCCATCTAACGCTTCATTTTTTGTACTATTCAAAGTATTTTTCTAATAACTAGATAAGTCCTCACTGGTTTAGGCTTCCACCTCTGCTAGGTGCTGGTAGCCTGTGTGTCTGGATAGAGCCTGGGGTTGGAAAAGACTCTTCACACTTTTCTAGGAGCAATAATTCAGGGCACAGCTGTCCATGACGTGGCCTTCCAGGATCTGAAGGGGGCCTACAAAAAAGCTGGGGAGGGACTTTTTAGGCTATCAGGTAGTGACAGGACTAGGGAGAATGGAGCAAAACTGGAGGTAGGGAGATTCAGAGTGGATGTGATGAGGAAGTTCTTCACCATGAGAGTGGTGAGAGCCTGGAATGGGTTGCCCAGGGAGGTGACTGGGGCCAGATCCCTGGAGGTGTTTAATGCCAGGCTGGATGAGGCTCTGTCCAGTCTAACGTAGGGTAGAGTGTCCCTGGGCATAGCAGGGGTGTTGGAACTAGATGATCCTTGTGGTCCCTTCCAATCCTGACTGAATCTATGATTCTATAGAGGAAAGGCCAAGCTCAGATACATGACCTGCAGCTAAAGGTGAAAATCTGAACAAGTAAGACTTTTTTTTCCATCTGACACTAGTGTTAAACAACCAGAGGGGATGGGGGAAAAAAAAAAAAAAAAAAAAGGTACTTCAGAATTTTGTTTTCAATTAAGCTGCTTCACAACATGCTGAGAAAGTGTGCAACAACCATTTGCAAATCAATAGACACTCGCCGTGGTCTTTCAAGGTGGCTGACAGCCAGCAGGGCTCTGCTCAGTAGTTAGCTGCCTTACCCAGCTGTACAGTAAATCAATCCAGTCAGTGATGGAAAAGCTAGCAGGGGAAGTGACAAAGTGAAGAGAATTGGATTCTTACAACCACATGTACTGCTTGGCTACTTTTTGGAGACAGTTGAAAAAGTACACATGGAAATGAGCTAGTCAGGACAAATGATCACACATTCCCTGGGCACTTACCACAGATTGGTCACGACCTCTGATACTCTTCAAAGACAAAAAAATGGGTTATTTATATTTTGAAACTGCAATACTTCAGTTGTGCAACCATCCAGTTGCTAAAAGCTCTGCAAGTTGGCTGATGGAATTCCAGCCTTGTTCACTCATTGTGCATCTTTTTTCGCCTTTTAAAATAGATTTTAATCTTACTTGCCCCTTATACGTCTCAAGCATGAAAATATGCCCAGTAGCAATTCCACTCCTGGCTTCTCACCATTCCACAGCCTGTCCCTCTCTCTGCTTTTAAGGTGTCCACACAGGACATTTAATGGTCATTTTCAGCCCAAATAATTGTATGATTACTAAAATGTTGGTACCCATCTAAACAGGAATGAGTAACAAAGCACGCATCTGCACGATAACATGAGCTGATGGTGGCAACTCCAAGGCACAAATCCAGATAAGTACTTTAGTGCAACTCACATGAGAAATATTAACCCAAATAAAACCTTTCTAATTTTCTCTTTCTTTTTTCTTTTTTATTTTTTTTTTTTCCTTCTCCTTTGAGACCTTACTAACAAGACTAGCCCCATCTTTCCTATAGACCTCCTTATGTACTGAAACGCCACTATAAGGTCTCTGAAGAGCTTTCTCTTCCTCAGGCTCCAGATCTAAAAATATCTGAGCAGGATACCAGTGGCATCTCAGGCTATAGATGCAAGTCCAGGAAAGATGTAAATATAGTGCTTACATACGTATGTGAAGAACATAGTTTGCTCTAATAAGAGCTACACTAAGGTGTGTAATGACCATAATGGTGTCCTGGTAGGGCATAAATCCTGCCAGATCTGTCCAAACCCCGGCTGTCCTCCTCCCATTGCAGGTCCAGGAGTTGATGGATGTGAGCAGAACAATAAGGGGTTTGGCCCGAGCAAAGCCCCAAGGGTTAGGTACTTAGCACCACTAAGTCAGGTGTCTTGCACTGCCCTTCAGCATGCCAGGGTGGACACCTAGGCACAGGACTTTGAATTCATTGGCCAAAACAATGGGCGCTAGTGCCTATTGTCCAGTTTCACTTTCAAAATTGTGTATTTAAGGGGGTGATTTAGAGATCATTGTCTCCTTTTACTGCTGCTCCCACCGGGACTGGAGGACTATTCACAGGTCTTTCATGGCAGCCATTGTTGCAGTGTGTTGTGCAGCTTGCACCAGCAGCCTAGCCACAAGGCAGCTCTTTCCTCCTTCTCTACTTCGAAACTTTGTATCTTTGCACCAGCACTTCATGAGTAAGACCCCATAGGCATAGTTAGAATTTTCCCTGTTACCAGGTTTGTATTTTCCAAGTTCTGGCTCTTGAAACTGTTTAAACTGTAGAATCACGTGTTTATAAATACTTTTTGTGCAATTGCTTCATGTCGACCAAACATCTGAAGAATCTCAGGGAATTTTCCCGAATTTTTTAATATTAGTAATTAAAATTATTATTAATAACAAATTATTATTAATAATTCTCAACTGGTTATTAATAATCAAATCAAAGGGTGAAGTAACCAACCAAGTAACATGGAATACAAAAGAAATACACCAGAGCAAAATATAGGCTATGATGTCTAAGCTGCACATGTATACAGCAAAGCTATGACTTGAACTTTACTGGCACTCTTCTGGGCGCATCACAGTCTGTTTGATGTCAAGTCCACAACATCAGGAAGGTGGGAATCTTACTGAATACAATATCAACATTATTATCTGCCCTTTTTTGAAACTGTAATATCAGACTTTATGCACTGTTCATATAATTTTGGGTGCTTTTTGCACTGTCCATATAATTTTGAGTCTTCAAGGTTAGCTTTGGGTTTTTCAGTGGAAATTCATTATTTCTGTTTCTTAATTTGTTTTTATCTGTGGTTTTCAAGATGTTTCACACCTGGTAGGGGTATTTCTTAGGAACTGGATAAATTTTCACTAAATATGTACAATATTAGAGGGCAACAGGGTATATGTTGGAAGGATTCATTTCAGCTAGTCATACATATTTGGAGGGATTAAAGCTAAATTTGCTTAACTGAGTGAAAAAAAGACTGGAGGGGAGGTTTCTTTGGGCACTTCAATGAAGACATCTCTGCATAATAGCAGAAAAAAATAAACACATACGCATAGGTACACATACGCAACGGTGTATGAACATCAAGAACAGCAGAGATAGAGCTTCATCTGCCATCTCTGCTCTTTTTCATCTCTGTTTTTCATAAAGACAGAAGCAGAAGACAGACAAGAAATAAGTGTTATTCAACCTTTGTGGGAGCTCCACTGTAGAAAAGTTTACAGTGTTTAGATCAGTTGTGGGAAAGGCAACGAGAAAGAATAGGAAGGAGGAGATATAAAGCACTGAACGAAAAACATGTGGACAATTTCTTTTTTAAAGAACTGGTAGAACAACAGAATTAATTAAAACCAAAAGAAATGTCAAGGAATATGCTGTATATGTTGAATTCAGCCTGATGTCCAAGTTACTGACACACAGAGCCCAGTTTGGTGTAGCACAATTATGTGAACTTGGCTCAGTTTTGCCAAGAAAATAGCTGCAGAGCTGTGAGAAACTGCATGAACTAAAGCCATAAACCACAAGGAAGTGTACAAGAAAGAGTAGTGTCACTGCTGAAGAAACTATCAACACAAAAGAACACAACCCTGCCCACCTCCTTGAAGCAAAGAAGGTAAATTCCCAAGATTGGTAATGGAGACCAATATTTTCCAGTTTAATGGCAGTTGAATTCCTAGGACAGAAATCAGTTCCAGCTATCATCTGTGTGCACTAACCAATAAATNAAAGGCAGGGGGGGAAGGCAGGGTAGGGGAGTGTGTTAGGCATAAAATATTGTTCAATGTAACAGAACAGCTGATGCCAGGACATGAGCAAAATTCCAATGAGGGTATCTGAGGATGGGACAAGAGAGAAACTTTGAGAACAGGCCATAAAATCCCCATGGCATTAAGGGTAAAATCAGTTTCTGTTTGGGAATGATTCAAGTACAAACTAGTAACGTATCAGTAGAAAAAAAAATCAGGGATTTTTTTTTGTTTGTTTGTTTGTTTTTGTTTGTTTGTTGGTTTGTTTGGTTTGTTTTGTTTTTGCTGGAAGGCCTGCTGCCAGTCATTTCTGACTAGCTGGAGCAGCATTGTCTGTTGACACAAGCTGTTGGATCTGTATTTCTAACACATTCATTCCTTTCCCTCCTGGGCTTTACTTTCTCATATGAAGAAGTATGTAATTACACATATGACAGCACAGCAGCTTCTGCCTTCTTTGTGAAGTGCAATGATATAGTTGTATTTCAAAGACAAATTAAAAATTAATTACCAATTACTGTCAAATAAAATCCAGCTATGATGTCAGCTTCTCTAGAAAGCTTTGATGCAAAGGGGTCTTCCTTCTGCAGATAGTTCTGGAGATATTCTTCCTGGGAGGAAGTGTTGTGATCTGATGCCACACCACTCATGTCTGGTTCAGTGTCTAAAAAAACCAAAAAGAACAGATTTTGCAGTGAATCACTTCTGTCTCCCAAAAAAATGTGAATATTTTTTTAATAGTGTCTTAGGGGTTTTTTTCATACACAACATGCATCCTCCTGCCTTCATTTCTGCTCTACCACTTTCCAGGACATTTCAGGATCTAATTAAAAATTGCATAAAATATCCTGCCATTATTTTTTTCATGACTTACTTTAACCAGGAGGGCAATTATTCAAATGTCACTCATCAGAGGATTCCGTTTCTGGAGTCTCCTTCTCTGGAGACTTTCAAAACCAACCTGGATGCATTCCTGTGTCAACTAGACTCGGTGATCTCACCTTGCCAGGGAGGTTGGACTCAATCTCTGGAGGTCCCTTCCACCCTCTAAAGTTCTGTGATTCTGTGATCTGAGCAGTAACTAGGTACCAGTGTGTTGGGGCATTCAAGCCAGGGCTTCTGAAGCACCTTCCCTGAGTATCTTAAGGAGTTTCATATTTCCAGATGAGTGTAAGACTCAAGACTGAGAATATAGAAAAATCAAACAGGGAAATATTTTTGTTTCTGAACAGCTTCATTGTTCATTGTGTTTTATGCATACTGCACTTGTCTTTATTTGTATGCATTTTTCTTGTAATCCCAAGAAACCAGGAATTATCAGTAAGACAGTCCCAGCAATTTCTTCATATCCTGAGGGATGCTATGTCTACAGATGGTAGCTCTGCAAAATTTGCAGTTAAGTAAAAAGTTACATTCATAAATTCTCCTTAGAGTTATTTAGGTGGTGGGCTCTAATGCAAATAGTTTTACATGCTTATAGTAATATATGGTAATTAGTTATTACAGTTATGATGAAGAAGCAGCAGGAATATTAAATAATAGTTCCATTGGAGCAAGATGGTGGAGTTTTATTTCCATTTACAAATGTGCTATGATCAATACAGTGAATCCTGACAGGGGGAAAATAGAATCTGGCAGACAGCTATGCAGGTACTCCTCCAGAAAAAGTAAAGTGAATAACTCTAGCATAACACAAAAACATTTCTGCAGTGTTGGAAACTACCCAGTCAAGGTCTGTTTATGAGTTTGAATGAATTGGAGGATTTGAATTATAAATTAGACTATAGGCTGAGAGAGGAAAGCACTGGCAATGCTGCTTCCCTCAGAGCTTTACTGAGAAAGAAAAAAAAAATTGTTTTAAGGGTTGTAACCCAAATACAGATAAGCCAGACTGCTTCAGATCTCCTTGAGCTGTGGCTGGTTTTGCATGGCTCCTTTCTCCCTGCCCTTTGTAGCTGATTCTGAATAATTTTACTAACTTCTTTTCCTACTGCTAACCCATGGCCGATCTACCTTCGCCTATCTGCTGCATTAACAGATGGTGAGATAAGACTGGGGAAGGAGGGAAAGGTAGTAGGGGTGGTTAGAAACCCCTCTTAGGGATTTTGATCTCTGGGAGGGGTGTGGTGTTTCTGTATTACCTTTTTACTGTATATATCTGTAAATATCTGTTATACATTGTAAACATCTGCTTGTATATTGTGCATTGCTGTAAATATAAAGCTTTATTCCTTTACTTCCAGCCAACTGAGTCTTAGCCTGGGTTATTTCAAAATGTGGGGGGGGCAGGTAATTGCTAAACCACCACAATTACTTTATGCCAGTTCTTGCTTATCTTTGGTGTGGCAGCAGTGGCACACAAGTATTTAGCACCTGACTCCCATGTTTCCATGCCTTTTTCCATGGCACTTTGTGAAGATCTGAATTTTACCCTTTAAAAGTCCAAACTTGCAAGCAGAAAAAGTGTTTCAATATTGTACCCATTTGTTACCACTTCTCCATTTTGAAGACAGAGATCTCTGTATAATGACACCAATCTACACTTATAAAAGAGACCTCATTTAAGGGAATCAAACCATGAATGCACCACTATTACTGTAAGCATGGGAGAAGGCAAAAGGTCTCCTACACATATGGCTCCAAATAGGTTTAACTCTTTAAAATTCAACCATTTTATTGCTGGCTGGTTGGTTGGTTGGTTTTGGTTTGTTTGCTTTTCCAATAAAGGAGAAAATAAGCAAAGGCAACAGAGCAGCCATGGAAGTTTGGATTAGGAACCATGGTACAGGAGCCTAGATACATAACAAAGGACTAAACCATGAGTCTGGGAAACAAAATAATCAGACTGTTTATCCTCTTCATCCAATCATAGCCACAGGCCTTGATCTAAATTGCACCAGGTTATTAAAAGGATCCAGATACCTTTCTGTCCCCACCTCTCAACACTTACATGGCTGTAGTATTTGAACTATAGGTGGTGAGAGTGATGCAAAAGAAAAAGCACATCTGGAATCTGCCAGCACAATCTACATTTCCTAAAAATAAATATCAAAATGCTTAGGTACATGTCCCTTTCTAAGCCAGACTAAAGTCTCCTACTCCAGTCAATATGAAGTTCACAAGGACAATAATGTCTGATTTACAAGACTTTGGGGAGGAAAAAAAAAAAAAAAAAAAAAAAAGCTTTAAAGAGTAAATGTCAACTTCTGTACACATTAAGTCCAGCAAGAAGCCCAGTCACTGGGATTCTTAATCTGCTTTGGAAAGAAACATGCAGGTTTCTCAAGAAAATCACAGCCTTGGAGCAGAATGAAACCTTCTCTGATCAGACTGGATTGATACAACATGCCAGATTTTGCTGCTTCATTCAAGTTTCTACATGCCTGGCTGCTGAGAAGGATGTACCTTACCTTGGCTTTAAGAAAAGGAAGCACATTATTCTTGAAAATCTTCAATTAAAAAAAAAGGGAGATGAATGTCTAACTTCCAAAATAACATGTGAACTTTCTTTATTGCTTTAAATCATATCCGGCGAATTAAGAATAAATTTCAGATAAAAAAATAAAAATTAAAAAAAACTTTCCTGACTTACACAAAAGGTATTACAATGATATATAAAGCATGATCTTCATACTAGATTGTGGCCCTAAAGTATTTTCATTCTCCTATCAGGCAGAAATTAATTGCGCTCACCAAAAGAACCAAATCTCACTTTTAGAGTTAAAAAAAAAAAAAAAGGAACTAATTAACAAGGCAAAATAATTATTCCTCTCATAATCCCAAGTCCAAAAAGAGAGAGGGGTAACTTTCAAACTATTAAGCAAAGTCTAGAAATACAAGGGATGTGCATTGTCCCAGATGTATTATTTCAGGAAGCAACATTTGAAGTGCTAACTCTGTTGGGTTTTGTGCCTTTTAAGACATCACAGTGTTACATGACTGATAAAAGCCATGGTCTCATCCACAGCCCCTAAGAGTTAATATCAGGGACAAGGACTATGAAATGTTACTTTCATGTAAACTTCAGTAATCCATTTTGGTCCTTTTCTAGATCCAGGGATGGTAACTCCACCACTGTCCTGGGCGGAAAATTCCAATATTTGAGAACCTACTCTGTGAGGAAATATTTTCTAATATCCAGCTTAACCCTCTCCTGGCACACCTTGTAGCCATTTCCTCTAGTCGTGTTGCTTGACATCAAGAAGAAGAGGCTGGCTCCCTCCTTGCTCCGACCTCCCTTCAGGCACTTGCAGAGTGCAATAAGCTCTCCCCTTAGCCTCTTCTTCTCCAGACTGAACAGCCCCAGCTCCCTCAGACATTCCTCATAGGCCATGTGCTTCAAGTCCCTCATGAGCCTCATAGCCCTTCTCTGGACATGCTCCAGCACCTCTATGTCCTTCTTGCAGTGAGGAGCCCAGAGCTGACCACAATACTCGTAGTGTGGCCTCACCAGTGCTGAATGCAGGGGAATGATCATCTTCCTGTTCCTGCTGGCCACTGTTAATGATACAAGCCAGTGTGCCATTGGCCTTCTAACCTACATTTGCATGCTGCTGCCTCATATTAGTATATGAGTCATACTGACAGATAACAGCAAAGTCTGAGGTCCTTAATCTGAATTAGCAAGAAAACAATCCTTAGTGTTAGCATGCTGGAAATAGACGCATTCATTTTATGTATGACCTCAGGTTGCACCAAGGGAGGTTTAGATTTAGAAAAAAACTTCTTCACTGAAAGGTTTATCAAAGGCAGGAACAGGCTCCACAAGGAGGTATTTGAATCCCCATTCATGGAGGGGTTTAAAAGAAGAAGTGCTAAGGGACATGATTTAGCACCAGTCTTGGTAGAGTTAGATAATCATTGGACTCAATAATCTTAAAGGTCTTTTCCTTTAACCACAGTGATTCTGTGATTCTATGTAGAACAGCCAAAGTGGTATGAAGTGGAGAAAGTGTTGTTATTTATTATTAATATCAACTTTTCTTTTTTTTATCTGAAAAAAAAAAGCCTATTATAGCACAGAGGTAAATGTTACTTAGTGTGAGAAGAGCAGTACGTGGCATAAGCCATAGGAATGGCAGAACTGAACTACCATTAGATGCTGTAGATTCCTCTGTGAAGGTTACTGTGGCAGTGATGCTTTAATGTGCCTGACAAGAGAGTACAAGGCATGAAATATTATATTCACAGTCATGGACCTCATATAATTGCTGCAATTATTTGTAGATTCTGATGAATTTACCAGGGGTTAAATGGTGAAGCTAATAAAAAGATGTCTCTGGACCCAGTGCCTCCTCAGAAAGAATTAGTAGGACTCATTTTAAAAGAATTAGCACAGCTAAAGTGATAACACTATCAATTTTGTTAATTAGGAAAATAATTTTCTGTCCTTTAATGATATGTTAAAAACAATAAAGCTGTGAATAATTTTATCTGAGTCAGAAAAAGACAAAAGCTAAAAGCATCCATTAGTGCCAGAGAGTATTCTTATCTTTCTAAGAGGAAAAAAAGAGAATTATCTTTTTCTTTAATTTGTCTGATGACATCTCTTTCTCAGAGCCTCCATGGAAAAGCAAACCAGTGTCTCAGTGCTGAATCTCAATTTGTATTGTCAAGTGTCATTTTCACTCTAAACTTTCTCTGTATTTTACAAAGCCTGTCTTACAATCTCAGGCAAAGGTCTCTGGTGGGCATTGCCTTGTCCTCCTACACTCATCATGGCTACTATGCTGATAACCAAGACCCAACACATCCAGTGGCAAAGACTCCTTCACCCTTTAAATACCTGCTTCTCAGTATTTGTTTTTCTTCAGTGCAATGATGGCTGTCAAAACTCATTTATATGACACATGCTTTATTGAGTGTTTTACAGAATCATTTTTATTGCAAGAGACCTTTAAATTCATCCAGTCCAACCTTTAGCCTAGCAATTGCAGGTCATCACCAAACCATGTCACTCAGCATCACATCTGCACATCTTTTAAATTCTTCCAAGGATAGTGACTCTACAACTTTCCTGGGCAGCCTGTTACAGGGCCTGTCAATTCTTTAAGAAAATTTTTTTTTTCCTGATCTCCATCCTCCCCTAGTGGTTGATCACCTATTAGAGGATATTAAACTGCTCCTAGTGCAGCTTGAGGTCATTTCCTCCTGCACCATCACTTGTTAATTTGAAGAGACTGACTCCCACCTCACTCAAACAATCACCAGACTGCTGGTTAACATTAGATTCCCTTAGACCCGTAGAAGAGGAATCATCACTTTGCATTGACTAAGTTAAAAGTTTAAGCTAACATTTCCTGCATGCCAGGTGCACACCGTGCTTTACCACATCAGATTGCTGCTTTTCTGCCATTAATGACAGAAATCAGAAAATTTACAACATCTCATGTTTCTTCTATATGAGAGAATTAGAAAATTTGGAACATCGATTTTTGGGATGTTGACACTAGGATTTAGTTTATGCTTACCTATCACAGAAGATCTGACCAACCAACCTAGTGCAACATCATAGGGCAAGACTGGAAGGACAGGGGTAAGAGGAACAATACACTCAGATGTACATGGTTGCCATCTCAGGCTAAACACTCAGCTGATATATGAAACCCAAATTTGTAATTAAAGCCCTTGTTAGGTGCCCTATTTCCTTTCAGTCCTAAAAATATGCAGTGCAAGTTGCTGCTACCGAGCTTTAGAAAAATGCTTGCTTTTTTTTTTTTTTTAAAATGGGACATTATTTTTTTCAACTGTCTGCAGCTACTTTTACATTGATGAGCAGTACAGATCTACAGCACTGGATCTGTAGAGAGAAACAATGGCTTTTTAGGGGCTCCCTTTTACTAAGGCTGTACACTCTTTGAGCATAACTGCTCAAGAGAAAAAAAAAGGGGGGGGGAGTTAAATATATGAAAATAACAAAAAAAGTTAATAAGTCAAGCCTGCTTTTTTCTTGAATCCTTCATTGTGATTAATAAGCATAGATTAAAGTGCAAGGTCTCAAAAGATGTTTTGCAAGATGAGTGATTCATTCAGTGTAGTAGGTACAGTTGGGCAAGCACTGGGAAATGATCAAGCAATCAAGGACTGACTTCTTGTGTCCTCACAAGACCAAAGCACTCCACTTTGCAGTAGGTCTTCAATGACTAGAGTATGGGAACAGAGCTCTACACCACAGCCTATCATCTAGCTCATCCACAGATCATTTTTCCAGCACCTTTCATGCTGAAAGGACCTCAGTGCCTGTGGAAGCAAATTTTAAACCGTAAGACAAGAAAGCAATCTGCTGCTTCATATTAGAAATGGACTTTTGCTTATTCTCGTACTGCAGACACTCATATTTAATTAATACAAACAGTTCCCCTTCAGGATAATATTTTCTCTAAAATGGTACTATTGTACTATAGTGCACCTCCTAGATGCAAACTCCTGATTCAGACAATAAGAAACAGCAATAATCAAACCTCAAAACTTCTGAAACTCAAAATAAAAGCAACTTGAGGGTTTTTGCTTGGTTTAATCAATATCATTTTGCCACTCCTACATCACTTTTGCTCCCCATTATCTCCTCATCACCTACTGGGTTGTTTCAGCATATCCTTTGCAGCCTGATCAGGCTCCTCTTACTCTGAGGAAGGTAAGGATGTGCCATCCTCGCCTCTTTCAGGAAAGAAGACTGCACAATAGCAGCAACCTTCTTGGCCCTTTCCTTCAATAGAAAGGGCATTGAAGGATGGGGAAGAAAAATCTCAGTTGTTCTTGCAGAACGCTGTCAATGTGGTGTTTTTGCTAGAGTTTGGGCAAATCCAGGGAATTTTCAACTGGGGTTGCCAAAAGCAGGACATTTTGCAGCAACTGGAATGGAGCTGACCATTACTTGTCAAATGAGAAGTAATCAGGCACTGACATTTAGATTTCGGGTTTTGTAGACTCCTCAGTGACTGGCACACTGCAAACACAGTGTGAGACTTTCCATGCCCTAGGCAAACTCTAGCTTGTGAGCTTAAGATCACATCTCTTTCTAAAATATCATCTGAAGAAGAAAGGAACTTTGTGATTACTACCTCAGCAGCTGCAATCCACTAATGCAGTCTGTCCAGACTCTCTGTTTATCCATTTATATTCATCACACACTATGACTTTGCAAATGCCCATCTTTTCCATCTTAGTCCACCTGTTTTCCCATCTTCTGAAGGAGATTCTTACAGTCTTCTACCCTCCTGAGGGTGCAAAGGTGTCTGGGGGGCTAAGCAGAGCCCAACCACCATGCTCCTGCAGAGTCTCATCCTTTCTACTTGATGGGCAGTTTTTAGTAAATTGCTAACTTCTTTCCCCAGAAGGGAAAGAGAGTGAATTTGTATCTACAGCAGAGGAGAGCCAATGGACTAATGTGTGGCTGTCTAATGGCTCTCAGAGTGGTGACATAAGCAAGAATAGTGTGTTCTGTGTTGGAAAATAATTACTAACCACAAGCTGTCCAAAGAGATGTAAAGGCACACAATGATTTTATGAAATAAGAATGAAGTTATTAGCTCCAGTAACAACAACTAATTTTGCAGGTGATGTCATACTCAGAGACCTGAAGATAATCTTTTCCCCAGCATAGCATCTTTGGATGACAACTGATAAAGGGATCAAGACTGAATAAGGAGATCTCATTATGATAAGGAGACCAAAACTGAAATTTTTGATTGATCTCAGCAGCCTCTTATGTTGACATGAAAAATCACAAGCATTATGTTTTCAAAGCACTGTGTTTATACAGCCCCAAATATCCAAAGGGTACATAACAACACCCATAAGCCTGAAGTCATTTGAATTTTACAATTTATTTGTGGATTTGTTTTCCTATAGCTCAGGAGTACAACAAATAATGCTCCCTGCAGTGCATTTCCTATTAATATCCTCAACAACAGCCAGATATATGTTTGTGTTCAGGAGCAGAATCTAAAAGTGCTGGGGCATGCAAACTGTGGAAAATTTTCTTCTGCAAACAACAGTATATTTGAGCAAGATGGATAGAGAAGCAGCTTTCACAACAGTCCTCTCTGATTAGGAAGATAAATCTCTTAACTGCTTACCCTGGCTGATAATAAAGCACTCTGCATGTGGTTTCCAAGAAGCCAGGACCATGATGCTCAATGACAATTCTGGAAGATCAGGTGGTATTCCCAACAGAGCAAATGAGTTGTGACTGGGGTTTTACACCCTGCAGAAGGCAGATGCTGAGAAATTAAACTGTGCCATGCAATTCCTAAAACCTTTAAGACTGCAAAAGAGGCTGGAGAGGACATCAAGTGAGCATGTGCTCATACCATTTCACAGCAGGATAAATTCCAGCTATGTTGTTACAGGTGTAACAGAAATGTCACCATCTTCCTGGGTATTTTTTTCCTGAGTTTAATAAAACAAAACAAAACCAAACAGAACCACCCACCCACGCGGAAAAAAAAAAAAAGCAACCCTTGAGACCACTCACTTCTTAACTCACTTTATTAGATCAGAGACACTAATTTTCTTCCTAAATCCTCTTATGATACAGTATATGATCCTTTTGGAGAGGCAGAATATTAATTGCTGACTAATATTAAATACAGAAATCAATTACTAATTAATTTCAGTCTTTTAGGAGTGTAATTAGGGTAGATTCAATAATCTGCTGAAATCAGCTGTGATGAAAGACTTGTTACTGTAAAATGATTTGTGAGCAGGATTGTGCACAAGGAAGGGTAATTCAAGTGCCTTGAACAGATGACACACCAATGGGAAAGTGCATTTTTATGTTGACTAGTGCCACTGCTTTAGTAAGAACTGGGCATCAACAGTGTGTTTTAGGGACTGAAAATTATTGGAAGCCACCGTGATATTATGTCGCAATATATACACAAATTGCAACAGATCTAGATGCAGGAAAGTGAGAGGTAAGCAATCAGATAAATTCAGAACAACCTGAATTCAAACTCAAGGCATTATTTCATTTGGAGGGTATTTAAGAAGCACTGAAAGAAACTCGATTTGGTATTTTAGTTCATGAAATCAACCTAACTGCAGGACATAATGCACACCAACACTGCAACTGCACCTGAGCCAGTGCCCACAGCAGAGGGCATTTCCAGTGCCTTTGCTGAGGGCCAGAGGAAGTCAGCACCCAAAGTGCATTCACATGTTGCCCACGCAGAAGAACACATCATACTAGTGGACCTGCTTAAGTTAAAAAAATAATCTCCAGACTGAAGCCCTCACCAAAAAGTTCCTCTACTTGTTGCAATAGTTAGCATATTAGGAGAAAAAGGTCTATATTCTTACTGTAACCTCGGGGAGGCCTCTGGGACATTAGAATTTCCTTGTGTCCATATCTGAGTTCACCCTGCTTGTGAACTTTAGGGCACACACTCCTGCTCTTGTCTGGAGCATACAGGACTATATTTTCTTGCAATATTATTTTTCTGAGAGTTCTGGTAGTGAATAGATCTTCAGCTGTGTGAACCTGTACCAGAGAAGTAACATCAGCTTACTCATGTCAAATGTCTGGCTCTGCCCTTCTGCTGATTTTGCAGATGCCTCTACCCTTCTCCTGATCTTGCAGAGGGCATTTGAATGTCTCTGTAGACTTGAATCAAAAGAAAAGAAAAGAAAACCACAGATTCCACAGCAGCTGAAGAGGCTGAAAAGGTTTTATGAAATATTTCTATGGCACCTACAGCACAGCAGCAATAAAGTAGGTTTTGCACTCCTGCTTTCCTGAGGCTGATTTGGGAAAAAAACATGTGCCATGCCACCAAAATAGAGGAGCTACATAGCCAGCAAAGACTGTCTAAAAACAAAAAGTAAACACAGTTACAGTCCAGAGAGGATAAAAACACAGCTAAGAGACCCATCAAGTACAATTTTAACCAAGAAAACAGTATTCTGGAAGAATCATGAACTTAATAAGGCTGGAAAAGACCTCCAAGATAACCAGTTCCAACCAGTAGTAGCACCATAGGTGAGCAAGCAACAAGGAAAAGCTAAAAAACCAAGATCAGCTAAAAAAAAAAAAAATTAACCACAAACCACCAACAATGCCAACCCATAAGATATAGCATCTGCAATTTTGGTTTTGGCTTTTGGAACTCTTTTCCACTAGGAGGTTTCCTAGTGCAGTGAAAATCCAACTCCTCTGCTTTGACATTGCTGTTTGTCCCTTGAACAAGTGTCCTGGAGACACACAAAAGCCTGATCCTGTCCCAAGGAGGAACAAGTGGCTTCTTGGCAGACCAGCATATGAAATCTCATCTCTTCCTTTTTCGTATAAAACAATAAGGGCTGGAATAAATATATCATTAGTTTCCAGCTCATAAACTTAATTAGACTGGCTTAGTGATTTACCTGTGTTCATCTAGTGAGTCAGAGACTAGGAATGTAGCTTGGAAATGCTGTCTCCCTTTCCCTTACTCTCTTTGCTGGATTTCCCTGCTCCTATAATAAACTTGTCCCTTTGCTGCCTCTTTACTACTGACACGGAAGCTGAGTGCTGCAAACTTCAGTGCAACCAGGCACACCGAGAATGTCTGCATGCAGCTCTGCAAAGAAACATTCTCCAGCTGCATCCAAACACTTGGATTTGCTAATGCCTGACTCTTAGATGACTTCTTCAGTGCTAATTGGCATTTAAACATAGCTTAGATTTCTGCTAAATACAAAGAGCTGATTTGTCTGTGGTGTAAAGTGCCATCAGGACACTGTGCTGATACAGTTTTACACCTCCAGGCAACTGTCCTCCAAATAAACACTGTGAGAAAGGGACAGGAACAGAGTTTGTAAAATATTTTCAGTCTTCTTGTAAGAGAGACTTTGGGGAACATTTATGATAATAATCAGTATCAAATCAAGTCAGTCAATATTCTAGACTCCTAGCCTTTCCAAAGATACAAATTATCAGTTCTCTTCCAAATCCATTGTGCAATAAAGGTAATGACAGATTTTTTAGATCCTTCTAAAAAGCCTAAAGGAAAGACCAGTTCAAAAAAGGACAATATTTATCAAATTATCATGACACTACTCGGGTATTATTTCATTAAATTATCCCTGGTTATATCACACAGACCTAGATACCTTAATGTCATCAAGTGGGGTGAATGAAAGAGAAATAATGGATACTGGGTTGACACTAATTATCTAAACTATCATAAAATGAAGGCTATGCCCTAAACCCTTTACTCCTATGATGAAACACTTTCTTCCACAGGAGTGAGAAGAAGTGTAGAATGACAATCAGCAAGATTCTAAGTGAAATTAAATATCAGTGAAGCTAATATGCATATGTACCTAATTTAAGCATACATTGAAAATACACAGCACAGGCACCTAGACGTGCAAATTATAAATGCAGTTTTGCATCTGCATTTTTCTAATGTACACATCTATACTTTCAGCATTGTGTGAGAAGAGGAGGAGAAAGAGGACATACCTTATTCATGAACTCTGTATAGCGTATACTCCCTGAAGGTCCACAGCTGCTTTTCATTCAATGTTCAGAGTGAAGCAATCTGTAAAAGCATAAATCCACAGTGCTCTTGATGTTTCAAGTTTTAGAATTTAAGAGAGAGAAGGGAAAATCACACTGTTCCTCAGCAAAAGGTGATCTCTCTCTCTTTCCTCTCCTTCTCGACTCAGACTCCCAGCCTCTGAATGAAGTCCTATTCCTCCCTCTTTTCCCCTTCCCAAAGGTGCTGCAGTTGACCATCCACTTTACCCCATGACAATCACCCTCCAGAGCACCCTGCTCCTGTGTCCACGCTGATCATCTTTCCAAAGAAGCAATGACACCTTGAAGAGAGTCTCTGGGAGCATACCACTGGTAGAAGAAGGGGCATAAGCCAGACCCTTCCAAATTCTGTCAAACCACGTATCACATGCTGCTGGATCCCTCCTGCCAGCACAGCTGTAATCCTGTTTATCTCTCACACCACAAAATGGAGAATGCTTTTAAACTTGAAGGTTTACATGTGGGTTTTTTTTCTCATCAAGTGATTATTACATTCTGGTAAGAGAGGGGAAATATGTGCAGTCATAACAGGTACTTTCAGAGAGGTAATAAAAGCATCTTTTAGTATTGTTTCTTGCTCATCTTCACCAATACCACCAGTCACAAACAAAACTGGGCTGGGTAGTAAGAAGACATCTGAAAATCTTCGTCACTACTCTGGAATCAATAAAATTTTACATTAGCTGGAGACCTGACTTTCTTTTCCTACTGCAGTAAAATAAAATTTATAGCCTGCAAAAAGTTTACAGAGATGAAATACAAGAATGAGTCCACATTTTTAATTCAACAAGGCAGATTTCTGAGGTTGTATAGCTCTGCCCCATGCAATCAGTTTGCTTTCATCAACTGCCTGGTCAAAAACACTTTGCTGGGTAGCAGAGCAAAATTAATCCCATCCTGAGTATGGAAACAATGCTGCAGGGACCATTTGTTGTTGCTTTTTAACCAGAGAGTGACACTGTCCCCTTTTTGCCAGGGGCTAGGAATTAAAAAGCTGCAAAAGTCACTGAAGGATTTAAGAAATAACAACTTCACATGATATTTTAAGATCAATACGGACTATGACACTTCTTTGCTCCATTTGAAAAAAAGATGATAATGAATTTCATCAATGTCTCTCTATGCTTGCTAAGAGGTGAAAGGATTGTCTTCTCCATGTAGAAGAGAAATAAGGATCCTTTACTACAATGATAGCAAAAGATAAGTGGAAACGTATGGTTTCCAGAAATAGGGAGATTCTTCTGAGCCAGGGCAGAGTCTTAGACTAAGGCTGGATATGACACTGACAGTTACATAGAAAATCAGTATGTTTACACTTTTCCTAATTAAAAGATTTGTAATAGCGCAGGTTTTGTTTACTGACTGGCCCCAGTTATTTCACCTAGACTGGAGCCTTCCTTGGCACAGTCAAGATCCTTCATCCCATAAGCACAGTATATAAACAGAAGAATCATGAAACTCCACAAAGTAACTTTCTAACTGACCTAAACGCCAGACTGCACCACAAAAAACCCTGCATGGCAAATGACTTCAGGGCAGGTCACTACAGAATTAACAGGAACACTGTGCTTTATGCTCAATTGACTTGAAGCTGCTTTGCAGAAAATGCTCATCGTTAATGCCATGTTTTATTTATAGGGTGAAGAATCAGGGCAAAGAAAGATGAAAAGCACACAGTTTTCCTAACAGAAAATTCACTCGAGGTAAGATTTTCAGTCTTCCAAACTGTCAATGTCAATATCAGGAAATCTCTTGATGTGCCAAAAACACATTCCTGCACTGCTACCCTGCAAAGTCCTCTCTAGCCTATCCTTCTCTCAGGAAGGGACCGTGGTATCTTCTCTGTAGATAGTAGGTCACCAAACCAGATACTACGTGATGTTCCTCCTCTCCTCGTCTTCACTGCTTGCTTCAACATGGAGAACAACGGTAAACACCAGCACTAAGTGACAGTTCAAGAGCGTGCTATTACCTGGAAGGGTCAGGAGCATGACTACTTTCCATGCAAAGCAGTAACCAAAGAACTGCAATTTCAGAGCTCACACTGATATGTCTGACCTACAATATAATTTTTCAAGGAAGATTTTAATATTTTTCTATGCAGCTGAACACCAGTAAATGTAAAGTAGAAATTGAAGTCCCTCTGAGGCCTGTCAGAAATCATGGCAAACCACTCATGAAAGGCAGCACTAGTAAAAAACTGAGTTTAGCCCTCAGTTTATTGCAGGTAGTGTTGGTGATGCGACATCTGGTTACAGATATCTGATATCAAGTACTTCTCTTAACAGCTAAATCAGAGGGCAATTTTTAAAACCAGAGTCCTTGTTCAGTAGCTTTAAACCTTGGACTGGGTCATATTTGGTAACGTTTAGTCATATCATAAATGTTCTTGTGGCTGAAGAGAACCAAGGTGCTGATAGTATTCCCAAGTCTAGATGAATTCAGTGCCATGTCTCTTTCATCTCAAGATCATCATAAATGGAGAAACAAAACACAATAGTGAACATGCTTGCAAAAAATACAAAACCAAATATTTGATCAATGTCTTTTTAGGGAAAAAAAAAATCATAATAAAAATAAATAAAAGGGGCGGGGGGAGAAGAATAAAAGGAGTGGGGGACAAATACATGGGGAAACAATCTTCACTCGGTGATTTTTTTTCTATTTCTAAAGCAACTTTTTATCAGATTATTGATTTACTGCACAAGACAAACAAATCCAACACATCAGATTGTGAGCTCTTCTGTATTATTTCAATAACCAACATGAAGCACAATGGAGCCCCACAGTACCTGCATCATTTGCACTGCTACACAGTGTTCTTGGTGCAGCAGGTAGAACATTGGTCTTCAGTAAATATAGTCATGAGCCAATTGTACATAGTCATAAATAATCAACATGTTCATTCACATGATTCTGGGAAAGAATTGTGGCTTAATGTCATACTCATCAACTGAGATGAAAGTTAAATGATTCTTTGCTTTGGTTATGCAGCTTCAGATTTGCAACACAATGGCTTGAAAGAGGGAATCATCAGGATGTGTCCACCCGAATTACTTCTATGACACTTGTACTCTCTCATTAAGAAATAGGCGACAGGACCCATGAGAGGGTAAAGTTGTGTGAATCTTCCTTGCCATGTGGCAGAACAAATTGATAGGATGCTACAGCAAAGCTTAAGGTGCAGATTTCAGTGATGGTGGGTGCCATACTCTTCTGGGACTTCACATTCTAGCTGCCAAAGCATGTTGACGGGGTCATTTGCTATACTAAATCTACAAGCAACCTTTTAGATTATATTTTCAATATTAGTGCTGGAACAGACTTTGTCAAATGGAGCAATTGTGCACATGTCCTTTCCTGTTGATGTTTTTTTAGTTAGTTGAATTGATTGTGGGTGATTGAAGAGGCAGAAATTATAAATTATGTAGCTTTTATAATTTCCAAAAGCCCCACCCACAATCTGTGTGTCAATTGGTTTACGTTTGGGTTCTAATTCTTTTGGGAAAATCTTCACAAGGATGCCTTTTCAGGTAATTTAGGAAGAATCAGAAAATTTGGAAAGGTTTGGGCATGAAAAAGCTTTGCCCTACTTACAGTCTCCTTCACAGCAGCGTCCAGAGTCCAGTGCCTGCCAAAGTCCAAAATGACTGTGGGCACAGCTTTCATAAAGCCACGACCACAAAGCAAGGCAGGGGAAAGCCAGGGTGCTCTGTGGTGTTCCCAGGAATGGCTGCAGTTTACCATTAGAGGCAGGTCCCGCAGCAAGAAGCCAAGATGCTCCTCAAGGTCCGGCTCAAAGTCCCTGCAAGGTCTGTCTCCAGGTCTGTGTTCAGGTCCGAGTGCAGGTCCCAGTTCAGGTCCCAGTGCAGGTCTGTGCAAGGGTCCGACTCCAATCTGTCCAGTTGCCATATATATATACTGGGGCATTATATACACATATATACTATTTGTTCCTTCCCTGTTCAAGCCCACGGGGGGTGGGAGAAGGTACTTTATGCCTATTCCAAACCAGACAGAAGTAGGGAGGGAGGAAGACCGTTTCCTGCCAGTGGGGCAGTGGACTTGGGTGTGCCCTGCCACAGTTTGCACCCCATTCAAACCTCCCGTGGGGCAGTGCCCTGCCCTGCCACATTAGTCACCTGCAAGTTCCCGACAATTTCCAAGGCAACTGGAAGCATGAAAAGTCCAGCGTGTTTTGTTCAGTAAAACACATCCATCTTCCTCTGCACAATGCAAGTAGCTGCCTGCAGTACCATTTCTTTTAGACAGATAACTGGAGTCAAGTAGAAAGGTAAAATATTTCCCTTTTCTTCTACCCCATGAAGAAAAAGAATCTCATTATCCTCAGCATGTAATCTTCAAAAGAAACTGAACCTTTTGTAAGCGAAATTAAATCCCTGTATGGATGCATTGGGTTTGCACAGCAAGGCTTTGGTAGCAAGGAGGCTAAATAAGTGGCTTCTGTGCGAAGCTGCTAGAAGGTTCTGTTATGTCAAATTGAACAATGCCAGCCAGATTCAAAACAGACCAAACAATGGCCAAGTCCAAGCCCATCAACAACTGTGGTAGCACCTTTGTAATAACATATTTAACACTACGCTGAGCCTAGTTTTCTTGTAATTGCTGAATTTTCCCTCCCTTATCTTGATTCATGAGACTTTCAGCATGTTTTCTCCTCTATCCAGTTGAGGATGGGGATTTTGGTCAGCACTTGGCATCCAGCCAGGGTCAACATCCCAGAGTAGGTATATGAGTTTCTCTTACCTTGTGTAAAGAAGTTATCTCCACTGCTCCACCAGCAACTAGATCTTCAGGGATACATATTCCACCACATCTAGCCACAGAGAATTCCTCTCTTCTCTTGTTTTCTGCTGTCTTTTTCCTCTACCTGTGTGGTGGTTTGGAAGTTTCACACACACACACACCCCCACACCCACGCAAGATTTACCAGACTAGCTCTGATGGCTGGAAGTAAGATGAAGCTATGTCTTACAGCACAGCACATATTTACAAGCATATATACACAATATTTACAATTATATACAAGTTAGAAGTAATATGGAAATCCAAAATCCCTCCCTAACAGCAAGACTGCCCAGGAAGGTTTCCCAACCAACTCCCTCTTGTTCTTCCTACCCCTCATTATCTCAGAAATAACCAAAATAAACCCTTGTTACACGATTGATTCTTAGATAAGGAAGGGTGAGATGCAAGAGACAATAAGGGATTGGAAGGAAATTATTATATCAAGTTACACAGGCATACAAACTGAAGAAGTGAGAGACTTTCTTTATATTTTGACTATTTATGTCTCTCAGCAGAATTAATGAGTGACATAGACATTACTATTATTTTCTTTTCACAACCAGTGATCTAATTTCTCTCATTAAAATATTTCAATTAGCCTCAAACTAGGACAACCTGTTAGAGCTAACTCTTTTCAACCTTTTCTCTTGCTGTAAGCCCTTTCCAATTTCTTGACTCCCAATCCTCTCTTCCTTGCCCCTAGAATGATATTTCTCATATGTATTATCCAAAAATCTCTCATCCACTTTGAGATGTCATGGGACTGAATACATATACATTAATCTCATATCAGTTACTGCAGAGAAATAGATCATTTGGGTCTTGTTATTGCTAGAGGCCATTTCACCATATTATACAATGCAGAGCTGAGAGTAGTCAGGTAAATTGCTCTCTGAAAATGCCAGGTTTTCTAGAGAATTAGATCTAAGATTAGTCTTGATTCTCACTTGTCTAATACACATCCATCCAAAACAACTTACACAAACCTCCACTGCAGATGTAAGCAATGTCTCCTGTAACATGCATGCAGGAATATTTTTATCTTGCTAAGTCATTCAGAAACTTTGTGACCAATCAAGACACTAATTTTGTCCTTTGGGTCTGTGGAGCTTGCCAAAGACAAGTTTAAAGTAGGGCACCTGCTAACAGTTCACTCAGGCCAGCTGGGTTTATCGCACTCAAAAAAATGCCTGTCTCTGCGAAAGACAACACCTTGGGATCTTCTGGCTCCAGTCAGTAGCCCCCTGCCTCCAGAAGAGAAGGAACACAAGAGGTACAGAACAAAGAGACAGCCAAATAAAGTATAATAGCCCATCCTGTATGGGGTGACCAGACTTAATTCTATGAACCATGAATATAATTATGCATGCAGGTAAGATTCATCTGACCTAACTGATGAATCACTTCCCCATGCATCTTTAGATGGTCATTTATTTTTATGTTTGACCTTGCCATTATTTCAACTATGAAGTTCCCAGTTTGTTTGTTAACTAACTTATGCCAGTGGTTGCAGTAAGATTCCACCCACACATTCCTCCCAATTGTAATTGGGAGAAATAAATCTCTCCTTGCGCAACTACCACCTCTCCAATGTCATCGTTTAGAAATAACAATTTTTCAACTTTGTGGTTCTCATTTCAGCTCTTGTATGTTTAGTTTTTAAACACACTGGCAGTCTGCTACCTGCAGTGTGTTCATCTATATATATATGTCCACATCCATTTGAGTAAATAGGATTTACAAGAAGTTGAAGTTATCGATGGAGTCACATATCCTTGAAGTAAAGCTGTTGTGTCTTCACTCATGAGTCCAGACTTTCTCAGCCCCATGCTCCTGGGAGAAACTAGTGAAAGAGACAGTAAGAATACTTTTTAGTCCACTTCAATTTTTTTATCCCTTATCATAGAGCCCTATGAGCAGTTGTGTGACACAAATGAGAGAACAGAGCAACAGTAAGCATTTGTCAAACTTAGCATTGCTGCAGCTGACACAAGGGTACACATAAAAGCAAAGCTTTTTACAGCCACCAAGAAAGAAGATTATCTACTATGCCCATGATTCCCAGGAACAGTCTTCACTGGAGCCACTGGTTTATTCACCACAGTGAAAGGGTCTTTACTGTGTAGCCTACACAAACTATGACAAGGAGCAGTGATAAGGAATTGTAACAGTCATATCAGTCAGTTTAATACAAAGATGACCCAGCTGAAGCTCCTAGATGAGCTGTCCAATGGCAGCTATATGTATACATTATATTTGAAGTCTTTCTTTTCTCTGGATGCTCTTTGGGCACATTGAATAAGAAAACACATTAATTCTATCCTATAAAGCAGAATCTCTGTATGAGGATGACAGAGTGAATGCAAAAGAGAGGAAAAGGAAGTGAAGAATAGGCAGAAACAGCAGTAGCAGGTAGACACCAAAAAAGAGCATTCAAGCCAGTAAAAGCAAGAGACAAAACTCTTGAAGTAAAATGGGTTGGAAGATGAAAGAGGCTGGAGAAAAAAAAAAAAGGTGGGAGGGGGGGAGACACACACAGCGTTTCTGAAAATATACTGTCATTCATTTAAACTGTATATACTATAGTACAACAATCCCCAACAACTGAAGCATCTGTTTCAGAGTAGGGGCAGCTTGCCTTTTCACCTCCCTGTGCAATTTTCTCTCTCAGTCCTCCCATCAGCCTTGTTTATCACTTGCCGTTTTTCCCCTCTCTCCCCACTGCTTTCCCAGGCACCGTTGTTTCCCTGTGCATGTCACACATTTTAGTGTTTGGACCACAGTCTCCTCATCTCCCCAGTCCCACAAGTGTCATCCTGAAATCTATTTACTGTGCTCTATTTACTTCCAGAGAAAGAAAAGGAAGCAGACATGAGGTGTTTTGGAGACTGCTGTGTCTGGTCTCTGAATCCAGGCTGCCCTGCCAACCTGGTACCAGCTGCGTAAGAGCAAGCATATTAGCAGCAGAGTGGTAAGCAGCCTCTACCATCAAATCAATACTTTTATGCTACCAAACACCCTCTTCCCAAACATCATTATCTGCAGTGCAGCAGGAAGTGGAAACAAGGAAAACAAGTTTCTCAAGTAACCCAGAAGGTAATAAACCAACAGAATTAGTACTTGGAGATGTGAAATATTAGCTTGTTGAGCTTTTGTCCTTGATCTGCTTTGTGTGGATTAATAAAAATTTTCAGTTGTACTTACAAAATAACACACAGATCACAGCAGAAGAGTTGCTGCTTAAACAAATTGCTATTGGTTTGCTTTTTGTTAGTTTGTTGGGGGGTCTTTTGTTGGGGTTTTTTTGGTGGAAAATAGTACAAAGGAAAGGTCCATTTGAATGTGTTGTGATAGATGCAAGTTTAACATCAATCAACAAGACAAGTCATACTTTGTATATTAAACATATATTGAAAACCTTAACCACCCTAATTTTTTATCAATCCACTGGTATTTGAGAAGCTGTTGAAGGATCCAGAGAACAAGTCTTATGAGAAATGGCTGAGGAAATCTGGATTGTGTAGGCAAGAGAAGGTTAAGGGGAGGCCTCATTGCTCTCTATAACTACCTGAAAGGAGATTGTAGTGAGGTGGTTATTGGTCTTCTCTCCCTAGTACAAAGCAATAAAAAAGAAAAAAAATGAGAGATGCTTGCCGTTGCACCAAAGGAGGTTTAGACTGGATATTAGAAAAAAAAAATCTTTACAAAAGAGTGGCCAGGAACCGGAATAGGTTGTCCAGGGAGGTGGTGGAATCACTGTCCCTGGAGGTCTTCCAAAGATGTGATGACATGGAATTTTAGGATATGATTTTATGGCTATGGTGATGTTAGGTGGATGGTTGGACTAGATGATCTTACAGGTCTTTTCCAGCTGAAACAATTCCATGATTTTTATGATTCAAGTATTCATCCATTTTGCATTGCTTGAGACAAGATATTAAAAAAAAAAAAAAAAGGCAGGAAAGCCTTCTCAACTTGCAGAAGACAGCTAGGATGCACCTTGAAGATTCAGCAGGTATACAGAAAACTGTACTGAACAGTTACTGAAGTGCAGAGCACAGAAGAAAAAGGCAAAAAAGGCAAAGAACAATCAGTCACACTTGCAAACGTTTGCATGTAATAGGTAACAAAATGAGAGTTTGACATAACCAGTTTTTCATTCTCTTCAAGTTCCAAAACCTATGTAACACACTTTTGGAAGATGAGCACTCTTCATTTTATCTGCTGCTCTGGTTTTCTTGTACGTTGACAAACTTTGTGACTTTCTTAGAGATTGTCAAATGTATATCCCAAGCAGTATATGTTTATGACTAAGGATAGATATTAGATGTCTCTTCTTGTATGTGGTCCAGCATAGACAGCAGGCTGGAAACACCTTTGTCAAAAATGGTTTCACCTTTTCTCTTCCTGTTTTGCACCTCTGCAAAATGTGTGACATGCAACAGCGGCAGTGGCTTGGCTGAGGTGATCCCACTTCAATGACATCTTCCACGGTGACTGTCTCCAGGGCGCCAGGACTCACAGGTTCTTCACCTACAGAAGTGGTGTCAAACTGCATAAAATGGGAGTCAGTTCTATAGACAAGCATGTTGCCCCAAACTCCTAAAAGCATGTGTCCTGTGTAGGCATGCCACAGAATGAGACAAAAAGGATAAGACAACAGTATCAGCTTTGCTAGTTGGCTACCAAGTGATAACATCATTAGCAACAAGCATAAAACAGGGGTCCACCCTGGCAATGGTATTTCTGCACCCCTGCAAAAGCATCTAGCAGAAAACATCAGCAAAGACATCTCAGATAATTTTTCTGCTTTTCTATTCTTTTCATTCAGCACAGAAACACTGCTAGTGTTCTAAAAGAGGTCAAGAATGTAAATTAGTTGTTTTCCTCTGCTAATACAAGATTATAGTCCCTTTAATCCTAAATGCCTGTTCTTTCTTCAAGTCATTCTAACTGTGTGAATGGATTATTAAGTGTTTTTTGAAATTGCTGTTTACCGAACTATAATCACTGCTTAAAAACGCTCTGTGATACACTGCTCTCTTGATAGTGGAGTGTAGGGGCAAAAAAGGATGAACAATTTGTCCTTGAAAGAGTTTGCCTGGCCCACATTCACCCAGAATTCAAGTGTCTGTTCACCAGGCTCTGTCCATGGACACAGTGTCACTTTCTAAAAGCAATTTGCCTCACTGCATGCTTGCCAGTAGAAAAAAGCCATCTTCTTTGTAAATATATATATCCTGTAAATGTATCAAGACTCTATATTAAAGAGATTATTTTCAAGGCAGTTAATATGTGATTTACAGAGATATATAAATATCCAAATGAAGTGGGAACATGGCATTAGGAGGAATGATTTGAGCTATGAAATTTTATCACCCTGCGTTGCAGACAACCAGTGAGTGAGCTCATTATACTCCTTCACCTCTCCTCTACTTCTCTTCTTTCCTTCTCCTCTCCCCTCCTCTCCTCTGTAGGCCTCTTCCTCCACTCAGTGATGACTAGAAATCTTTCTCTCCTGTTCAGCTCGAGCATACACCTATTAGTTCTCACGCTGAAACTCTCCTGTAACTTTAATAACTTTCTCTGTTCCAGAATTTATTTCCCCAGTGTAATACAAGAGTCAATATAATTTGAACCTTCATTTTTCCATCCAAATAAATGAAGTACCTCCAGTTTCTTTATGAAGACTGATTCTCCATTTCTTAGATCACAGCTAGTCACTCAGGACCTGTGTTAGTTTATCCATCTTTATTCAGTGTGACACACTCATTCCTATATAAGGTTTCATATATACAGCACACACCCGGGGGAATCGTTGTCCCTGTGTTTTTGAAAGACTTCTGTAATATGATTTAGGAGACCATTCAGATTTTTGACAGCAGTGGAATGAGGGTTGGTGTTGAGCCCATGATAGGATAGTCTTTCATGTCAAGATAAGTTGAGCTCAGGAAACAACCTAAGAGCAGTTCCTACTGCTGCTTCCTTGGTACATATCTACCTCATCACATTTTCATTTATTTCAGACTTTGTGGTGACTGTTTTTATCAGTCACCTTACTACTGGGAATTGAGTCTTAATCACCAACACTTAAGCTGAATGTTCAACAAATTTTTGACCAAGCCAGAGCAGCACCCTATCAACACATTCCAACCATGGGCCAAGGGACCATTCATAAAAGTAGCTTGGATGTAGCAACACTGTTTGAGGGGCCAAGGAAACTGCATAGCATTAAAACACTGACTGGCATCAAGCCCAAAGAGATATCTGCAATCCTGCTAATGTTCCTCTTGCCAAGGTACCCAATACATGCTGTTTCAGTCTTCTCCTGATTAAACATGACCATTGAAGACAGGTACAAACCTGGCTTATTTCCTATTGGTTTAAATCAGTGAAAAGTAGCAGATTTGCCTGTGGACTAAGGATTTTTTATTCTGTAACAACTGGACGTGGTTGTAAAGAACTGCAATTACAGAAGTGCATCTCATTTTTTGTGAGAAAATATCAACATTTTAATTTCTCAGTCTGTGGGGTTTATGAGATACACTTAATGCTAAATGACTGAATACGAAGTATTGTAGCATGGCACTACAGAAGATAAATAGTGATTTTTATTTACATTGAGATGCTACTGGGAGAAAAATACTATTCATCGCATCTAGCTACATATAAGACCTGAAACAAACTTGTGAGACTGTCACAGAATTGCAGAAATGGTATGCACATAACCTCTGAAACAGGAAAGCTTCCATAATGGAGACCATATAACATTAGCCAAAATGTCCTTTTAAACAGTAGAGCTTGTAATAGTGTGCTGGTTTGAACTAATTGGAGAATTTGAGTGAGAAATTAAACTATTGGCTGAGAAATGAAAATACATCGTGTCACTTCACTCACAGCTTCACTGAGAAAGAAAAAAAAATGTTTTAAGAGTTGTAACCCAAATATAGATAAGTCAGATGGTTTCAGACCACTCTCTGGGCTGCAGCTGCTTCTCTTGCATGGTTCCTTTGTCTCTGCCTTTGTAGCTGATTTTCAATAATTCCATTAACTTCTCTCCTACTGCTAACCCCCCTGGCCGATCTACCTCCACCTATCTGCTTCATCAACAGATGGTGAGATAAGATTGGGGAAGGAGGGAAAGGTGGTAGGGGTGGCTGGAAATCCCCTCTTAGGGATTTTGATCTCTGAGAGGGGTGTAGTGTTTCTGTATTACTTTTTCATTGTATATACCTGTAAATATCTGTTATACATTGTAAACACATATTGAGCATTGCTGTAAATATAAAGCTTCATTTATCAACTTCCAGCGTTCTGAGCTCTAGCCGGGGTTATATCAAAAGGTGGGGGGGGGCAGGTAACTGTTCAAACCACCAGCAATTAAAATCATGTACTCAGATAATCCTAAGTGTCATTTTTTTTATCACCCCAAAGCAATATTACATGAGACACTGACAGTAGTAAAAGGAATCAGTTCTCACTCTTTCATGAGTCATCATACTATCAATGCATTTCTAGTAAAAGTTAGTCCTCAACTTTTCACTAATGGAAGCATCATCAGGGAACTTTTTGGTCTACAAAA
>VWZI01006240.1:143850-170977 GCA_013396835.1 Psilopogon haemacephalus | reverse complement strand
TGTGGAAAAAAAAAAAAAAAAAAAAAAAAAAAAAAAACCAGACTAAGAGTTCTAAATAAGTACAAAGTAGATTTTAAAGAATTTTTAAATCATTAACTTAACAGGAAACAGAGGTGTATCTGCCCCTATAGAAGATAAGATAAAGACATATAGAAGATAAAGATAGATATATAGAATGTATGATAAACTAGAGTCCAGGGAGCTCAACCTGGGGGTGTGCAACACAAAACCAGAGAGCTTATGGGTAAAGGTTAAAGGGAAGGCATGGGAAGGGGACATCATGGTAGGAGTCTGCTACAGACCTCCTAATCAGGAAGGCAAAACAGATGAGGCCCTACACAAACAAATAGGAGAAGCTTCATGCTCACAGGCCCTGGTCCTCATGGGGGACTTCAACCACCCTGACATCTGTTGGAAGGACAACACAGCAGAGCATCAGCCATCCAAAAGGTTCCTGGAATGCATTGATGATAACTTCCTCCTCCAAGTGGTAGAGGAACTCACAAGAAAAGGTGTTAAGTTGGACCTAGTCCTCACCAACAAGGAGGGGCTGGTGAGTGAAGTGAAGCTGAAGGGTAGCCTTGTCTGCAGTGACCATGAAATGGAAGAGTTTAAGATCCTCAAAGCATCAAGGAGGGTGCACAGCAAATTCACTTCTCTGGACTTCAGAAGAGCAGACTTCAATATCTTCAGGGACCCCCTTGGCAGAGTGCCATGGGAAAAAACTCTGGAAGGAAGAGGGGCCCAGGAAAGCTGGACAATGTTCAAGGATCACCTCCTCCAGGCCCAGGAGCAATGCATCCCAAAAAAGAGGAAGGCAGGTAAGGGTGCCAGGAGGTCTGCGTGGATGAATGGAGAGCTCCTGGACACACTTAGATGCAAGAAGAAAGCCTACAGAGAGTGGAAGCAAGGACAGGTAACCTGGGACAAATACAAAGAAATTGTGCAACCAGAGATCAGGTTAGGAAAACTAAAGTACAGATAGAGTTGAATCTGGCTAGGGACATTAAGTGGAACAAAAATAACTTCTTCAGGTTTATCAGTGAAAAAAAGAGGACTAGGGAGATTGTGGGACCCCTCCAGAAGGGAAATGGAGAGCTTTTGAGAAGGGATATTGATAAGGCTGGGGTGCTCAATGACTTCTTTTCCTCAGTCTTCAGCAGTAAGGGCTCTAACCACAATGTCCAAGTCCCAGAGGAAAAAAGCAAGGACTGGGAGAAGGAAGATCGGCCCAGTATAATTGAAGATCATGTTCATGAGCACCTCAGGAATCTGAACATGCACAAGTCCATGGGGCATGATGAGATCCACCCATGGGTCCTGAAGGAACTGGCAGATGAAGTTGCCAAGCCGTTGTCCATTGTATTTGAAAGGTCATGGCAGACTGGTGAAGTTTCTGCTGACTGGAGAAGGGCAAACAAAACACCTATCTTCAAGAAGGGAAAAAAAAACAACCCTGGGAACTACAGACCAGTCAGCGTCACCTCTGTGCCTGGCAAAATCATGCAGCAGATCCTCGTGGAGGCTCTGCTACAGCAAATGGAAAACAAAGTAGAGGTGATTGGTGGTAACCAGCATGGCTTCACCAAGGGCAAATCATGCCTGACAAACTTGATGGCTTTTTACGATGAAGTCACACCAACAGTTAACAAGGAAAGAGCAACTGATGTAATCTACCTGGACCTGAGTAAGGCCTTTGACTGTGTCCCACATGACATCCTGGTCACCAAACTGGAAAAACACAGACTTGATGGGTGGAGCACTGCTGGATAAGGAATTGGCTGGATGGTCACACACAGAGAGTGGTGATCAAGGGCACAATGTCCACCTGGAGACCAGTGACAAGTGGCATCCCTCAGGGGTCAGTGCTGGGACCAGTGCTCTTTAACATCTTTGTCAGAGACATGGACAGAGGAATCGAGTGCAACCTGAGCAAGTTTGCAGATGACACCAAGCTGTGTGGCACAGTCGACTGGCTGGAGGGCAGGGATCCATCCAGAGGGACCTGGACAGGCTGGAGAGGTGGGCCCCAGGCCAACCTCATGAAATCCAACAAGGCCAAGTGTAAGGTCCTGCACCTGGGTCAGCACAATCCCAAGCACAACTCCAGGCTGAGTGGCAAGTGGCTGGAGAGCAGCCCTGAGGAAAAGGACCTGGGGATCTGGGCTGATGAAAAGCTCAACATGAGAAACAGTACACATGAAGCAGCAACTGTGCCCTGGGCTGCATCAAGAGCAAGGTGGCCAGCAGGGCAAGGGAAGTGATTCTACCCCTTTGCTCTCGTCGGAGCCCACCTGGAGTACTGTGTGCAGTTCTGGAGCCCCCAACACAAGTGGGATGTGAAACTGTTGGAAAGAGTCCAGAGGAGGGTCACGAAGATGATCAGAGGGTTGGAGGAGCTCTGCTATGAGGACAGGCTGAGAGAGTTGGGGCTCTGCAGCCTGGAGAAAAGAAGGCTTCGAGAAGACCTTACAGTGACCTTCCAGTATCTGAAGGGAGCCTACAGGAAGGCTCGGGAGGGACTATTCACAAGGTCTTGTAATGACAGGACAAGAGGTAATGGGTTTAAACTGGAAGAGAGGAGATTTAAACTGGATGTTAGGAGGAAGTTCTTTACAGTGAGGGTGGTGAGACGCTGGCACAGATTGCCCAGGGAGGTTGTGGCTGCTCCCTCCCTGGAGGTGTTCAAGGCAAGGCTGGATGAGGTTTTGAGCGACCTATTCTAGTGGGAGGTGTCCCTGCCTATGGCAAGGTGTTGGAACTGGATGATCTTTGAGGTCCCTTCCAACCTAAACCATTCTATGATTCTGTGGTATCCTAATAACAAAAAAAAAATTATTGCTTAATACTCGAAATAGCCATTGTATCAGTTGTACCTTTCCTACACAAAAAAAAGGACTGCCTTTTCATGACTATTTTTGTTTCTATTATACCAGATACAGCAAAGATAAAGCTGTTATTGTCCTCAAACTGTGAGCTAATCACTGAATGCAAAAAGGCTTTTATATAAATCAAACTATGTCTCATAGTAGGCATTTAATTGCTTTAGCATTCACGGAAGCAGAGAATCTACTTTCTAGTGTAACATCTAAGATTCCAAGTGTATATTTAGAAAAAAGAAAGTTCACTGTGCTTTTTAAATTATTGTGCAACAGTATATACATTTTTAGCAAGATGATTGAAGTTCTGAGTCCACAGTAGATTGAGAGATAATAGAGTTAATAGAATAAGAATTGCAGAATGAATAACATCAAATATCACATGATATTCGTTAAGAGTCATAGACCAAAGAAGAAGTAGAGCACTGCAGCACAGTGAAGTGCCCTGATACGTTGCTAAGCCTGGTTTAGTCTTGTAAAAGTCAATGAGAACAGACTTTTCTAAGCCCTTCTTTTGTGATATACTCACTGCAGTATAAATCATGGTAGCAGAGGAATGGAGAAAAATGAAGAGAGCCCTCTGCGCTCCATGGATTTAGTCTTCACACTGAAGCCTAATGTCCCACATGGCAACCGAGTACAGTTCTGGTAAAAATGTGTAACCTGAAGTGTTATCCTCTATAACCAGTTTCTTCCCAATGGAGTAAAATAATAGAAAACATGCAAACCCAGGACGATTGCTATTCCTTTACCATAACCATCCCACATGTTCAGAAGAGGTGCAGTTATTTATTTTAAATCCCTTGCTGTTTACAGTCTCTCTCTGAATGGTGACACGTAAGTGTTACAATCTCTGCTGGGGAACCAGAAGCTTTCAGCCAGAGGACTGGATCTTATAACATGAATAGGAACTTGGAAATAAAGACTACATGTGATGTAGAAGAAGCTTTAACAAATAAATTCTTTGTAGCTGTAAATAAATAATTTCAATATAATGTTTTCCAAAAGGCACAGAAAAGAAAAAAAAAAATCTACTTCTATTCCAGCAAAGTATTTTTTTCCATGTACTTAGAGGAAAAGTGAAGCATAGAGGAAAGCAGGTCTGAAAACAGAAGCACAAAGACAAGTGTGGGTGAAGGATCCAGGAACTTCATAAGGTTGGCTTGGGCCCATCTTTCAAGCCTGTCCAATTCCCTTTGGATGGCATCCCTCCCTCCAGCAGGACCACACAGCATGGTGTCATCCACAGATTTACTGAGAGTGCACTCAATTCCACTGGCCATATTGCTGCCAAAGATGAGCTCATATCTGTGATTTGGAGGAGGGATGGGAACCAGTGTGACCAAGGAGAAAGCTGGGCAGTTCACACATCCCACACAAAGCATCATGGAAGGCTCACATGCTCATGCCATGCTGCTGCAAGGGAAGGGAGAGGGATATTCACATGTCCTGAGGGAGATCTAGAATCTTTCATCTCTTGGATTTGGTGGAAGCATTAATGATTTTTAGTTCTCGTGGAACTTAGCTGCCATATTTTGGAAAATAGAAGAAATAGTCATTGTATTATAAAGAAAATTGTAATTCCCTGTGCATATTCCTCTGGTTCTTAGCCTGAGCTGCCATCTTTGGGTAGCTAACAATACACCCTGGGGCACTATGGTGCCCAGCCTTGTGCATGTGCAATCAAACATCAGTCATAGGGAAGGATATCTATGATTGACTCTGCATCCTAGCAAACACCACAGCACATGAAAATGGCAAGGAAATGGTGTTCATTACCCTTCGACATAAAGCATCCTCCAGTCCAGGGTACTCTGTAAGTTCCACAGACAAGTGTGACACATGGATACTTTCAGGCTGACAGTCTCCACTGAGCATGGATGAGGGGTATCCTATGGTGAGAGCTTCTCCTAAAACCATTAAAGGTAATAAACAAGGTGCTGCTAGAGAAGGGGCATTTGGGCAAATTTGCATAGAATTCAAATAATTCACAATATGGTAACATCTTTTTCTTTTCATACAAGTGCAAGTCCTGCATCACAAGCTCATTATCTAGGATCATAGAATCAGTCAAGGTTGGAAGGGACCACAAGGATCATCTAGTTCCAACCCGCCTGCCATACCCAGGGACACTCTACCCTAGATCAGGCTGCCCTCAGCCTCATCCAACCTGGCCTTAAACACCTCCAGGGATCTGGCCCCAACCACCTCCCTGGGCAACCCGTTCCAGGGTCTCACCACTCTCATGGTGAAGAACTTCCTTCTCACATTCAGTCTAAATCTCCCCACCTCCAGCTTTGCCCCATTGCCCCTAGTCCTGTCACTACCTGATAGCCTAAAAAGTCCCTCCCCAGCTTTCTTGTAGGCCCCCTTCAGATGCTGGAAGGCCACAATAAGGTCACCTGGGAGCCTCCTCTTCTCCAAACTGAACAGCCCCAACTCTTTCCCTTTGCAGGCATTTTCAGGATGCAGGCATTCATGCAACAATCACTATTTATAGAAACTTTTCTGATGTGTGCTTTAATAGGTCTCAAGAGCATCTACGCCACAAAAAGAAAATGGATTTACTTTTGTGCTGTCACAAATACAGTTCATCCATTAAACCAAACTGCTGTACTCACCGTCTGGCAGTCATGTGCCAACAGGGAAAGCTGTAGCCTCTAGTGCGTCACTGGAAACAAGTTCATCTGCCTTCACATGCACAATGAATGAGATGTCTTATAATAATTTAATTTTATAGAATAGATTCATAGGATTAGTCAGAGTTGGAAGGGACCACAAGGATCATCTAGTTCCAACCCCCCTGCCATGGGCAGAGACATCCTGCCCTAGATTAGACTGGACAGAGCCTCATCCAGCCTTGCCTTAAACACCTCCAGGGACGTAGCCCCAGCCACCCCTCTGGGCAACCCATTCCAAGGTCTGACCACTCATGGTGAAGAACTTCCTCCTCACATCCAATCTGAATCTCCCCACCTCCAGCTTTGCTCCAGTTCTAGTTTGTTCTAGTACCACATTGCAGCCCTCTAAGCACCAGCAGTGTGAGGGTCAGTTTAAGCTTGGAAAAGTATTCTGGCTAAATCCTGTAGGATGCCAAATACATGTGCCTGAAATGTGTGCATTTATTTGTTTCTGCATCACTTACTCTGCCACTCTAAGTTCGTTTCTTGTTTAGACTGTAAACCTAAAGAAACTACTCAAAAAACTCTCTGGGGCAGAAAGATGTGGGTAAGGTTGCCTTTCTTCTTCTCACACAATTGTGTTATTTCACTGAAGGTTTACAAACATTGAACAGACATATCTTTTCCTTACATCCCAAATTAATTTTTAAATTATTTAAGTAATACTCTTCTATACCTAGGATACCATCCATTTAATTACACTGTGCCTCCTTCCCATTTTTAGAGCTCTGAATTCAAGCTGTAGTATTTCTAAGCTTCCCAGTTCCACTGTTCACAAGTTGTCATAGAGAATACTAAAGAAAGAGCTACTTGTCTATACCTTTGTGACTGGCTTTTCACAGGTTTGCTAAACATATCAAGGCTTATTTTCAACTAACAATTTGCCAGCAAAATTAATACACACCAAATTTATGCTAAAGTTCAAGATGATTAGAACATAAGGGTGACTTTTCTGAGAAAAGTTCAAACTCAGAAATATTGCCTCAAGAATGTTAATTTAATCAAGTCACATTGGCATTTTCCCCTTTAAAGAGAATTCAGATAATAAGGGCAAAAAAGTCACATCACCTCTTATTTCTGACGAAAATAAAACCATTCCTAATATGTCTCAGTGAAAGTGACAAGGCTGTGCATAAAGTGTTTCACTATGGCAGTCATTCTACAAATGTGAAACTATGCATTAACTTGATGAAACAAAAAGGTGTTTCCATTATTCTTTAAACGTTCTTTTCCCTAAGACATGCTTACATCTTATACCACAACAGACAGCCCCAATTAAAGAGGATTTCACAAAATCCCAAAAATCTAGAAAAATAATTGGCAAGGTGTTTTTCTGAGCGTATGTGGTGATTTAGCAGTTACCTGCCCCCTCACCCTTTGAAATGACCCAGACTAGGACTCAGTTGGCTGAAAGTTAAGGAATTAAGCTTTATATTTACAGCAATGCACAATATAGAAGCAGATACCTACAATGTATAACAGATATTTACATATATATACAGTAAAAAAGGTAATACAGAAACACCACATCCCTACCAGAGATCAAAATCCCTAAGAAGGGTCACCAACCACCCCTACCACCTTTCCCACCTTCCCCAATCTTGTCTCACCATCTGTTAATGCAGCAGATAGGAAAAGGTAGATCAGCCAGGGGGCTGGCAGTAGGAAAAGAAGTTAGTGGAATTATTAAGAATCAGCTACAAAAGGCAGGGCGAATCAGCTATGCAAGAGCCACAGCCCAAAGAGATCTGAAACAGTCTGACCATCTGACTTATCTATATTTTGGTTACAGCTCCTAAACATTTTTTTTTTCTTTCTCAGTAAAGTTGTGAGTGAAGTAGCATCATCAGTGTTTTCCTCTCTCAGCCTATAGTCTAATTTCTCATTCAAATCCTCCAATTAGTTCAAACCAGNTGTTTGTTTGTTTTTTTTAGATTAGATACATTTTGCCTAAATTTCAATTGAATCCTCAGTGAGACAGGTACCAAATTGGTATCAGTTACCCCAAGTTAGAAGGGTATGAAACAAATTCAGGTGTCAAGGGGAAAAATGGAGTGGAGAGAAATAGCTGGCCTTCTAAAACATCTGCTTGCAGTTGCCCATATTAGGCGGCAGGACTGGAGCTGACATTTGTTATTCATGTTACATCTACAATCTGTGGTAAAATTGTGCTGCTAAATTCATAACCTTCTCCCATGGCATTTATCAAGAGCAGCCCAAATGGCATCAGGGAGGAGCTTAGCAGAACTCAGGCATGCAAGCTGGGTTCTAGTAGCAAGTAAACCTGAAAATGAACACTTTCACAGGGAGAATACAGACAGACTGTTTTCATAATGTGTATATAAAAATGTCCATGCCATTGTCCAAAAGATGAAAAACCTGTCATTTTGGTTTAGGATCTGGTCAATGAAGAGGACAAATATGTCTGTCTGTGTGTATTATTCCTCCAGACATTTATTTTTTGTGTTTTCTTTAAAAGATTAGGTTTTTTATTTCCTTTGTACAGATGACTATGGTTAATAATCAAGTGCTTCACAAGATGGAGATCTCAGAGCTCACACTGCCAATTCCCCATGGGTCTGTGATAACACTGATGAAAGAGAGAGAAAATCTATGGCATTGAAATGACAAATTCCATTATATTCACACCTTTAGTAGCTGTCTGGTCAAGAAAAAGAAAGTGTGAATGTGCTGAGTGAGATGACTTTGACTTTTAAAATCCATTTTGTATCAAGGTCATGCAAATGGTCCAAACTTTTAATTAGGCCCTGTTCCCTTACCACACGGATTCATGCCCTACCCTTGGCTCATCTTTGGCATTACACAGCATTAACAAGGTACTCAGTGCAATGGAGAACTGGACAGTCCATTTGCAAAGGTGCTTGGCTCACAACCCAGCAGGGAAAGGTGTTTCAGAGATGGTTGCTGGTACTGTATTGAGCACATATGCAAAAACAAGCTGAGAACTGGAAAAAAACTAGAACCATAGCCCAGATGAAAGTGTATTAGAAAGTTCCTGCAGTGGCAAAATCATCAAACAAAATGGGAAGAAAAGCCATTACTGGGTTCACACTACAGACACAGGAAATACTGAACAAGGATTCAAAGTTAGGTTTTAATCTCAAATTCAATGCTGTCAAAGGATACACAAGAACTGTTTCCACTAACTTTTTTCCCCAGCAAAGTTACTTTCAATTCTTTCCCAGAACTATTTTAGAGGAGGTAGAGGAGCCTTCTGTTGCACCAGAAAACTGGTGGTGGTTGTTGTTGTATTAATAAAACAGCAAGCCCCTAAAACATTCAAGTTTTTAACCAGAGGTTATGATTCCTCTGTAAGCAAAATTATGTGGACTATTGGTTTGGGGTATTTTTACATTGCTTCCACATTTTCTTTCTTTCACATGGGTTCCATTTTAAAAATTCTTCTGTTGAACTTCAGAGAAGCTACTGTCTGTAACTTTGATGATAAAAAAATTAGAACAAAGAAATTAATTCCTATTTGCTCTCCTCTTCCTCTTAGACCAGTGCAGGCAAAACAATTGCATTATTCTGTAACCCCAGCCATGCATTCTTTAACAGGTATCATGTCTTTGCTGCTGCCCATAAAAGTGTAAATCTTAATCCTATCAGAGTTAACAAACAAAAGAATTCATTTAATGCATAGCTTCTGTTCATATTGCAGGGACAGATTTGTTTTTTTCCTGCTCATAGAAAGACTATATTGTGTATTTTGATTTATGCACATATATACACACAGCTTTAAGTCTAATGATAAAGCCCAGAAAGTATCTTTCATCCACAAAAAAATTTTCACAGTATCTTGGTAAAGTGGCTCATCAAGGTGCCCCTAACACATTGGCTTAGAGGTCGATGTCCAGCATGTAGACAGAACTGACCCAGCCCAGGATACTTCATGGGCAAATATTTCCTCATAACTGGTAGAACTGGTGTCTTTTGCTTGCCTTTCAACAGGAAAGCCACACAACTCAAAAAAAAAAAAAAAACAAAAAACAAAACAGACAACAACCTGAAAAATTCTTACACTACCAATAATTCTGCACAAAATTATTTAGGGTTCACCAAGTAACCCGGGAAAATGACCTGAAGACAGATGAGTTTCAGATGGGACTCACCTCAAATACTATTTCCTGAATCTGTATCTCATTGCAAGAAAGCTTTCTTCATTCTTATTTGGTACAGAAACAAAGTTGAATGAATGCCAAGATGATCAGTTCACTTTCTGATTTCTTTACGTAAGTACAAAGAAAATATTAATTTTCCCAGCTGCTTCTTCAAACTTTTGGCTTTTACTTACTTATTAGGACAACTGCAGAGCTGTACAAGTAAGAGAAGGGAGCAAAGTCATTTACAATTATTTTCTATATTTCTTGTATGCATGGCTTATCTTTACTGCACCAGGAAAATAACTTTCTCATGATATGAGTAGTAAAGCATTGTGGAAATCAGAGGGTTGCCCCAAAGATATAATCCAAGAACTTGTCTCATGCTATTTGTTTTTATTTATATTGTCATCAGATCTGTCCCTGAGCCACATGACTTGCTTTTATTTCCTGGAAACAGTGATTTGGCTATGTCAGATCGTATCAAGCTAAACAGAGGTCAAGCACAGAGTTTATCAGCTGAAAATAATACAATTTTTAGCAGTTTGTTTCATAAAAGCACTTGACTCCAGGCAATGTAGCCCCTTTCTATCAGCAAAATTAAGAATTTTTGTAAGTGATTGCTAATCACCTTTTCTGCCTGCAGTGGAGTGTTATGCTGGTAAATCACAGCTTAGAACTACTTAGCACTGCACAGGGAAACAACTTTGGTTTAGCAGGCACATCTATTTGCAAAGAGTGCTCTTACTTTCCACCAACAGCTTTCACAATGCACAATGGAAAATATTCAGGCTGAAGCCTCTGATGTCACTAGCATTACTATTTTTATTCTTCAGTACTGTAGCATCATGTAGGATCGTGAGCCATGGTCCAGGACTCCAACATGCTGAGCTTTGTGGAGTCATAGCATTGAAGAATAGATCATATTCTCAGTAATGATATTTGGTGCTTAGGGCAGATTTGTGTTATCCCATTTTACCAAGGCAGAAGTTAAGCAAGGTCAGAGAAACAAGCTACAAGTGTGGAGACTTTGAAGAAAAACAAAACCACCAACAACAAAAATATCCAAAGTTATAGTCCTAGTGTCATAAGCAATCATCCACATAAATGACTGGACCAGTCAACTTTTATGAAAATCAACTTACTGACAGCTTTCACTAATATAAATAGCATGAGAGTGAAGACAGTTAAAAAATAGAGCCATACATAAGACTTGGTAAAAAGTATCTAGGCAGATCTGCATTTAGAAGCACTCATGCCTTGCTGCAGGAACAATTAGATAAATTAAAGTGTAAAGATTCTAAATGGGCTTAGTGGAAGCCATGGATTTTCCCAGTCCTGATTACACCAACACACAGTCAGTTAAACATTTTGTGTTCTTTCTGAATGGCTGCATCCTGACTAGGGAGCTACAGAGCGAGGCTGGGCTTGTAAACCAGTACTGTATCTTCCTTATGGCAAACTGCTATTTTCTCTTCAAATAGCAGACACTGTGTTTATAGCAGCTCTACCTGTGATCATTTCTCCTTCAAGGCTGCTGCCCATATCCAAAACACTCAGTGTTAAATTATGCACTCAGACTCCTCACACATCTCCTCCCCAGAGGATGCCAGCCTTAGAGCTATTCTTGGATACAATTATCTATACTGATTTTAGAAAAGGAGGGTTTGGACTTAAGTCCCGCTCACTTCTTCAGGTTCCCCAAGAGAATTTACACACTGGGAGAAATTAGGACTGACTGAGAGCAATTCAGCTAGTCTCTGGAGAGAGAGAACACTATTCAATCATTAGAACAATTATATTTTATGCACATTTCAGCTGAAAATCGTGCTTGCTTGACTCACACAGCTTTCCTTCATATTTTTTTCACCTCTGCAAAATAGTATTCATAAGAAAGCTAGAAGCCACAACGTTTCTCACTCAGCCTATCTCCTCTCTCCCCTATGCCTCTAAGTTCCACTTCCACAAAGCATGCTTAAAATAATCTTGTAGTAGCTCAGGTGATCAGGAACACCATAGCTCAAGTGATTTAGGGCCGCAACCAACAGAATGGGACCCATTGCCTTACTAAAAAGGGAGTCATGTATTCATCAGGAGAATCTCATTTTTCATGCTTATTCCTCAAGAGTCCTCCACAATAAAACGTCCTACACAGACTGCCTTCAGCTACTGTTAAAGAACCGCAGAGCTCCAGATTACTCAAGACAACAATCTTTGGACGTATCATCTTCTCTATCATCCTTTGTTTTCAGTTTCAGGCATATGCTGTCTCCCATCACCACACATCAAACTCAGACATTTCAAATGCCTTGGGACAAAGCATGCAAAAGCATACCTTGGGAGGCTCATGCAAAAGTCTTTTAGGTACTACTAGCTAATAGAATTTTCTTTTCTGCCTCATAGCATGCTCCCACACTTTTGCACCATCAAAATCTCTGTGGACCTCACTGTGAAATGGGGCAAGTTGGAGCTGACCAATGCAAGAGGAGCTGCGCAACGCAGTGTGGGGCTGTGCAACTCAAAGGGAAGCTGTACAAGAGCACATACTCTCTTGAAGCTGCCTGACGGCCAAACCCCTGCATCCAGCTACAGTCTGGCTATCTTAGCCACTCCCAGATGGGGTTTCAAGGGCTGGCTGATGAAGCACAAAGCCTCCCATGAGTTAGTCAAAAGACCTAAGGATTTATAATGTTTTTCCTTTGCCAACACTGTAACTCAGTTGTCCTGTATCTGGTTTCAATCTGGTTTCAGATGTCAGCCACTAGTTGTTATGAATTTCATTACTGTGTTTGCAGCTTAACTCTCAGTAACCAAAACTCTTATATCAACTTCCTTTTTTTTTTTTTTTTTTTTTTTTTTTCTCCCCCCTCTGGGTTTTTACAAGCATTCTGTACAGGAAGAAACCCTAAATTTCTGTTAGTTTAACACAGCTTGTAATCTGAAGAATGGATTTGTGTACTAAATTAATTCTTCCATCTACTAAGAAAAATGGAAATCAATAAAAATTCAACTCCAGTGCTGAAAGGGAAAAGACAAGCTCATCTACCTGTCTTGCCCAAATGAAAGTTGAAAAGTGGTTTGATCACATCTGAGACAATAAACTTTGATCAATTTCAAGTTTCTTCTGGCCCAAAAATAAAATTTTTTTTAAAAACATATCAGTGAAACTTTTCCCAAAAGCAGACATTTTCAAGGCATTTATGGGTTGGCAGTTTGCTTTAAAGGCAGTAGGAATTTTACTACTAATCAGCACACTCCAGAGTCAGCCTTCAAGTCTTGTCTCTAGTAGAACTCCTAGCAGATCCTGAGACAAATTATACTCCCACATCTTTACAGCTTATTGATAAAAAAATGTCCAAAACCACTGTTGTACTGCCCTATTTCAACTATGTCCAGCAGTACCTACAGTTGCAGTAGAGGAGATAACAAGAGGATTTCTCCAGCTGGCTGCATTAGTATCTTGGGCTCTCTGCAGCAAGCAGAGATTAAAATAATGTTTTGTAATAATGAAGAAGCTAAGCAAAAAGTCCAGGCTGCACCAGAGTTCGCAAGCCAACCATCCCAGCAATGTGGGAGATTTTCAACTATACCATGACAAAAACAAAGATTGCATGAGCCACTGTCATTACGCAGAAAAAAACAATTAATCCTTTACTGTAGAAACAGTAATCACTCAGAGGCATATATGCTAGAAATCATAAAGTCATCAGCATCACTCTTCCTGCAGGACACAAGTGGAAGGACTGTCTGAGCTGAGGGCATGGAGGCAGAATACTGCTCATTTTATAACTTTGACCAATTCTCATTCACAGATGTGCTAGAATATATGTTCACACAGTGCCACTTGCCTAAACAAATACATTGAAACTGGAGCCAGAGAAGACACAGTGCTCCCAAGGGGCTCTTTCCAAGTACACACCAAGCAGATTTTAGATGCATCATCACTGTAGGGCCAGAAGTGAAACAGTGCTGCACATCCAAAACTGTCCTTTCCACAGACCCTGAAATGAGATTTAAATTTGGGAGGGACACTACCTTACAAATTCTGCTTGCCTAGCAATGCAAACTCTTAACACCTAAAGCCAAGCAGTCTGATCACAATGTCCTGTGACACTTCCCAGTGAGGCAAATCAGTGAGTCAGACCCAAGTAAAGGTCACACAAGGTTTCTTTGAAGGACCACAGGTCAAGCATTCGCCAGCTTTTGGAGCCACAGGCAGCAGTCTAGAAGTGTGCTTGGAACCAGCAGTGCCAAGCCTCACAGTGCAGTCAAACATCTATCACAAGCAAGTTTAACAGGGCAGTCCAGTGTTCTTGTAAACAATCTGCCAAGGCTCTCCTGGTTTGGCATCTTCTCTTGATTCATCAGCCATGAAGGAGATACATGTGCTGCACAGAAAAAAAGGAGGAAAGTTATCTGTATCTGGAAAGGCAACATAAAACTTGAGGTATTTGAGATTCTGCCAAAGAACTTGTTTTGATGTCAAACCTGAAACAAGGAAATTTGATTTTGTCTTCCTGATCAAGGAACTCTGACATCTTTCTATGCTTAGGCACGTAACCAATACAGCTCTCTACTCACTGTAGGGGTAGGATGAGATGATTTTTAAAAGTCTTTTACAACTCAAACCATTCTACAGTTCTATGATTCAAAGTCTATGGAAAAAAAAATGTTGTCCCAGTAATTGTTACACCTTGTGAAAAGCACTTCAGGTTTTCAAGTCTGATGACTTTGGCAGGCAGGGTGGAACAGCTCCAAAACAAACTCCTGCACATCGAGGGGGATCTATCTGACCCATTCATCACTGTCATTATTAAACTGATCCATCACTGACATTGTTACGCTGTTGCAACATTTATTATTTGGGAAATTGGCAGAATTACAACTCTAGTAATTTTCCTCCCCACTCTGTCAGCTATGATTAGAACTGGGCCATCAGCCTACAGCGTTTAAAGAAATACTATTCAATCCATAGATGACAGTTACCGCTTTCACCTCTCAAAAAGATTTATTCATTGAATGTTTGCTGTCAATCTAATTTTGGGGTACTAAAAACGGAACTTCATTGCTCTTCCTTATGCTCTACCATTAACTGGTTCTCTGTAAGCCTCTGGTTATTTTTAAATAGGTAAATGATCACAAAACACAGGGTTGAAACACTCTGCTGCATGCCAGATTCTGAAAATAAGCAGTGTACTTCAAACACCCTTTGATAAACAGCTTAAATACTTTTCTCAGTAAAGTGCAGATTAAGCAGATTCCTTTTGAAATGCTGTTGCCTGGGCATGACTCCTGCTGGATTTTCAGGGAGGTGTGTGTAATATGGGAAGCCTCATCCAAAACTGTCTACAAATGCACAGTTCCAACAGTCTGTGGTTTCATATGCATGTGTGCAGGTGTGAGAGAAGGGCAAGGTGCTAGGCTGTGGCAAATTTACTTAACTTCTCAGGTTCTATCAAAAAATCTCAGCCTTCCATTAACTGAATGTCATCACTAACAGTAAAACTAATGAACAAAAGCTACCAGCTGAATTAAAAGTGGTTCTGAAGAGGGGTGAGAAATTAAAGTATTTTTAAATGTATTGAAACAAATTTAGGTTGTCACTGTTGCTCTGCAAACTGCAAAACGTCATCCTCTTCTTTCAAAGATGACATAAGTCCCCTGTGTTGGTTTGAGCTAATTGGAGGATTTGAATGAGAATTTAGACTATTGGCTGAGAGAGATACAAACACAGTGTGTCACTTCACCAAGTTTTACTGAGAAAGAAAAAAAAAAAAAGTTGCTTTAAGAACTGTTCTCAAAACAAGCAGATTATCAGTTTGCTTCTGTCTGTGTCTGTCGGCAGCTGCTTCTCTGGCATGATCCCTCTTTGTCTCTCTGTCTTTTAGCTAATTCAGAATAAAACTACTAACTTTTCTCCTACCACTAATCTCTCTGACTGATCTACTTCAGCTTATCTGCAGCATCAACTGGTGGTGAAATAAGGGGGGAAAAGTGGTAGGGGGGTTTGGTTACCCTCTCTTGGGGATTTTGGTCTCCAGGAGGGGTGTGGTGTCTGTATTGCCTTTTCACTGTATATATCTGTAAATATCTGTAATATCCTGTAAATATTTGCTTGTATATTGTGCATTGCTGTAAATATAAAGCTTCATTTATTAACTTCCAGTGTTTTCTGAGTTTTAGCTGGGGTTTATAAAGGTGGGGGGGGGGGCAGGTAACCCACTACATCCCCATAAGGGTTCTTGGCTGAACACTGACCAGCATCTTCACCTGATGCTACAAGTCCTGTGCCAGTCTTTTAACTATCCTTTAAAATATAGTGGTCGATTCATATAAACCAGGTGTACAATGCTACAATGAACTGAAACACTTAAGCATGAGAGGCACATAGCTGTTTCACCACACTGAAAAGCACCATGGACAGACCTGGAGAAGATGCTGCTGACACTGAAAAAGGTTTAACAGACTCCAAGATACATGTAATTTATTAAGGGAAAGAAAGGGAAGTAAAGAAAAAAAATCTCAAATTGCTGGAAAGAGAAGAAGAAGCTGAAGCACAGAAGATGCAGCCTGACACTAAGAAGCAGGCTTTAGGGTGATGGTCTTTTAAAATTTGTGTTAAAGAACCAGATGAACTGAAATTTACTTGTGTTTCATCAGAGGTCTCCGAAGTACAAACCTGATGTATGAAAGGGACAGAGATAGTCTCTTGCAACCAGAATACAAACTATGAGGAAAGAAGACAGGAGACAAGACGTAAGGAAGCAAGAGTGTCCTGGGGACAAGAACTATCCCATGGCCTAGGGCAGAGCTCTTCCCTCTAGATCACCCCCTTCAAAGCCCCAACTTCTCTCCCCAAGGCACATGACTGTGGAGTTTTCCGTAGTATGTGTTGCATGCCCCACATCCCTTAGTTCATTTGCCAGGGTATTTTTCTCACTCCTCAGTAAATAGGTGTTGATGTCATAAATCAGTATTATTTCATTTGAATGCAGGTGCATGTGAAGCCATAGGGGAATGAGTAATTTCTAACTTTATTAATGCCAGATAATATGAAAGGGCATTTAGCTAGGTTTTTTTTTTTTTTGGTAAAGGAGGAGGAGGACCACTTATTAGGAATAATGACAATTTTAACTTTATTTCCGTTTGAAAACATTGATTTGTCCTGATGAGACAACAGTATCTCTATCAAAGCTTTCACTAGGAAGGGTTTTTCAAACCAAGAAAAGTTTCATTTTCTAATGAAACCAGGTACACCATCTCACATAGATGAATCGTTTCCTATGTTAGTACATTGCACAGGACATGGGATGTCTCCATTCACTTGACTCAGCTCTGAAGCAATATTAGTTGCCCACATGTAAAGGCACAAAATAATTATCTGAGGAGTGCTCTTTCATGTTTATCTCTGTCATCATCTTGCAGGGCTGGAAAAAGAATGAAAATTCTGTCCTGACATACTGAAAAACAGGCTTTGTACAATTCCTGACTCACAACCACTCAGATGGAGAGAAATACAGAAATAGAGTTACATTTACCATCAGTCTGAGAAGACAAATGGAACTTACAAATATAGTGCTACCTGAGAGAACCACTTTTGATTAAAGACAGCCAAGCCCAGCTAGATAACACTCAACATTTATACATCACATTAAAAATTAAATAATTTTAGAACAGCTCCCATGCTGCACAGCTCCCTATTACACTCATATGAAAAGAAAAAAAAAATGAAGCACTGAAATGGAAAATGAGGACAAATTTTCCTCACAGCAGTTTTCACAAAGGTAAGAAGCAATCTTCATATATCAGTTTGTTTCCTCCAAGGGTTGCAACAACACCAATGATTTCCTACTCCTGACGGCAGGTTCAGAGCCTTTTCTCTTCTGGTTTTCATGATGATTCCTGTGGTTGTGCTCCAAGACAGTGCTGTCCATGCTCCAAGCTGGTCAGCCACTTTGGCTCATCTCAAACTAGGATTTCTGTGTAAGAACTGCTCCTTTCCTCTCACTGGCCAGATCCACTGAAGAAAACTGTCCACTGCTAGGACTGGGAGAAAAGAAATTAGCAGATTAGACTGTATAGATCATCCACATGGGTGGAGGTTTCATTTCAAACAGAAGATGCCTCAGAGTACTGTAGGAAAAGCCAAGAGATAATAATCTTAAAACCTGATCTAGAATGGTCTTAGAACCTGAAACAAGAATCTGAGTAGCAGTTGTAGATATTTTCTATGTGCACCATTCCCTTTCTGATGGTTTCTGAAATAAAATTTCCTTTTTTTTTTTTTTTTTTTTTATTCTTAACTAATCATTTCAGGTGTGACAAACTTTTCCAGCTGTCATGAGTCAAACTCCACATTTACACCTCAGTTTACAAAAGTAGATGACTAATATTTTCCCCTTCTCTGTTACGCAATGGTAAACACCTACCTACATGTGGTCTCTTCCACCCAAGTAAGTGACAACATCAGCCCCAGTTTGTAGGCACATGCAGTCATGGTTTAATCAGTGAAGTCACTTAATGCTTTTACCGAATGTGGCTGAGTTGGGATTTGAGAAATTTCCACCCCTTGTTTCCAGAATATTATACTGGTGATGACTTCAGAGAATTTTAATTTTCAGTCTTGACCTAAAGCCTGATAAGATGTGAAACATTTTCACTGTTACTTTGATCGAAGGCCTCTCGAAGCAGGAATTATAATCTCAGTTTATTAAAGTCAAAGCAGACTCAAGCAGTTACTTTCTCTTTTTCCTCTGTTAGGTAGGAAACAGTTAATTCCAGTAGAACTTTGGATGTTGGTATTCTTGTTTGTTATTTGGGTTTGGGGTTTGTCTTGTTACTTTTTTTGGGGGGTGGGGGGTTGTTTGCTGATTGTTTATTTTAATGAGAGGACCTTTTGCATTGCATTTAAACAGCAGTGCTTGATGCAGCTGAAGACTAAATTGGAGAGGAGAGACACAGGGAAGAGTCAGAGATTGCACAAATATGCAGCTTCTCTTGCACCAAATGACCCAAACCACAGTAGCCAATGCTAGTTTAGTTTTCTTTACCTCTCCATTTTTAACTCATAAAACAAGTACATAAGACACAGTGACAGTGCAAGACACTCTGCAACCTTCAATACTGGAATCAGGACTGATTAACAGACCGGAGTAAAACAAGGAAATAATTTTCTTTTTCCACAGTCCAAACTGAACTGACAATGTGAAGCCATTACAGTCTTGGCACAAAAAAAAATATCTAGCAAAAGCAGATAAAAATGTTTCACTTGGTGATGTCACCACATCAATTCTGCCAACATTTTCCTACAAAGCTGCTGAAACACAATTGCTTCCTTAAGTGTTAAATATTTCTGGGACACGTCAAAAGAAGTGTAGCCTATAGGTCAACAAAGGTGATTCTGTCCCTCAACTCCACTCTCATGAGAACCCAACCTGCAGTGCTGTGTCCAGCTCTGGGGCCCCCAGTGTGAAAAAAAGACAAGGACTTGTTAGAGTGGGTCCAGGGGAGGGATATGAAAACAATCAGAAGGCTGGAACACCTTTGCTATAAGGACAGGCTGAGAGACTTGGGGTTATTCAGCCTGGAGAAGAAAAGGCTCTGGAGAGACCTTGCAGGCTTCCAGTACATAAAGGCGGCATAAAGGAAGATTGGAGAGGGACTTTTTACAAGAATATGCAGTGATAGGACAAAGAAAGCGGTTTTAACTGAAAGAAGGTAGATTTAGATTAGATATAAAGAAGAAATACTTTACTGTGAGGGTGCTGAGGCACTGGAATGGGTTGACCAGAGAAGTTATGGATGTCTCTTCCCTAGAAGTATTCAAGACCAGGTTAGAGACGGTTTTGAGCAACCAGGTCTAGGGGAAGATATCCACTAAATATCTTGCCTGTGGCAAGAGGGTTGGACTAGATGACTCTTAAAGGTCCCTTCCAACTCAAACAATTCTATTATTTCCTTTCAGTGAATTGCTCTGCTACTAAACAAACAAGCAAAAGCCAACAAAAGAGGTAGCACTGATTAGGGCCAAATGTAATCCAAATGTAATGGCTGGGCTCTGAGTGTTTTTCATCCTGAGCTGATGTCAAAATGGAAGCAGAACAATCCTCTGACCACCTTCAGCAGCTCTGCTGTCAGATACATCTGTATTTTGTGAGTGCAGCAAACACGTTATTACAATTGGAATTTTAGACTTGTAATTCTGTTGCTTAGTCAGTAACCTTAAAGTAGATCTATTTTACAGATGGGGGGGGGGGAAGTCACTAGCATCCTCTGTCTAAAAGGCTTTGATATCTACAGATGAAGAGATTAAAGTAGAATTATCAATTTTGTAACAACAGCAGTAGGTTATGTAGCAATCATAAAAAAATCTACAGATGGTAATTTCTAATATTTAGAAGCTTAACATCCTCAATGTACTTTGAAGAGACCTGTCTTTCGTTCAAGTAAGCACCTGCCTTAGATATACATTAAGATAGGTATGATTTATTGGACAGTTCCATTCTTTCTGTGTACAAATAAGAAGTTGATTACGTTGGTAAATTAAGCCATTAAGGTGGAAAAAAAAATCTTTACCTTTGCTAGACTACACTTCCGCTTTGATGAAAGGCAGCTCATTCTTAAGGCTTCTCTTGTCTATAGATTAAAAAAAATAAAATTAAAAGGAACCAATTCTAAGAGTGTAGAAAATGCTCATATAATCCAGAGTAAGTGCTGAGGTACCTTTCTGTCCAGAAGTGTCCCAAACAACAGGATGAAGAATCCCTAAAAAAATTGCAAAACCAGTTAATAAAACCAGTATAACCCCATCATGTTTCTTAACTGCTTCTAGATGTCATTTCCTTAAGATAGATCTCTTAACTTATGACTCAAATAACAGCAATGCACAAATTAATATTATCCACCCAGGTCACACAGGCTCTCTGGGAATGTGAAGAATGGATATATAACCCAAGCTCATTCTCATTATGAACTGGACTGATAAGTTACATACCAGGAGTTTCTCAACCCACTCAGCAGTAGGATTAGCCAAGAAGAGCTAGGGCAGACTGAATATATGACAATATGTCAGGTAATATTGGATGATTATACTGACGAGTTAAAAGCCATCTTCACTGGCAAGTGAGAATCTTCTGTGTATTTGTTAAGTGAAAAAGATGATGCAGTCTTTGCAATTATTGGACACTAACGAGTGTGGCTTGAAGTCATAATCTCCTATCTTCATCACACTTTACACTAATTAGTTTGTTCCATAACCCCTCTGCTGTGTCAATGCAGAATGCCTACTGCACATGCTGAGTAAAATACCTGAGTTGAAAAGCAAGCTTAAATTCTGTTTCTCATGCACAGCCCAGGTTACTTGCCCTTCTTAGGTCTGCAAACTTCCCAAATTCAGCAAATTAGGAGCAAAGTCTGGGATGCTATTCCCAGTCCCAGAGAGCTTACCTGGAAGGCATTCAGTAGAGCAAATGTAACATGGAATGCCATAGAGTGACTGTCAAGAATTGTTGCTAATCCAAAACCCCAGGTAAGACCCAGAAGAGGTGTCAGAAGGGCAACATTTTTGCTAATGCGGATCATGTTGCTCAAATCTTGTGACTTGCAGCCTTCTCCAACTGAGGATCTCCCAGTCTTCACCACAACCACCACCACCACCACCATATTAACAAGAATGATGCTCAGAGCAGGTATAACAAAGGCCAAAAGAGCTTTTGTTTCATACCAATTGAGCCAGCAGGCTCCAATCCTTAAATACCCATTTTTTGGTTCAGTAATAGCAACTGTGAGGATAGAGATAACCAAGGGACATCCATATCCAATGGAAAATGCAGCAACCATGAATACAGATCTTGTTATCTTAAAAAAAATTAATAATAATCCATAGAGAATCAACAGCCCCAGGGTAAACATCCAAAAAAACAAGGCAAGATAAAAAAAATGAAGGAAAAAAGTGGCTGCTACACACAACTGGTAGTTCAGAGCTGTATTGTGTGCAAAAAACGCTGCTAAGATGAACAAAAGATCAGCAATGAGAAGTGATGTAGCAATGTTGACCAAGCAAAAATGGCGCATGTAGGTTATTTCAGTTTTTGTAACATGGTGCCAGACAACAGCCTCGATTGCAAGGCAGACAATCAAGCTGAAAATGGACAGGCCTAGCCCCACACGTGTAATGTAATCCAGCACTGCATTTCGCAGTGTGTTGGGGGACATCAGGATGGAGAAAGATTTGAATGTCCGACGGTGATGCCTACAGATGCAAACAACACTGCTGATGTTGTCAGACTTCATTTTGCACGCCCTGTTATCCCAGTGCCTTTCAGCAGAATGCCAGCCCACACACTGAGCCTGGGCATTCTCCAGTTTATTCACCTTTTCAAAGGTGAGTAAAACATGTCTGAGCTCTTCTGGCAGCGACACCGACAACACCATGCCATTCACAAAAACAGGGTCCAAACGGTTGGTTTCTAGAATGGCTCCAAGCGTTGGAAATGCAATGCTGATGGCTTTGGAAGTCTTGGGTAACTTCAGAAGCTCTTCTTCTGGAATGACCACGTTCCCAGTAATATTGCCTGTGCTATTGAACTCCATATTAAAATCAAAGCTCTTTGCTGAAGTATTTTTATGTATGCTGTAGCCTTTTGTAGAGATGAAGTGCTCCTGTATACTTTCTGATCCATTCCTTAGGAGAAGTTTCCCAGCAAACAAATTCACGGAGTCCAGTAATACTGAACTGGCATTCCTGTCCTTTACAAAAGCCCAGTTGGAAATGGTGGAGCTGTTCAGAATATGGTTTGCTATCCTGCTGTAACTCTGAAACACACAAGAAAAAAAAATATATATCCTTTATGTTAAAAGAAACAAATTACTGTTCCACTGGCTGAGCCTCTAAAAAGGTTCATTTAATTCCAGTGTGATTTCTATAAAGGGAATATTCATGTCTGACAATTAACAGGTTCCTATTATCCATCCAACTCAAATCCAAGCATCTCATTATCATGGTCAACACCAGAATGTCCCTACCCTCTTCATATCACAGCTCAAGAGGTGCACGGAGAAACAAGTGTAAAGCAAAAGGGCATCTAAGTTCTATTCCAGACACTAACCCACTATGCAGGTTTGCTTACATCACACTCCCTTCATTTCTTTACCCAGGACTCTGACTTCTGAGTTCATCACAAAAGTATTTCCATTGTGCAATACATGACAACACAGCTACACGTCAGGATCTCCAGGGCTACCTTCCCTACAGTCTCATATCTTAAAAACGAATCCTTCCTTGCACTGCTCTCCTATCTCCCTAACAGCAGTTCCTGAAAAAATATCTTCTTTTTAAAGAAAGTGGATTTCACAGAGTATTTTCACCATACATGAGTAAGTCAAATGATTTATCTGACAACATGCTCTTCTACTGAATCCCTTTGCAGGTGATCTCCATGTGACTTGTAGCAACCATTTCATTAGATAGCGGCCATAAGGATGAACTACTGTATGGATGTTCTAGCAAGGTCAGAAACACCTCTCAAAGACCACAAAAGTAAATACCTGCATTTTTCCTCTATTGACATTCTCTGACAACAGCAGAGAAATCTTCTTTAGCAGCTCTACTATATCAGCAATGTTTCCTGGAATGGCTGGTGAAGACAGGATATCTGGGATGATGCATGAAAAGTCAGCTTGGCAGTTCCTGTTCCCATGGTCATCGGCACCAAAATATTTTGTTCCATCTCCGGGCTTCCCATGCGCTGGCTTTCCTTTCCCTACAAAAGGAAGGTGTCCTCCAGCAATACTAGTATGTCCTTCAGAGCTTGGAAGAAGTTCACCTACAGAAATCCTCTGGACGGAAGAACATAAATTGGATAAAATTAACTAATACAACAATGAAGCTGCAGCTAAAGCCAAGCAAAAGGTACAGCACTGAGGTGTGCAATTAATGTATCAGATGGCCAGAAACCCAGGGCCAAAGCTCCCTTGAGAAGACTGTCTTGCTTGTAAAACACACATCAAGGAAGGAGTAGTGCCTTATTCTTGAAGTGACTTGAATGAAGTTCTTTATTTTGTAGTTGGGGGAATTCACCATTTAAATCCATGTGAGGAACATTAACCAAATGAATAAGGCAACTTCATTTCTGAATTGTTTTCACAGAGGTATTTCCCATTCTTTTATTTAAGTCAAAGCCTGCTATCAAAGTAATCTGTGTTTTAGAATTCTGTCTTCTGCCCTTTGCTCAAGACTGAATGCGTGTGGAGGGAGTGGCTGTCTTTGCAATAAATAGGTCAAAGTAGATGTCTAACAGTTACCTCACCTGGAAAAGGGACTGAACATCCAGGCTTGCACAAGCATCTGTGAACATTTGCCACTTTCTGTCTTCACAGATAAAGCTTGTCTCCCCATGGAAGGAGGGAGAACAAGGCCGAATACAAATAGCTCCATTGTCTTTGCAAGGAACAAGATTTATACAGCCATCTGCAAAGCAAATCAAGCAGATACTATTATAAGGTGTTAGACCACAGACCATGAAGTGAGTAGCAGGGGTAAAGTATTGATAACTGTCAATGTATCAAAAAGAACTAACAAAGACACATAGCTTTTCACTGTACCTTGCTGATTCTCAGGCTTTGATTCCTTACTGAGAACCTGAAAAATAAGGAATAGTTGAATTGAATGTATTAAACACTTCAAAGTGTGGTGACAGGACAAGGGGCAACAGTGTCAAGCTTAAAGAGAGTAGATTTAGATCAGACGAGGAATATAGTTTTTTATGAGAGTGGAGAGGCATTGGAACAGGTTGCCCAGACAATTTGTGGGTACCTTATCATTGCAAGTGTTCACAGTCAGGTGGGATGGGGCTTTGAGCTCACTCACCCTGAGAGGGTTGCGTGGTACAGCTGGGAAGAAGTGCACAGCCCACAGGAACAGGCAGTAGGCTACCCTCACATTCATTGTCTCACATTTTCTGCTTTCCTCCTGAAAGATAAGTCAAAGAAATTCAGGCATCTCACTTTCCATTTTTGAACATTCTGGTTGCTAGTAAGAAAGCAGCTAACCTCATTCCAAAGACTGTCCTTACTTCCAAAGTGATTTTCAGACATTTATAGCTTATTAAATTTGTGCTAAGAATAACTTGTAAACTTTTTCTTTGGAAAAAAAAAAAAAATCTGTCCAACACTGAAAGTTACTGCATTAATAATTTACTGTCAGCTATGAGGTGGAGAGCTTATTAAAACAGTTCAGACTTTGGGGCCTTTTTGAAGTGGTTGAAGATGGCCTCATCTCCACTGAGTATGCTGCTATGCTCCTCTCCTGGGGCAGTTCCTGATTAGACCTGCTGTGTGATGTAGGCAATTCAGGCCCTCAGATATCCAAATCTGAGAAACAAGAACCAGATTGAAGTAAAGTGTTATTTGCTTTGCAGAAGGATTTAGTCCATCCATGAAGTTACCCAACATCCCTGGTAAAAGCTTAATATCCTGGGATGCAACTTGTTACAGGCATATTTGCTGGAGGAAAATAATCCAGTAAAGGGAATAAATGAAAAAACACTGTGTTATATTAAATCTAATTATAGATGCTATACAAGTCCAAGGCAAAGGCAACATCTCCTATGGATTAAAAAAGAATAAGACACTGCTCTTCTACCCTGGATGTATAAATAGATTAAGCCATGAACTAAAATAAAGTTAATAAAATTGATGAGCTAAAACACTAAAGCACTAAGCAAATGTAAAGTGACAAAACAGGACAAGGGTTGGATTTCAGGAGATGCACTGATGAAAAAAGATCATTAAATCACTCTGCCTTGATGGAAGCCACTCTGTTTTCCCTTGATACTTATCAATCAGTACAGAGCAAGCTGGATTAAAAAAAGGTCCTGCACTGATGGATTAGAGATGTGTTTTCCCACCTAGAAAATTCCAAACTCTCACTTTCTAAGAGTATTGAAGGGCCAAGCACACATCTGTCTGTCCCTTTCACCTAGGACAGTTCATGTCACTTTATTTTGAGATCCACAGGTTTATTAATTAATTATTAAAAGATCATAAGGGGAAGAGCAAGATGGAGACACTGAACTTCTAAACTAGCTCTGAAGGACAACTTCATGCCAACCTCTTGAATTTGACTGGTTGTTGATAAAAGCATTTAGTGTGTTTAAAGTGATCAACCATTAACTCTTCTAAGGAAATAAAATCCACAAGAAGTGAACCAAAGGACTCAGATCAATGTTGCTGAAGAATGGGAGGTGGTTGGCAACATCTATAGATTTGAGGTAAAGGGTTTTATCAAATTATTTTCTTCAGTCATTAAACACATACTGTGTGCTCGTAGTCCTAATTCCATTCAGCTCAAAATGTTTCATCATTAATCCAGACTCATTTTGGATTTAATCACTCCACCTAGGGCTGTTACCTTTAGAAGAGGTGGAAATCTGGGGCAGCTCCAGATATCTAGTGCTCACTGAGATACTGGCCCATGTTACCAGCAAAACATTGATCTCGCTCAGCTGCATTGCTTGACTCATCGTGGAAACCATCCAGTCTCACCACTGCAAGAGCATGCCAAGGTAACTATGGTGCAGCGATAGAAACTTAGAGCAAAACAAGTCATAAAGCAGCAAGTCACTCTCACATTACAGAAAAAATGTGATATACTGAGATAAGGACAAGTGAAAGTGTATACAGCTCTTCTTCTCCCTCCAAAACATGGTACTTTAGACAGAGGATGTTATATATGTAATCTTAAACTATCTACTGACATTAAAGGTCTCCTTTTTTTAAGAAGCTGTAAACATGTTACCACTCTGTCAGGACACAGGCACACAAGCAGCTGAGTTGCCAAAACTCTCTGTCACAGATCAGCCTTTCTAGTAAGAGGACACTTCCAGGCCTATCAAACTCAGGAGATTATCACCAGCTACTAATTCTCCTTCTCCAGTTCATTTCATATCATCACAGCACCTTTGGGGGGCAGGGGGTAAAGCCCTCAACAGGAGGGAAAGAGAGAGCAGTGAATAGCTTGACAGTGGCTACAAGAGAGGATAGAGCCTCTTAAAACAGTCAAAAACAAAGGAAATTGACCATGTATGTTTAAAGTAATTTGTACATTTGTTAATGTATTACAGCCTTAAATTCAAAGCCCTTGCTCTGTGACTTCTGTTGGTTTACAATTAGAGTGTTTTGTAAAATCCTGCAAAACTATCACTCCTTTCCACTACCCCAAGCATTTTCTTGCTTGTAATTTCTGGCAGGAGGCATACATAGCAAGGCAGCCTAGCCCTGCATGGTGACAGCTACCAGAAGACCCAGCCCAAACAGCAGCAACAGTGGGAAGTACTCCCTCAGGAATGTGGACCCAAGGTCTCCAGATGAAGAGGCCTCCAGCACCTGGTGTTATAGTTTTCCCTCTCCCCTATTCCAGAAAAAGAAAAAAAAAAAAATAAAAATAGAA
>VWZI01006240.1:30757-143725 GCA_013396835.1 Psilopogon haemacephalus | reverse complement strand
GAAAAAGAAAAGGAAAAAGAAAAGGAAAAAGAAAAAAGAAAAAGAAAAGAGGTAGCTACGTAGGTAGGTAGATAGATAGGTAAGTGTATGGGGGAAAGCATTTTACACGTAAATTACAAGCAAGTATGAAACACAGATGTGGTGCTGAGGGACATGATTTAGCACCATACTTGCTAGAGCTGGATGATGGCTGGACTCAGAGACCTTAAAGGTACTTTCCAAATGATGCTATATTATACAAAACAAAACTTTACACTGGGCTTGCTATAGTTACCCACTGTAAACTATCACTGTGTATATTTGACATCTACAGTATTACATTCACTGTTACAGAACCCAGTCTATTATTTTTGGGGCTTGATTAGCTACATGATTAGCTTAAAACTCAATAAGCCACCAGAATTTGATCATTTGCTACCTAGCATGTTAGAAAGTCTCCAGCAGGGTACTTTAGAGTCTTCAACATGGTCATCTTAGGATGAAAATTAAAGCTCTTAATCATACAGAATGGCAGTAGTTGTATTTTTAAAGGAAAATGTGAGTAAAGCAGGTTCTGAAAGGAGAATGACCTTTACAGTAATTTCATCCCTAAGAAAACTACAGATTTTCTTTAAAGTGGCAACACTGTGATTAGAGGCAAATTACAAAATTATAATAAAAAATATCAGAAGATGATTAAGATATATAATTATTTCCACAGACTTAAGGAGAATAGAAAGCTGAAGAAATAAATAGAAAGCAAATACAAACTAAGCAATTAAGTGTACTAAGATTATGAACAAAGTAATTACACAGACCACTGATAATTTTCATTCAGTCCTCAAAAAACACTGTTTTGTGATTGTACTTACTGGTTTTAGAAGTCAGGATTCCACTGTAAGCAAAATCAACACAGCCAGAGATTTTCCACATAGCACAGGTGAGCTTCTAACCATTCATCTGCTGCCATCATGCCCCAGTCTCACTCTTACAATCTCGCCCAGTGTTGCCTGGGTGCTCTGATTATTTAGAGTTTTCGCATGAAGAAATAACCTTGAGTATCAGCCTCCTCCTTTTCTTGTCCAACTGGATTAACATTGAGGAACCTGTAGATGACAGTAAAGGTCTTGCACTGCAAAATGACAAAACAAGTTATAACCACGCCCACGAAAATGCCAGATTGCCACCTTTGCCAGGCGTCCTCACAGATGAATCATGCCTTCAAGATTCATATCCTTTGCCCTGGTGGAGGAGGCAACATCTGCTCTTCTGCATTTAACAAATTTTCTTGACTTTAAAGACTGGGATTGGGGGGCAGGGGGGGAGTCATGACCAAAACCTGCTCAAGTTAATGCAGTGCAATTCATAAAGTCAAAGACAACACAACTGACAGTATCCTGTGCAACTGAACAGCTCAATGTGAGCAAGTAGTACCTTTCCTTTATGGATATACCCATTGTAAGGAGTGTAAGTTGTCTGCTGAACCTTGTGCCATGTTCCCTGTTAGCTCTCCTAATGCTGGTTCATCTCTAGCAGCCAAATTTCCAATAGACAGTAAGTTATAGCAAATAGTTTATCATACCAGAGGAGCTACTCTTAGCATTCTTTCTACTCACAAGGCTGCTTTGGGAGAGCTTTGGTCACTGATTTTTTCCCACAGTTCTGCAGAGTGTTTGCCATGAGTTCATAAGGTTTCCTGAGATAACATTACTCACTCTGCTACCACAACTGCAGCCAGTCCTCAGCCACAAGGTAAGTCTCCAGTTTCAGTATAAAAGTAGGTATTTTTTACTTCTCTGTTCTGATATAACCAACCTTCCTTATATCTCACATTACTATCAAGTAGGAGCTAAGCCAAGCACACCTGAAACACAGCCAACACAACCCACCTGGAAACGTTAGATGATTTGCACTGGATGCGGTACTGGGTAGAGATGAATTAAAAGGTGGCACCTTAACATCCTTTTAGGTCAGAGGAGCCAAAGACTATATCATGACCTAGTCACCTAGAGCGGCACTTCCACACAGTCCCTGAAGTTTTGGTAGGACAGCAAGACTGAATACCCCTTGATGCTCACAGAACTTTGGCTATGCGATCAGAGCAGTAGTCCTCTGAAGGACAAAAAGGCTGGCATACTTCAACACTCAAACACATACACTTGCTTCTCCTAAAAGGAAGAGGTGCGAATCTGTGCTCTCAGGAAGGTATGTGAACCATGACTTCCAGCAAGCAAGGAGGGTATTTTGGGCCTTAAGTGCAGCAGCATCAGTCTCATGCTCTACAAGCTGTTTGAGGTTGTTTGCATTCTTCAGTCTGGGAATTATGTGTCTAGGCACCCAAAAGGGTGTGGTTTGTCTTCTTCAGCTATTGCAAAATCCAATTACCAAAGATATATGATCAGCTACTTTGATACTGTTCTGAGAAAGCAAACAGTTCAGCATTCAGGAACATCTCAGAGAACATGTAACAGCAGCCAAAAGTAAGGCAGCTGTGAAAACCTGGGTTTACCATCTCTTCTACTTTGTGTCTGTAATATTGCACCTGCAGGCAGTCCCACATTCTTTCTCCAGGCCCCCTTCAAGCTCACTAGGAGGAAAAAGTTTCCAGGGCTATCCTACACCCTTCATCATGCAATGCAGATTTGCAAACATAGGAGTCCGAAAGAGGACATTTTGGGCACCTTGAAAGTGATACAAGGGATCACACATATATTTGATCTTTGCATCTGTCACTGGCATTTTACAAGCATTTTTGGATACCATTTATCCTGCCTTTTCCATCTCTTCCTGCCATCAGTCCCTTGGCATGTGTTGTACTTTAAAACAAAGCCTCACCATTTTAAGCTGCAAGAAAAATGCCAGATTATGGTCAAGACCCAGACAAATCTGGACGTTCTTGTAACTCAACAGCTGAGGACAGGGCTAATGGTTAGGTAGAGGAAATCAAAGGATAATCAGGACCTAGCTCTACACAAGGTCTCTGTTCCCAGATAGCTTGGGTGTGCTCTCGTTGACAGCTGCACACTCTTCTGAGCAAGTCAGGACATTGAAAGGACTTGAAATGAGTAAGTCCCCAGGTATCATTTAAGAGTAGCTCTGATAATAATTGTATGTAGAAGGGTGTGTGGTTAAAGAATGACCACAGCTTTTGCAGCTGTAAGATCAAGGGTGAATATAACAGAGTAGTTTGGTTGGAAGTGACCTACAGCAAGCCAACTGCCTGACCACTGCAGGGCTCACCAGAATTTAAAGCATGTAATTAAGGGCCTTGTCCAAATGTTTCTTAAACACTGACACACATGAAGTGTCAACCACCTCTCTGATGAGGCTCAGAAAAGTGCCCAACTGGCTCAAGCAGAGCTGCCAGTGAGTCCTGGTGCCAGAGAGTGAGCAAGAGCTGCTCTTCCCCCAAGCACCATGGTGCTTGCCAGGCCAGCAGCAGGTAAACACAAGATAGCTGTTGGTCTCCCAGCAGTTACACTGGGGTTCTCCTTACTATGTCTCTCACACTGGGGAGCTCAGGACAGGGCACAGCACGGCAGGCATGGGCTCAGAAGTGCTGAGCAGAGGAAGGGGAAGAGTCACCTCCCTGCAGTGCAGCCCAGGGCACTACTTGTTGGCTTTGAGCAATGGCATCATGGTGAATTCTGGTCAGTTTGGTATACACCAGGACCCCAGATAATTTCCCTAAAAGTGAGGCTTTTTTTAATGATAATTTGCAAGGTATCAGGAAAACTATACAGACCAAGAACAAGTAGGTTACGCACATAACATCTCCATAAAAAGCTGTGATGTTCTACATTAAAAATATAAATATTTTTTTAAATCACCATAGCTAGAATAATACGGAGTTTTAGGCAACATGTTCTTAGGGGACATACATTGCCACATTCTTTTTATTCCTTTAAAAGCCTTTTTATTTATTTTGGGGTTCTGTTTTACTTAACTTTCTGTACAAATGTTGTCTTGGCTAAGGTCAATCATACCACTTTAAGTCTTAGATTCAAAATCACCAACCTCAGTTGGAAGGCATAGACATTTTCTCAAAAATATTTCTTTTCCTACTCAGGGTGTAAACATCCATTCCATTTCACTATTTTCATACTAGATAAACCTCAAAAATTACATCAGAATAAAACCATCATCAGGCTGAAGAAGGGCACGCTACAGAGATTTTGTCCAAAAGCAATTATTAAAAGATTGCTGAGACTATGGAGCAGTCCTTCTCTTAGCTAACTAATTAACCTTTGGGGATTTTAAAAGTTTAAGGAGCTGAGCACTGGAGCATGACTAGCATTGAAAAGTCAAATTTTGAAAGATAAATGCAAATCTAGATTCTAACTAATTTTACTGCATCAAAGCAAGGTCAGACCTACAATCAGATTATTGAGAAGTACAGGCAGAATTTTTCTAGAAACAGAAGCTAATTCCTGCCTCAAAAGCATCCTAGCATCCTGGCCTTTATCAGGAAGGGTGGCCAGCAGGACCAGAAAGTAATTGTCCCCTATACTCAGCACTGGTGAGGGTACACCTTGAGTACTTCCTTCAGTTTTGGAACTCTCATTACAAGACAGACACTGAAGGGCTGGAATGGGTCCAAAGAAAGGTGACAAAGCTGGTGAAGGGCATGAAGAACAGGTCTTGTGAGGAGCAACTGAGGGAACTGAGGAACTACTTTCTCTCAGGTACCTGAACAGAGGCTGGAGTGTGATGGGGGTCAGTCTCTAGTAACAAGTGATAGGAGAAGAGGAAATAGCCTCAAGTTGCACCATGGAAGGTCTAGATTGGAGATGAGAAAAAATTTCTTCAGTGAAAGGGCTCTCAGACACTGGAAATAGGCTTCCCAGGAAGGTGGCCGAATCCTCATTCCTGCATGTGTTTGGTAGAGTTACATAGTAGCCAGACTTGACATCAAAGGCCTTTTCCAACTGAAATGGTTCTGTGTTTTTATAAAGGGGTCTGTATAAATAATAATATACTTCACTCCCACCTCTTGAAACCCTGCAAAGAATTTAATGGCATATGAAACATTCCTGAACAGAATGGAGCAGACATTGCAGTATATTTTTAAACTTCTTTTATTCACTGAGTTTGAATAGCATGCATCGTTTTACAGCACCGGTAAGCAAGTCAGTGAAGCATCCTCCTTTTAGGAACTTGTACTGCGGAATGTCTTCAACACCATTACCCTCTCCCCTCCACTCAAGTACATAACACTATCTGAAGACAAAGACACACATACAGGCAACTTCCTTAGAGTTAAAAATCCTCACAGCAGCGACTTTTAAAGGAAAGGTTTTTTTTAATCCAGTCATTGCACTTGGGTCATTTATTGCTATGGCGAACAAGAGGCCATTAAACAGCTAACACCTTTCAATTGTGGCTTTAACTGATTGTCTCCTTGTCTCGATCTCTTTTGTCTGCTTACCTGCAGACAATTTCTGTAAGGCAATCCATTCCAAGGTGTGCTTCACACTCTAATCACAGCAGGGAGCTTGTATAACAAAACTGGCTGCTCCACTAGGCTCAATTCTTGCTTTTCATCAGCTGATTTACAGGTATGAATCCTAAGCACGAATTTAGTGTCTGCCGAGAAGCATTGCTGCTGCACGATTCCTCAATATAAAGATCTCTCAAATCCTCATTTGTGATGCATCTAGGCAATTAGAAGTTAAAAGCACTAATACTGAATCAGCTTATGAGCAATGTGACTATCACATACGACTTAATACCTGCATTTTACATGTATATTAATCAAATTTCAGGAGCAATTTGAAATCAGCAACTGACCTAACATCCTCCAAGTGAATTTTTTTATATCTCATTTTTATAGTTCATTAGCTCTCAAGAAGTAACAATTCCATGTAACCTCCTCAAGTGACACACTAAGTAATTACTTTATTTATGTCCATTTCCATGAAGGGAAGCTTAATTATTTGTGGTACTGGTGAAGTTGCTGAAATACGGGGCATGTTTTTGCCATTTAAATTCTGGTAGACCAAAGGGAGGTAACATGATTCCTAATAGCAGTAACGCAGACTAGCTTTCAGAAGCTGCATATTTTTCAATTCTTTAATCCAATGAACACAGCAATAAATATAATTATCTCACATCACTTTGCATATCATTTGTATATTGTTCTGGTGCACTGAATTGAGCTCAGGGGTTACAGATAATGGCAATCCACAGGATTTCAACTGTTTTCCGTAACATGTGAAAGATGCTCTCTTGGACACCAGGTACAATGCTGTCAAACCAACTGTTCCAATCACAAAAATACAAAGATGTTATTCAATTTAGAGGTACAAAGTATAGCTGAGAAAGTTTATGGCATAAATATATAAATATTGAGACCTTTTAAGAGTATCAAAATTCCAAAGGGATTTATTTGGAGACACTGCATGAGCAAAACCTGACTGTAGTAAAAAACAAATGCGTATTTAAACCACCAGAAAGACTGATGCCTTCAGTTTTGATACACAGAAGCACAGACTTTGTGGCTTCAGGTTGACTTTTTCATGCTGTATGATGTAATAGTTTAGGCACAACAGGTTAAGACTGGATTCTAGTCTTGTTTCTGTGTTTCTTGCATCTCATGGTTTTAAGTTAATTTTGTCCTAACATCAGGATTCCATCCTAAATCCCTTTTCAATCCAATAGTGCAAGTGACAAAACGTTCTGCTAAACTACTCCGATTAGATCATTCGTTCTTACTGCAATGCATAGGAGTTTCACCTGCTTCATTGCATTAACAAATTCCTATCATTATTCAATTTATAAACAGCATATTAATATTCTCACTGCAGACAGGCACAACAGCATAACCCTGGGTAAGACTGCCAAAATTATACAGATATCATATTCCCTTTTGCATGTAGGAGAAGAGTAGTTACTACAATTACGATACAGTTATTCCATCCCTCCCAACAGACTATTTTACATACTAGTTGTAAAGATGAATCACCTTATTTATAGCATAGATCTCTTTAAAAATTAAGCTACAGGTATTCAATAAAAATCTATGAAGAATTCCCTCTCCTTTCTATACAGATTCAGTAGTATTTTCAAGCAAACCCAAAAATAAGGTCTGCAGTTCCAGCACAGTAAGAAATAAGGCCTCTTTTATATTGGCAAAAAAAAAAAATACACCATTATTGTTTTCTTATTTCTCTGAATAAAAGACTATATTCCTCTTTTTTTTTCTATATTTTTTTTTCCTTTACAACTATAGAACACCAGCATCCATTATTATGAAGAGTCAGTTCTCCTTCTGTTCAGCTTTGAATTCCTGGTGAGTTAAAAACATTGATCCCATAGCTGTCTCACGGAGACATCATTGCTTTCTTCAATTTTTCTATTTCAAGCTGGAAAATGGAATTTTTGAGAAGAAAAATCAGTATTAAAGAGGCAATTATACAAAGTCTTCAGAATTTTCTCCACAATTATAAACTTCGTATTTCAAAGACACTTAAGTAAATAAAATTGCAACACTGAAATATTAGACAATTCAATATTTACAGCTGATTTTATACTAACATATTGCTAAACAAGAAAGAAATTTAAATGTGCCTGCAGTTCCAGTACATCTTACTGGATAAATTCACTCTGAATAATACAGCTGTAGATCACTTCACATGTACCCATGTAACACTATGTCACTACCTTGGACTAACTTCCTGAAGCAGCCCTCATGCAAAATACCATGCCACAACTAATTTGTTTCATAGAAATACAGTAAAATGGTTTGGGTTGGAAGGGACCTTAAAGATCATCAAGTTCCAACCCCCTGCCATGGGCAGGGACATCTCCCACTACAGCAGGTTGCTCAAGGTCCCATCCAAGCTCAGCTTTGAACACTTCCAGGGTTGTAGCCTCCATAGCTGTTCCAAGGCCTCACTACCCTTGTGGTGAAGAATTTCTTCTTAATGTCTAATCTCAATCTAGCTTCTTGCAGTCTGAAGGTATTACCCCTCATCAAATCACTATACGCCCTTTTACAAAGTCTCTTTTCAAATAATAATCATCTTCAGTAGACTTCCAACATGTTATCAATGAGCACCAGAAAAGTCAAAATATTTACTCATTTATAGGGGTGAATGTTGTGTAAATAATGCACTGTGGTTGCCTTTATGTTTACACTATCAACCTGGATCACAATAGCTACACAGCAGCCTTCTGGTATTTGAAGGGAAGCTTCTGGTATTTGAAGTTGTCCCCAGAACTTTCTCTTCTCCAGGCTGAGCAATCCCATCTCTCTCTGCCTGTCTTTATAGCAGAGAGAGTCCAGCTCCCTGATCATCTGCATGGATCTGCTCTAACATTTCCCCATGCTTCTTGTATTGAGGGCTCCAGAGCTGGACACAGAACTCTAGGTGGGGCTTTATGATGAACCTTCCTGTAGCATCAAATTCCAGAACACTGTCTACATACTTGTAAATTTTAACCCTCTCCAACTGCCAACATTACCTCCAGATTACTTCGCAACAGCTTCTCTTCTTGCAGATCCTTCTTTATTTTTTCCAGTTCTCTCCTAGTAGTCATTATCAGAAATAAGAGCAAGATTAAAAAAAAAAAACTGTTACTGAAAACAGGAAGCACATGCCTTAAATTTTATAAGAGTAATTCATATAGCAATTGTCCAATGCTACATCTTAAACGAAACTTACATATACCTGCCCACTAGTGAACTGGTGCTCAAAATGTGATGGGCCACAGCATTCTGCCATCTCTCAACACTTTTCACCCATCATCACACACTTATCCTAATTCAATCACAATTTTAAATCGGCTACTTAAACACTCGTACTGTTTTTTTATTTCAAGAGTTAAATTTATGATAAAATAAACAGGCAATTTCTCCACATAAAATAAAAGTAATTTGGAATAGAAAGTTCCAAAACCATGCTTTATCCCGTAACTGTGTTAAGACAGTGCTATGAATTAACACCAAGCTGTCATTAATCTTCAGTACCAGTTTGCTTTGGAGATCAACTGACCCTGACGCCTCACAATCCCTCAAGAGGTCACTCTTAAAGCCAGTTTGGTTTGCCCTAGTACCAAAATGTATGTTTGTGCTGTGTAACAAACCTCAGAAATGGTACAGTTCTTGCAGATCACTCTTTACTACATGTACTCAAGCACCAGCTGTATTTCTCTTCTACATCATTCTCAAAACCCTACCCAGTAGTATCTTTCCCTACTATGAGTCATATTAATTCTGCAATTACTTGTTTGTGGTGTAACACAAAAAACAGCCTAAGTACTTATGTTAAATACTTAAAAAAAATTCTGCTTTTCCTTAGGGTGAAAGTACTAACTATTTAAGTAGTATTTTCCAAAAAGCTGTAATAGACGCAAGAGTGCAAAGTAGAAAGGAAAAAAAGAGTATTTTTTAAATACTCTGACATCAAATTTGTATGTAGTCAGGAAACCTAGCTGGATGAATTTCCAAAGAAAAAAGTTCCAAATTAATATAATTCAATTTTTATTTTAAAAAAATCTCTTACATTAATGGCATTTGCAAGATGCATATGCACCCCTTTGCAGATTGACAAGGAAATTATTATTTACCCATGCTCTTTCTTCAGTGCATCTACTAAACTCATCAAATCATTAATCTGAGTCCTGAGCTCTTCCATAGAAATATTTTCATCATCTGCTTCTCCTTTAAGTTGGATATCTCCAGAAAGAAAGTTTAGTATAGCAGAACTTGGCCTCTGAGATGAAGATGGAACCGGTGGACTGAACGCAGATGGCTGAAAAAAAATCAAAACAAACCAGGCACATCAGTAGAAAGCTAAGAATAAAATCTTTATGAATGGTCCAATTACAGCATACAGGTTGCAATGGTATGGAAGCTACATGTGCACCAATTTCCTTAATTCCCTACTTAAAAGGTTAAAAAAAAAAAAAAAAAATCCAGTTCAAATGAGCTACTGTAGCGCAAGAGAATGATTTTACCGAGGCTTTTATGAAGCATTTCCCTGAGGTTCCTGGAGTCACTTAAAAGTAGTCACACTGCACTGTCTCTACTTAGAAACTACCAAAAGACAAACAAACAAACAAACCAACCCACCCAGCAACCCCACAGTGATTTAATGGAGCCCACTGGTTCATCAGATTTTTGTGCACTTCTCTCATCTGCTCAGTCGTTCTGTCTGTTGGGAGACGAAAGGCTGAGCAGACACAAAGCTTATCTAGGAAATACCATGATAGTGTCACACCACTGGACACAGTAATTCTCATCAACACTAATACACTTGATACTAAAATTTTTACTACAGACTTTATACTAAAAGAGATGGGTCACTTGATTTAAATACAGTCATATGCATTTAGGTGGTTCCATCAACCTAAACTAGAAATATGAGCAAGAAGAACAGAACATCTAACTGCTGGTACTGATCTAGTTCCTCAATACCATACCTTTTTTGTTTCAGCTGGCTTTGGTTTGGCACTGTCTTCTTCCTTCTGCACCTGCAATTTTTTTTCTGGGTTCACATTTTGACTCACCTAGTAAACCAGTCATAAANATAAAAAAAGGAATGGTCATGTTTCTAAAGCTGAAATAGTAAAAATAAAAAGCAATAAAAAAGAGGAAAAAAACCCAAACAAACAAACAAAAAAAACCACAATCAAATTTTAAATTCTTATACTGCCATAGCTTTCTTTCCCTGTCCGTCAGCACCTTTTCCCCTACAACACTCATTCAGACAAATTTATATCAAACATAGGAATCTTTCACTGGATTTTCAAGATCTCTTCAGTACTTAAGTCCCTGATGCTTCTGGGAGCCTATACATGCTTCTGCAAAATAAAAACATCAGCAGGCAGTGACTGTAAATGCTAACTGCTACAACTGAAGTCTACAAGACCTGATGACATAAATTTATCAAGGACTCTGTTTCACCTGCTTCTCAGGGCTGGATAATCTCACATGTTAGAACATGAGATGACAATCCCTTCATTACAGCAAATGGAAGCTCTGTGGCATTCTGCCTTTTACTCTCTGGTAAATAGAACAGAATAGGGTTTATAAGACTGCTTTGTAGCCTAATCCTGTTTTCTAGGAAGTTAGTTCTTTGGTCACTACTAGAAAAACATACCCAGTATACTCACAGGACTACAATTAAGGAAACGTGAAGGTGGCCTCCTACCAGGCATCTTGGGTCGGTTTGCAGTAGGATGTGAGAGATTATCTGAGGTAGCTATCACATCATCAAAGCTTAACAGATCTAGAAAAAGATGAAAACACAGACCACCATCAAAACCAGAAGGTTTTCTTGTGTTCTTTTTTTAATTGCTTTTTTCCTTAAGAAAAAAACCAAAAAGTGTTCTAATTGTCTCCAAGATTTTCAGCATATACAACACGAGCCATGTGAAACAACTTTGTATCTAGAAAACCAAATTTTACCTCTTGAAAAGAATTAGAGTCAATTCAACTAGCACTTAAGTTTTCAATAGAAAAAGTAATGCAGTAACATGGCAGCACAGAAGAGACCTAGTAGGCACCTGCACAAAATATGTATTTCTATCTTTTTTCCCTTTTCTTTTTTTTAAAAAAAAAGAGAGATGCCATATGCAACTATTGAAAAGAGTCTATTTTGTTCTCACTAAATTTGCATAGAAAACTTGAAAATCCAAGTTTAGGGACTAAAAGAAAAATAAAAACAACATGATAAAGTGCATACTTTGGTGAAAGTACATTAAGAGATTAAACTGCAGGGCAGTGTTTTCACATGCAATGCTTTGTCTAGAGAAAATATACAACTTTGTTAAGGCATAAAAAGTTTCAAACCTCCATTCTTATACTTGACTGGATCACACACATCTCTTTGCTCATTAGACTCTTTATAATCAGAGCTCTAAGTAAACTCTCAGAGTAGCAGAAATTCTTTGCAACCTATGGGAAGAGTCAATCTTAGGAAAATAGCTACGAACAGGAAGACCAGAACATATCTAATAACCTAAGTACTCCACCTAGTGAACAACTGGACTTCTTAGCTGTTTCTCCACAAAACTACTACTTACCTGCCAACCAATACATAAAGAGATGGTTTATTCAAGCATCAACATAAGATTATGGATGTTATTTTTACAACACAAGTTTGCTAGACTTATTCTAGAGATTCTAAATGTTTCACTAAAATGTCACACAGCATTTACTGTGGGCATGGAAAGTAACATCCACAGATTTGGGGATGTGGTTTTTTTGGTCACATCTGAGTTTTACATGACATTATGATTTATCAAACAGAAGCTGTCATACTTCTTTACCTATCTTCTCATTCACTTCGATGCTATAGAAAGAAGTCAGATAAGAATAAAAAAGCCCTAAGAGCACTGAGCCAGACCACTCATACCACTTCGCTTCTTGGATGACTTAAAACCATCTGGTAATACAAGTTTTATTAACACAATGTGAAAGATAATCTATACCTGTAGGAACTAAATCTTCCACTGAATGTTTTGTCTGATTTTCATGCTTACTATTCTATCCTTTAAGTCCTTAATATACTTGCATCTTTCAGACATCCCTGAACATACCAGCTTCATTATCTCTTGCTTGGTTGAAATGCAAGCATTTAGAACACTATCTGTTAAAAATCAGCTTTGCTGTTTAATTTTATTAAAGGGAATGCAAAGATTAGTCTTTTGTAAACATGTAATCATATTTGCAATTAAACAAAGCGGGGAAGAAAAACAAAGGAGGAAGAAACAGAAGAGTGATGAATGGCAGGTGGCTGACGGAAAAGAGGATGAGGGAGAAATAAATAACTAGGAAGGTATTTCTGTGCCAATAAAATATTTAACTTCTAAGAAGTCAAGTAACATTGACCAAGGGTGTATTTTTAAGTTCTTTACTCAACTGTTAAGAATCCCAGAGTACTAAACAATATCAAATTCAGGACTGACATTAGTTAGGTCTTATTAAAAAGATAACAAGATGATGGGGGCGGGGGGAAATGCGCTTTCTGCCACATCTCAGTAATTTTTGCCTTTAAATCATCCTCCTTTAGTCATTCTGCAGAAGTGACAAATTATTTGGAAACAAATTCAAGTAAGAACTGTAAATCGAGTTGCTTTTAGGATCATAATGCCAGTCCTGTTTCCATGAACTGACATATTAAGAACATATGAAGAACAGTATGTACTTATGTAAAAGAAGAGTGTCTGACAAGGCTTGAAGATGAAGACTGCTGGAGTCTCAAATTGTATATGATTTAAATATGGATGGTGGGATGACACTAATGCCAGTGTTTTTTCCTGTGCTTGTAAGAGATTACTATACTTAAGACAATTGCTCAGCATTAAAATATTACCAGCACATTAGAATTCCTTCCAACTATAACAGTACTTCCATTTTCCTCTTTTAATCTTTCCATTTTGTTCCTCTGGTATCAAGAAGAAATTACAACACAGGCTGATTAGGATTAGGGGTTGTGATTTCAGTGGTGGTGATTTTGGTTTGTTTTTTTTTTGTTCTACTATAGGGTTACAGGTTTTGCTTGTTTTTCTTTTTAAACAGCATTCTCAGTTATCTTAGGAGAAAGATTGGCCCTAATGAATTCAAGTTACTGATGGAACTGATGGACCCCACTGAAAGTTCACAATTTAAAACCATTCCAATCAATGAAGTGATTTATCAATTCACTGTTTTTCAGACACCCTCTGAGTAATTGTTATGGGAAATCCATCAGTGCCAAAACTGCAATACCATAACCATACATGTGAGGACAATATTTTAAGGCTGAGCAACAGCACCTTTATTGCTGGAAAGATGAGTAAGCTTACACAGTTACTTAGGACAGACTATTAAAAACGTCTCTTCTGCAAGCTTAATATGTATCCACAACACAACTTTCAGAAGCCTTAGACAGATACAATTAGGTGAGAGGTTTTGTTAAGATTTATGAACACCTCAAGTGTATTCACAGCAGTTTGTCTTTAAACACCTTCACAAAAAATAGCAAAGCTGAAACGGTACTGAAATTACAGTTTCAGTACTTCACATGGCTGGGGTTAAAAGGCCCATGATAGAAGTGAAACATATCCAGTATTTTACATGACAAGACCTCATGTTACGCTGCAGAGTGAAAAAACATAGCAGCCCTTTTCCCCATTTCTCATCTTGCTGAGGGGGGAAAATTAAATTAGGGGACAATTTAATTTTGCAGCTGAGTAATTGTAAGGTATTTGCTACAGTTAAGCATGTGTCTAATATACACCTTTCAAAAATTAACTATTTCACAAGACTCATGATACTAAATTGCCAACACTGGTGGATTCAGTGCCTAAAGGAGTCACAATTGCTTAATTTGTGTGTACAGATGACAAAGCCATTCAACCTCCATATACCAGAAGTGCTATAAGTACTGAACACATTTTACTATAAACGCTAGGCTTGGCTTATCAATAGCTGAACTGTAAAGTTTTTCTTGCTGTTTCTTTGTTTTGGTTTTGTTTGTTGTTGTTTTGGTGTTTTTTTCAGTTCCCACAAGTTCCTAATTGGAAAGGATACTTAAAGTAACTTCTTGAACAGTTAAGGAAAACAGGCATTCAAACAAACAAACAAAAAAAAAAGCATTTTAAACTGAAACCCAAAAATTTTATTATCAATAACTGCAACTGAAAATTATGCTTATAACATTAAGAAGAGGCTATGATGTGTATGGCACAAAGCATTTGGATTTCCTTTTAGATTGTTATCTTACCAAAATGGAGAAGGGTAGGGTAATTTCCTGACACGTAAGAAGGGAAACATGGCAAACAGGATAGGAAACAAAATCTGGAAAGAAAAGTCAAGGAGAGGAATGTCTAGAAAAAGATACTGAACAAAAAAATTATTTTACAAAGCAGGAAAAAGAAACATTTGTAGAAGAAACAGAATTGCTTTACATGTTCAGCATGCTAGCATTATAGCTTTAGTCTTTTACAGCACTTTAATTCTAACTGAACAGAGAAACATTTATGCAGTTTTAAAAATAAAGCTTCAAGAGGTGGTATTTGAAACATGATCAGCTACTTCTGTGCATTTTGGAGTATTTACCCTGATCTGAAGTCTGAAGGCCTAATTTCAGCATCTATCCTACAGACACAAAATATTTACGGTTTCTCTTTAGGCTAAATTGATAGTGGCTCAAGGTACACCACACTTCATGGCCAAATTAAGTTGCAAAGATAAGACTTGTACCTTATAAAACTGTTTTCCTAAAAATCTGTTCACTTCAGGACCTCATTTAAAGAGTAAAATAAATAAATAACTACATAGACAAATAACTAACTAAATAAAAGATGCTGGTAATGTAGTTGCCAGCCTCAGCCATATAATCTCCTCCATGTTTTAGTATCTAAATTCTTCTAAGATTAAACAATGTTAAATTCTATATAAGGACTCAACATCTTTGGAGCTTCGTGTAACACTAGCTGCTGTACAAAGCACTGTGTCTTTAGCAGTGACATGCATGCAAAGACATAAAGCATAAGATTAATTATGTTGTACAGGTAAGAGTTTGGACTAGTCTCTACAAGACTAATCAAGAATAGTGCAAGTACAAATGACTTATACAGATCACTTTAAACCAAAGTAGTTTCACACATCAACAGACAAAACAGACTTCCCTTAAACAGCAGCTCCTTGACACCCATAGTGCCACCCTCCTGACTGACTACCTGAGCCTCCACTGCTTGCCCTGACCAAACAAGGAGCACTGAACAGACTTCACCTGCTTGCTATGCACCTGTCCCATGCTCCACCTAGGTATTCAAATCATTAGTTCCTCCACCAGCCTACAAAAATCTTACATTACCAAATCAGAATTTTTCCTGAATCTGTGTAAAATTAGGGCTGTTATAGAGATGACTACCTAATACCATAGCTACTGTATGTTGCCATTCTGGTTACTAAAGATGTCAAGATTATTGCACCTTAAAAAAGAGAAAAAAGGCATTGGATTTGTTTTCATAAAGACCTGTTTCTTGGGGATAAATGATACTATGCTCTACTCTAACACATCTAGCACAATCCTAGAGATAAATAACTGAGTAGTAGGATAAATTTTACATTTTTCAAGTGAGGTTGTGCATAATTCTTTCATTTCTCAGCTTACTTTGGCCTGTTAAGTGTTTGTTTCTCACTCAAACCTTTAAATAGAGGCAATAAAAACAAACTGCCAGTTTGAAAACTTTAAGATCAGGCATATCACAGTATATGCATAGGTTATAATAGGGAACAGAAAAAAAAAAAAAAAAAAAAAAACAAAACACTTAAAACTTCAGGGGAACAATGAAACTTTTNTTTGAAAACTTTAAGATCAGGCATATCACAGTATATGCATAGGTTATAATAGGGAACAGGAAAAAAAAAAAAAAAAACAAAAAAACAGAGAACTTAATACTTCAGGGTAACACTGATACTATTTGTAATACTTCCAAGATATTGCAATATCAGCTTAAGTCCAGTTTTCATGTGAACCAGTCCTTCCTCACCGAAACCAGTTAAGCTTAGCAGCACATTTTTAAATGCTTAATGGAAAAATCAGGAGTACTCTTTTCTATTTGTAAACTACTTCAATTTTTAATGCATTTTCTCCCCTACAAAAATTTATTACACTTCAGGACCTGAATATCGTAACTGGCCTAAAAAAAAATAAAATTAAAAAAAAAATCACCCAAGTAAATCAAGTTATACTATTTTAAAATGTTTTACTACTACAACGTTTTCTGAGATTAAAGGTTGCATTTGCGATATGCAAGCCAAACACCCCAGGTACAACTGATCTCTGGCTAAGATGTACACAGAGGACTGAAATCTGATACACTGTCAGTAAAGGACAACTGGTAACTATATAATAGCTTAGACAGCCTGATCATCAGTGAGTGCTTTAAGTAGTATCAAGGATTCACTGAACAGATTTTCATTTAAAGAGATGCAAATGTGGTTCAAAGCACATTGAGCAAAGCCAGAAACATAAACCCGGAATGAACAATGCTCCATGCTGGCCCAAATTTAATGTAGAATAGTCATCATCTAAAAGAGCTGTGCTTTTAATCATTGAACACTGAAAATATTTGCATTACTGAAAATAGCAAGTTAGGTATAAAAGCAAAAGCCACCTGAAATGCAAGAGTAGAACAGAATCAGTCAGTAAGGAAAATAATTTTATAAAAATGCAAGGCAAAAGCAGCAGGAAAAGCCCACATGCCTTCAGATTAGAGGAACATACCCTAATGTTTCTCCCTTCCCATCATTTACCACAGAGCTCATCAACTACCTCCAAACAGACAACTGCTCATTGCTTGCTGACTCTTACCTTCAGCTACCTACAGCAGTTCTAAAAGAACTGTACTTCCTGCTGAACAGACATTATTGCAGCCTGTGGTAGCTTGAGTAAATTACTTCAAAATCTTATCCTAAACTTATAAAATACTGCAATCTAAACAGAAAGATCCAAAAAAACATTTTATTCTTTCCTTACCTGTTTCCTTTACCACAAGTGAATCTACCTCTACTGATTTTGGTCTCAGTGGCAATTGTTCTGAGTCTAACTTTGGTTTTGCTACTGGCTCAACTTCAGATTTTGGTCGAAGAGAAACAATTTCTCCATTAGATCTGTATCAAAGAAGAAAATGGGTAAGACACACCTAGTCAAGAGATTACACAGTTTACAACTGAATTACACCAAGAATTACAGGTAAACTGAAAAAAATTCAGCAGATTTTATAATTTTCTAAAATGATAAGTCTTCCAGAGAACAATTCTAGTATTATGAAAGCCTTCTGTGTTCTGCAGTAAAGATTATTTTTGCATTTTGACCCTTAAATGTAAAATATTATATTTCTATGTCATAGAAAATGAGAGAGCTGGAAAGTACCTTCAGTAATGTCTCTTGAAATATTAAAAAACATACTTAAAAATCCTTGACATCAAAATCTTCCTGTAAAGCAAAAAGCTGCCAAGAAATTATTTCATTCTGGGTACTCTCTTGTGTGGTTTTTATTCTATCATGCAGTATTTGCATATCTGGTCATTTGAGGACAAAATCAAGAAAGAAAAAAAAAAGCTCCACCAAAACAACACACCCACACAAAATGAACAACAGATGACATTTTCCTTTCCAATTTTTGTCATCATTTATGCCAAAGCATAAAAACAGTATCATAGAATCATTTTAATTGGTAAAGACGATGTCCAACCATTAACCCAGGTCTGCAAAGTCCAGCACTGAACTGTGCCCATAAGCACCACATTTACACATCTTTTAAATATCTGCAGGGATGGTGACTCAACTCCTTCCCTGGGCAGCCTTTTCCAGTGCTTGCAAACCTTGTCAGTGAAGAAAGGGTTCCTAATGTCCAGCCTAAACCTCCGTGGCACAAGCTGAGTTTCTAATGCTTGCTACTTGGAAAAGAGACCTTTAACCATCCTGCTACAACCACATTTTTGGTAACAGAAGAGGCTGAGGGAAAACAATCTCAGTTCCTTCAGCCACTCTTGAGAAAATCTGTTCTCCAGAGCCTTTACCAGCTTCCACTGCCCTTCTTTGGGCATGCCTAGCACCTTAACATCCATCTTGTAGTAAGGGGCCCAAAACTGATGATAGTACTCAAGATGTAGTCTCACCCCATGCCTTCTGAAGAAGTGTTTTCTTCCACAGAACAGCACATAAGCAACGCCAAGTACTTTTATCAGAGGTACTAGTGCTCAACTTGTCCTTTCAATCTGTCTTATTCTTATGAAGTGCTGAAACACTGCACATTAGTGCAGATCAATTCTTCAGTTTTTTTTCCAATGCAGTAATAATTGTCAAGCGCCAATTACTCAAATTCTTTTATGCAATACTGATACTACAGCTACTTCATTATGGAATAGGCTTAAAGCAAAGCTGCACACAGATTCATACCTTCATCTGTCCCATGGCTATTTATGCTGTAATACTTTGAGAGAACCAAGACACTGGTAGGTGTAGGGCAAAACCCATCCTCACATCCTTTTCACCTTTAAAACATGCTTCCTCCCGCCCCAACCAAGAAGAAAGAGTGAATGACAAAGCAACTAAAACATACTTGGAGTATATGATTTAAAGTTATACTGACTTGGATACAGATGATAGCAAAACAGGTTTATCTGGACGTTTTGGGTGCAGAAGCCCTGCTCTCAGTAAGGTGTTAGTCTTGCTTGGAGGAATAGGCTTCTTAGGTGGTACTTGAGGAGCCTGTGGCTTCAAAGGCTTCTGATCCAAAGCTCCTTTTTCATCTGACAAAATAAGTTAGCATAACATTTTACAAACCCAAGTTGGCTAGAGTTCCAACAAGGCTAATCAATTAGAAAGCAATTGCTGTCAAATACTTTCTTTGAAGATCAAAGTAAAGAATAGATACATAAATGTCTTGATATCAAAACACACAAACTACTCACCTGAACTGAAAAAATGTTAACATTAGAAAAACGTCTTTTAATGACATGAAACATTAATAAGAAATTACAGATTCACATTACTGCACTGCAACTGTCAGCCAAGAATCATTGCTACTGCTTTATCTTTTCTATGAATTCACCTTAATCTCCTCTTAAAAATGCAAGGTTTGCTTTTTTTTGTTTTGTTGTAGCTAGACTTACACACACACAAACAGCATAATGTACATATGGAAGAAAGGAGGAAAAAAGTGAGTACTTATCTGAACAACTGAAATTGTTTTAGATTAAGTCTACCTACAAATTCAAGATAAAAATTCAGTATGGATAATCAGTTCCAACTTGCTATTCATCGACTGCATGACCTAACTGAACACCATCCAGAAGCTGGCACTAAACATACGAGACACTGGAAAACAAACTGCTTCATAAGCATTAGTTGATTAGTCTCCAACCCATGTTCCCTAGTCACACCTTGTGTATACCCAGAGTGTACTTTCTACTTTTCCTTGTAAAACTATGTTCAGCCAGACATGCAAGAAGTACTAAAGATTAAAATATAGTTAGGTTACAATAAGGTATTACAGTCCTTTATGGTTACTGGAATGGAGAGACTTTCTGCCCTGGTTTTGCTGGGACAGAATCACAGGCCATCCACCACTGCAAGCAGTTTGGAGTCAGCCACGGCAGCTGGTCCAAGCTGGCTCACAGGTATATCCCATATCATAAAATGTCATGTCCAGTATAAAGTGGGAAGTTTGCTGAGAACAGGAACTCCTCCTGCTCTTATACTTTATACTGGCATTGGTATTAGTTCAATTGTTTCATTAAATCCACTTCAATTTCAGCCTGTGGGTCTCCTTTTCCTGATCCCCTTTTTCTGGCTGGAAGATCACCCAGTCCAACCTTCAACCCAACACTGAACGGTCCACACTAAGCTACATTGCTAAGTGCTAGGTCCACACCTGCTTAAGCACCTCCAGGGATAGTGACCCCACCACTGTCCTGGGCAGACCATTCTAGTGTTTGATAACCCTCTCTGAGAAGAGGTATTTCCTAGCATCCAGCCTAAACCTTCTCTAGCACAGTTTGAAACCATTTCTTCTATTCCTGTCACTTGCCACCATGGAGAAGAGTCTGGCCCCTTCCTTGCTCCAACCTTCCCTCAGGTAGATGTAGAGAGCTATGAGGTCTCCCTTCAACCTCCTCTTCTCCAGACTGAACAATTCCAGCTCCCACAGGTGCTCCTCATAGGTCATGCACTCCAGTCCCTTCACAAACCCTTCTCTGAACACACTCCAGAACTGCATCCCACTTGAACTGTCAGCTCTATGACCAACACTGGAGCACTGAGTACCAGTGCTCCAAAAGCAAAATGGGAAAACAACATTTTTTTCTTCACAGGAATACTGGGATGTAAGCAGATCAGAGTATTTCTGGAAAAAAAAAAAAAGTGTTATCCAAGGCACAGTTTTCCTTCTGCTTTGGCACCTTTGAGCATTAGGAGGAAATATGAACAAAATCCTAGAATGGTTGGCATCCTCTTCCAATCTCAGGATTTGAGTTAAAAACAAAAATAAAATACTGAAGTAGTGGAAGGACTCTGCCACATGATGGTGCTGACAGCCCTGAGTAAACCAGCTTGTTCAAAAGGAGGTCAGGGGTTGGAAGGGATCCAAAGAGATCATTGAGTCCAAGCACTCTGCCCGAGCAGGACCATACAATCCAACTCAGGTCACAAACGCATCCAGATGGGCCTTGAAAGTCTCCAGAGAAGGAAACTTCACAACCTCTCTGGAAGCCCATTCCAGTGCTCTGTGACCCTTAGAGTAAAGAAGTTCCCCCTTGTGTTGAGGTGGAACCTCCTGTGCTGCAACTTATACCCATTGCTCCTTGCCCTATCACAGGGAGCAAGTGAGAAGAGCCTGTCCCTCCCTCCTGGCACTTAGCCCTCATATATTTATAAACATTTTTTAAATCCCCTCTCAGTCTTCTCCAGACTAAAAAGCCCCAAGTCCCTCAGCCTCTCCTCATAAGGCAGTGCTCCAGTCTCCTAATCATCCTCAGAGCCCTCTGACGAACTTCCACCAGCAGACCCCTTCCCTCTTAAACTGGGGAGCCTAAAACTGAACACATTACTCAAGATTAGGTCTTACCAGGGCAGAGTAGAGGGGGAGGAGAACCTCGCTTGATCTGCTGGATACACTCTTCCTAATACACCCCTGGATGTCATTGGCCTTCTTGGCCACAAGGGCACATTGCTGTCCCATGGATAACTTGTCATCCACCAGGACTCCCAGGTCCCTCTCCACAGGGCTTCTCTCCAGAAGATCACCTCCCAACCTCCTCCCCAGATGCAGGGTTCTGCACTTGTCCTTGTTGAACCTCATCTGGTTCCTCTGTGCCCAGCTCTCCAGTCTGCCCAAGTCTTACTGGATGGCCACACAGCCTTCAGCTGTATCAGCCAAGCCTCCCAGTTTGGTGTCATCAGCAAACTTGTTGAGCAGACTCCATTCCTTCAGCAATGTCATTGATGAAGATGTTGAACAGCACCAGATCCAGCACTGATCCCTGTGAGACTCCACTGGTTACATCTCTCCAGCTGGACCTGACACCATTGATCACCACTCTTTAAACTCTATCTTGCAACCAGTTCCTAATCTGCCTCACTGACTGCTCTTCTATCCCACAATTCCTGAGCTTGCTCACTAGGATGTCATGGGAGATGGTGTCAAAGGCCTTGCTAAGGTCAAAGTAGACTACATCCACTGGTCTCCTTGAGTCTACCCATTCAGTTATGTCCTCATAGAATGCCATCAGCTTACTCAAGCATGAATTCCCTTGGAAAATCCATGATGACTACTCCTGATAACCTTCTCTTCCAAGTGCTTTGAGATGCCCTCCAGTAGGGGCTGCTCCATCATTTTTCCAGAGATGGAGATGAGGCTGACTGGTCAATAGTTCCCTGGAACCTCTTTCTTGCCCTTTTGGAAGACTGGAGTGACATTGGCTCTCCTCCAGCCCTCAGCCACCTGTCCTGTGATTTTGCAAAAATGATGGAGAGTGGCAGAGGGATAACATCAGCCACTTCTCTCAGCACCCTTGGGTGCATCTCATCAGGGCCCATGGACTTGTGAATGTTCAATTTGTGTAACAGATCCCTAACCCAGTCTGCACTGACCAGTGGGGAGCATTCCTTCTTTCAGGCATCCTCTCCTTCACCCAGGGTCTGAAGTACATAGGGGAGTTCAGCCTTAGGTGTAAAGACTGAAGCAAAGAAGGCATTCAGCAACTCTGCCTTCTCTGCACCCTCAGTTATAAGGGCTGCCTCCTTGTTCAGCACTGGCCCCACACCTTCCCTGTTCTTCCTCTTCCTTCTGATAGATTTGAAGAAGCCCTTCTTGTTCTTTGACTTCCTTTGCCAGCTTCAGTTCCAAGAGGACTTTGGCTTTCCTTGTTGCTTTCCTACATGTCCTGACAACTCCTCTATAGTTCTCCCAAGTGACAAATCCCTTCTTCCATGAATTTTAAATTTCTTTCCTTCCTGAGTTTTCCTTCAGGAACTACTCACTCAGCCATCTACCTGATTTTTTACTCAGGGGAACACACATAGCTTGGGCTTGGAGGAAGTGGTATTTCATAATTAACCAACTTTCTTGGGCTCCTTTACCCTCCAGGATCTTAGCCCATGGACTGTTGCAAGCATGTCTCTGAAGAGTACAAATTTAGCTCTGCAGAAGTCCAGGGTTGTAATTTTACTTGTTGGTCTGATTCTACCTTGTAGAATACTAAACCATCATGTCATGATCACCTTCCCCAAGGCTGTTTCCAACCTTCATGTTCTTAACCAGTCCCTCTTTATCAGTTAATACAAGGTCCAGCAGTGCACCTCTCCTTGTTGGTTCCTCCACTACCTGCATCAAGAAGTTACCATTGATACACTGCAAGAGCCTTTTGGACTGACTGTGCCTGGCTGTGTGAGCTTCCCAGCAAATATCAGGGTGATTGAAGTCACCCATGAATAACAAGCAGTTAGGTCTAGAGGTTACCTGCAGTTGACTATAGAAGGCCTCATTAACGTCCTCCTCTTGGTTTGATGGTCTATATGAGACACCTATAAAAATTCCACCTCCCTTCCCACATCCCTTAATTTTTACCCACAAGCTTTCACCCTATTCTGCTTCCCTCTTTGGACAGAACTCAGCACATTTCAGTTGCTCTCACACATAAAGAGTGACTCCCCCACCTCACCTTATTGGTCTATCCTTCCTGAACAGTACAGAGCCATCCATGACAACATTCCAGTCATGGGAGCTGCCCCACCATGTCTCAGTGATGGCAATTATATCTTAGTTATTCAGCCTCATGCAGATCTCCAGTTCCCCCTGCTACATAAGCATTTCCAGGAGAGAGTTATCGGCTTTCACTCTTGCTGTCTGACCATTCCCAGCCACTTCCATGGCCACCAACCTAGCGGTAAGCTCTGCATGTACTGATTCCTTATTACTTGATCCCATGGTCCATCTCTGTAAGATTTTAAGAGGTCTTGTGTGTGCCCCCAGCATGCTGCTTGGTAAGAGGCTGAAGGCTCTTATTAGCCTCCCATCCTAGTGTGCCATCCCTTGCATCCTCTCCAATATACAACTCATTGTTATCTACCTCCCCGAGATAGCAGTGGAATTCACAATGCCCCACAATTGTCTCAGGCTTGCTTATAATAAGCCTGGCTTTCTCCCTTCCCACTTCCAATTGAGTTTAAAGCATGATTAATGAACCCAGCCAACCCCTGCAACATAAACCTTCTTCCACTTGGACAGAGGTGCACCTCATCTGCTGCCAGCACACCTGGCCTCATGTGGAGGGACCCGTGGTCAAAAAGGCCAAAATTCTGCTGGAGGCACCAGTCTCAAAGGCAAGAGTTGAGCAGATGAGTCTTCCTCATTCTTTCAGGGTTAGTCCCTTCAACAGGGAGGACAGAAGAGAATACTACCTGTGCTCCCACTGCCTTGACCAGGTGATCCAAGGCCCTGAAGTCTCTCTTTATAGCCAGTACAAACGACTTCTGCCTACTGATCCTCTATGCAACTCAACAATTTCAAGAGCCTAATAGCAGCTACTATTGTTAGCTTCAATTTAGCCATACTGAACAGAAGGTGATATACCTTTTGTTTTTAAGAACAATTGAGTTCATTAATAGGGCAGAAATAATGCTGTCATGAAATTGTGTTCCTGAATTATCATCTGTCCCTTCTCCCTTCAATTATTCCCACTCAAAATATGAATATAAAAATTGTGCACAGCTAAGTGGGAAGATGAATACCAAGGTTAACATTCACCATGAGCACAGCAATGGGCAATTCTTCTGGACAAAATAGCACGCCTCATGGATTTTGCTCCACAACCAGGAAGATAAGAGCTGACTATGAACAAGTAGTGTAGTAATGGAAATTAAAAACAAATCTGAAGACTTTGGACAAAAATTACTACATGATACCACTAAGCGTTCTTTGCTATAAATACATACAGTATTGCTTTTAATGTTTGATCTTTTAAAATTGCAATTAAAGAGATTTATTAGTCTACATTATGTATCAAAACAAGACATGGTTTGATAGCTTCTGATTACAGTTGCTCAATTAGTAATTTTCTGAAAGTTAATTACAGTATAATTTCATACTTAATGAGTTTAATTGCTAGTATCAGTGTGGTTATTTTTCCACAAGTAAAAGTGATAAATGGGCATTTTCTTCTAGTGAAACACTACTGCTATCTAAATGAGTAATTTCTAAGACCTGACCTTCAACTGAATACAAGTCAAACCTTTCCTCCATCATCTCCTGTACCACAGTAAAGGACAGTTCTCTACCTTTAATTTTTCATAGCTTTTAAGCATTTTGGATGGTGCCACTCTATACTTCTTTTTGTCTCTATTCCTCTCTCTATAGATGGAAGAATCCATGTTCATCTATACAAAGGCTAACACTTCAGTACAAAGAGAACCAGTCTCAAAGTAAAGCTTACTTCTGTTTAAAGAAATAAACTTCTGGAGCCAAGCAATCAACATTTCCAGAATCATACAGCTGGATCTCAATTCACACCTGAAGATACCATTTCAAAAGACAACAATTTGTTTGCTCACATGCAGAGGTAACACAGCTGATTTTAACAAGTATTTTTCATATAAAACTCCTGAGAATGTACTTAATTTAAAATGGAACTTGCAAAAACTGCCTGAGAAAGCCAAAGAGCCCATTGAACAGGCTTACTTGCCAAAATACTGTTGTCAGCCACAGTTCACTATTCACAGAACAGAGCAGAGCATAGTTTTGCAATATGGGTAAACTGCAGAAACATCAGAGATGATTCTTAAGACCTAGCCAGCACACGTGCATTAAAAAGTTGGAAGCGTAAACAAAATGAAAGCAGTAGAGCACTCTGACTTGGCAAGTCAGCCAAACAGGAAAAGAAGCCTTTTAGAAATGTATCTGGCTGTTAACAGTAGCTTTACTTTCAAAAACAAAAAGCATCCTTTAACAACACCTAAACATGTTAAAGTGGTAAAAAAACGTCCAAACTCTGTGGAACTAGAAAACGTGGAATATAGCAAGAAGTAACAGTGCAAAAAAAATTTCAGTTTCTGAGCACTGTGACCACAACTTGTCTAAGGAGTCCTGCAACTGTTTTGTGTATTTTTTTCAAAAACCTTTTCCATCAGAGACTGATTTTGGCTACGACATTCAGAAGCAGAAGCAAACATTTTTGTTTCTGATAATTTATTATTGCTATTCAAAAGCGGAGTCACTTTAATTCCTTTGTAGTCCTGTAAGAAAATAACTATGGAGTGCAAATAAGATTCTTCAGAATGTAATGCAGCAACAAAGAAATACATGCTTCACAGAAGTGTAGTTCTTCTAATCACTTTATAAAGACACTTCCATAACATCAGATGGGACAATTTCAGTAGATGGTAGCAAGGGCAGCAGATAATAGTAGTGACTTCTGCAATTCAGCTTGGCTGAGTAGCCAAGCTAAATTGTGACTCATTAAGAAGATCATAGCCTGAAATTCACTATAACAAAAACAGGTCTCACCTTTTTCTTCAGGCCTTAAAGAAGGGAGCTTCCTCTCTCCAGCTGGCAATTCAGGCTTTGGAGCTGAATGCAAAAACAAGCCACACATGTTTCTCAAACAACTTTTATGATCTTAGTTACCAAGTAAAGATATTAACACAAATTGATGTATGTCATATTTTCTCCTTCACAGGGAGTGTAAGTCCATATTGCAGTGCTTCTAAAGTAGGCTCTGTCATCATTTAAAAAAAAATATAGCAACAGCAAAACACTTAAAACATAAAAATAACCTCAAACCCTGACAATGGGTGCCTGCATTAGTAGGAAATGCAAGACTACTTCTTTTGAAGTTATGCACTGCCTCTGAACTTCAGTATTTCCTCAGACATACCACCATACCTATACTACATACCTGGACTTTTAACTGGAGGTGGAGGTTTCTTTGGCTTCTGAAAAACAAAAAAAAAAAGTCAAATAAATAGACAGATATTCTCTATCACAGACTTGTTTGTGTTTTGTGTACACTGTAATGCCTAAGCTTGTTTACTAACTGATTTCCAAGTACTTCACAAAGAAGGCAATCGCTTCACAGACAGAAAACAGGAGTAATTCCTTTGATCTCTTCCAGACATAAAGTTGTACAAAAAGGAACAAAATGCAGGTTTCTTTAACTAAGATCAGTGCTTCAGCAATTTGCACATGCAGTCATGGATCAAACAATTAGAATCTAAGAATTTAATCTTTTCTAGTCCTAAGAATTGCTCTCATTTTGACATGTAAAACTCAATCTCAGTGTGTACAATGAAAGTTTGGAAGAGTAATCAGGTATATTTCTGAACCAAAAATAGTTACTTCCTATGAAAGAAAAGAAGACTGTTCTAAACAGAACAGCAGAAAAACTACTTCAGTTGACTGACTTCTGAATGGCAACATCATGAGAAAAAAAAATAGCAGCATGTTATTCATGTAACTGTAGTGGTTGTTGCACATCACTTTGAGCTTCCTTATCACCCACTGTCTAAGTGTATATGGTGGACAAACTAGCCTGGCCATAAATAATTACATTAAGCATTACAGTGCCACAGTTGGTATATTGAAAATAACTAATTTTAAATGCAGTCTCTCATAACTTTCCTTAAACTAGTAAAACTGAATTTGAATCTCCCTTCTATTGAAGGAGTACTGGCCTCTCTCAGGACAGACATCTCAGAGCCTTGCATCCTGAAACTGCTTCATAGAAATGCTGTACAGGAGGAGTCTTTGTGGTTGTACTAAGAATAAGACTCACTGATAGAACTGTCACAAAAGCCAACAAAAACACTGCTGAAACTGTACAGGGTCAGCCTGCTATAGCCCCTCCAAAAATGCTTTATAGAGAGTATCTTTGAAACAGTTGCTGGATTTCACTTCTGTACCCCTGAAGTAAACTCTTCTTAATGTAGAAGGATTTTACTCAGACAAGTGAAATGTAATTAAGCAAGCATGAAAACCCGTATCATATTTCTTTCTCTAGTTTCAGAAAACACAAAAGCTAGTGATCTTAAGTAACAATGCTGTAACTCCTATCTTTATTTCCAAAAGCCCATTATCTAGCTGTGCAGCACTGCTGCCTATATCGAAAACAATTAGAGGTCAGCATCAACCAGTCATTATATGATTCTGATCTGTTCTTATTAATTTGATATCAAATAACTGATTACAATAGTCATTCAATGCCTTGAATGGCAACAGTGCTCAGTGCAAGCTGAATCCCTGTACTGAGACACTAAAAGAATAAAGGATCAAAGCAAAGGCTGTCTATAGGAAAGTCTATTGTAAAAGAATCTGTCCTCTCGAGTGATTTTATGTTGTCTGAGAGTGGTACTATCCCCTCACCCCTCAAATCAAGCCAGCTGTATGTTACAGCATTTATCTACCCCTGAAAAGCTGAGAAACAAGTTAAAAAGAAAATGCTAACTTGCAGTAAGCAGACTTCCTGTGTATCTTAGGTAACAGAGGTTAAATGCTAGGATGATAAATATTTGTCAGGTTGTATCTAGCAATCTTCTTTGAAAGCCTCCAATTCCAGACCAAACAGCACTACATAAGCTCTGAAACTGTTCTGCTGAGATAGAGGCTTTGATGTTTAGATATCCTGATATGAAGCTGAATCCATCCCATCCGAGGATGACACATGTGAAATACCACAACCACCTTTGCTGCACGTAGTTCTCCAAACCAAATCACTGCACTCATCTCAATTTAAAAAATCCCAAATTACAAAATAACGACCAAAACTACAAGACCAAAAAGTATTACATGAAAACATTAATTTCTACATGTTAGCATTCAAGGTGGTGAAAAAAGAAAGTTTCTACAACTCCCTCAAAGATTACCCTTCAAACACTGCAACCTACTGTCAAGTTTTAACACAAAAATCAGTCAGTCCCACGAGAGTCATTCGGCATTCTGAAATTGTAGTTACTTAAAGAACTGCAGATAGAAGAGACAAACTGCTCATTTACTTTCAAATAGTAAGGGTTTCATTCAGCAGTTGCATACAACTTGCATCTACATCTTTTTCTGTACAACCTAATTATCCTCATTAATTACAATCAATCTTGGAAAGCATACTTCAGTTTAATCATGGAATCACAGGATCACAAAACTGTTTCAGTTGTAAAAGATCTTTAAGATCAGAGTCCAACCATTACACAGCTCTACCAAATCTAGTGCTAAATCAAGTCCCTTCATTACTTCTGCACCTTGTGAACACCTCCAGCCATGGCAATTCAGCCACCTCCATGGTAAGCCTATGCCAGTCTTTGATAACCCTTTCAGTGAAGGTCTTTCCTGTAGTGAGGGCCCCAAAACTGAACACTGTACTCAAAGGCGCAGCTCCAAGTACACAAACATTTAAGTCTTCTTCGATATATCTAACTTTAGATGGAGTTAAATATTGTCACAACTGTAATAATATTTTAAGCAGCATAATGTGCTGTGGACAGAATTTTTTATTTTTTGCACTTCCATCAACGCTTTTCTGATACTACATAACACACTTAAGAACTTACAGGGAAGTCTTTATCAGACTCTTGTATTTGAACAGCAAAATTATCTGGGAAGACTCCTTCTTTACCATTGAGTTCTCCTTTCCACCAGCCTGGTTCTCCAGTGTCCTAAAATGAACAGAGCATTTCAATGAGTACTTACTACTACTCCTGAACAGATACAGTTACATGAACAGGGTGGGGGTTTTTTGCCTTTATCCACCATCTAAAATAATTCTTTGCCAAAAACATGCATTTATAAGAGGTATTTTTTTGACCACCTTCACACCAGTAATGAGCCAGAGATAAATCAAGTTTGTTCAATTTTTGCCTTCTAAAAAGTAGGATCAAATTATAGTACATAGTACGTAAGAGCATAAAGAGAAGATCTGCAAAAGGCAGGACAATACATAAACCCAGTCATGCACTACATTCTCAGCTTCCTCAATCAGCAACTTATTCACTGAATACTTCAAATGTCATTGAATTAACACACGTAAATAAAAGCAATTCTGACATGATTAAGCCTACTGGTCTGAAATGAGTGAAAAGCAAATGGCTATACCTTACTGAGGTAAAAAATAGCCACATTAAGACATAAGAGAAAAAATGTAGAATTAATTCAGCAGCACAGAAATCCATCACATGGTCTTACTGGACCAAGGCCTTGGTTTACCCATAACAGAAAACACAACATTAGTTGAATATTTTAGCAGCATAAAAAATAGTTTTTCTCCGTGCCTCAGATCTAAAATACTGCAGAGGTCACTCCCGCACATAAGTCCAAGTGGATTACGGCTGATAGGTGCCACTGTTAGTAACATCAAGTAGTTCATCCCAAAATTCAACAAGGAAAATTCAGCACTCAGTTCAGCTAACACAATAAACAGGTAAAGAAGAAGTGTGGGGGGAAAGAAAATAGAAAATTAAGTATTTCTTAAAAAATCCCACCTCACACTAAAGTAAAGGAAAAATCAGCAGGCAAAACATCTCAGCAGGTCATTAGTGCTGAAAGTAAAGGTTTTTTTCCTTTAATTTCTCCTTTTGACATCATTTAAATTAAATACTACAGAGTTCAATTTCTGAACACTGTTCAGTTGTGAACAGAATAAGGCATCTTGTGCCTTATTCATTCAGCCAGCGCTGAGGTATATGAGCAAGTCAGAAACAGCTCCATGAAAAATTATCATACTCAGAAGAAACGGCGAAGGGAGGCAGGCTTTACACAAAGCGTACCTGCTGGGCAAGATCTAAAGCCTGGATTCAATCAGGCATGTGAAAGTTACATAATAGACTTCAGAAAGTTTTGGAGGTAGAGCTCTGCTCTGGCTGACTCTTCACTCCAGTTTGGACTTGTCTATGCTTTGAGTAAATTGGTTTAAAAAGGATAGAGGGAAGATATTCAGCAAAGATGGGGCAAGGAGTGTCAAATTTTTTTAAGTGCCTCCAATAACTATGCTTTTCCACTGTACCTACAGTCATTAGTAGTGAAAAAGTGGCCAACTTCTCCATAAATGTAAAATCCTTCTGAAGGAATAAAAAAAAATATATATATTTTTGTGTTTCTTCTGCAACTGTGTGAAAGCTGAAAACAGCTGAACACAGAAAAAAAATTCTATGTTTCGTAGGCAAGTCATTATTCAGCACATAATCTAAAAAAAAGAAAACAAACAAAAACTTCAGAGTACTGCAGGAAACTTAGGTATGGGTAGGTTCACCTCTTGCTTAAACCATCTCTACAACAACATGACTTTCCAAAAAGATTCACCACAAGTAAAAGCATTCAACTAAATAATTATGTTTCTCTAAATAGCCAGACATCTAACAGTATGGTTACTCTGAAACGTCAAGTCCTCCTAACACTTGGACTTCATTGTCCTAACAAAAATATTTGCTCTGGATTGTCAAAAATCAACACATACAGATCTTTAATTGTTTGCCTTTTGACACAATAATATTTTCCCAACCACCACATCTGGGTCAGAATGATGAATCACCAGAGGAAAAGTTGTGAAGCTAAAAGAGCTATTTACAATAGTTTTACAATTTCCTCACCAAAAAGTTAGTAGGTACTGGGTGTGCACTGCTCTACCCAGCCTTTGAGGAATCTAAGATAATTTCTCTCTCTGGAAAAACCTTGAAGAACAACTGTACCTCCACCAAGTACAGAAGCAAAGATTTAACTCTCATATGAGACAGATGAGCCGACAGGAATATCCACCCCAACAAATTCCCCTGCCTTCCTCTTTTACACATTATCTACTGATACAAAATTCCAGAAACTATATAAACATTTAAAACATACCCACTGTCTTACCTTACTTATTATTTGAATTATCTCGCCTTCTTTAAAGCTGAGTTCATCATTTGAGCCTTCATAGGAAAATATTGTCCTGCAATATTCCTTGGCTGGAAACAAAGAAGCATAATTAACTACATCTGCATACTAAGGGTAGTAGAAGACATAATACCAGCTCACGTTGTCTGAAAGAAAAGCTCAGAAATTAACACTGTATTCATACTTTCCTTCAGTCACCTGAGATTGCCTTATATGAATGACTATGAATATATGAATAAGAAAAAGAAGGGTATATATAGAATCATTTCATTTGGAAAAGACCCTTAAGATCATCAAGTCCAAACCATTATTTAAGTTGTCCAAGTCTGGTGCTAAACCATAAGCACCATATGTCTGCAGCTTTCAAACACTTCCAGCAATGATTCAACCACCTCCCTGGGGAGCCCATTCCAGTGTTTGATAACTCTAATTTACAGAGAACAGAGATACATCTTTGTGATGTCAGATTAAGTTCCAAAATATTTTTTCCACAACAGCAACTGAATTCAAGTGCTCTGATTTCAGAAGACTACTCAGTTAAAATCGCAACAGTCCAGCTAAACCTTCCTGTAGCATTATATACTCAATTTTGAGCTATTTCAGACAAAAATGTCTTAAAGCTTTTTATTGAGTGTAAATATATTTTCTCAAAATCGATACAATTTCAAATTTACAATCCTAATTGATTAATTACATGAGCTTGTTTTAGGGTGGCATTCTTTATTAGCATACACAGTTACAGAGAGCAGCAGCTGTTGAAATTCTGCCGCGAAATGATGTTAATCGAAACAAAGGAACTCCTTGGATAAGCATCTGAAACCAGAACTCGCCTGAGTGATGAACTCAGTTACAGCCTTTTCTGCAAAACCACAAAAAATTAATTCCTTTCTTTCCATTTCAATACAATTCAATAACTCATTTAAAATCATTATAATGATTTTAGGTGAAAATGCAGGAGAATTTGCTTTTCATTCCCACACCAGAACAAAAATGAGCAGAAAGGCCAAAACACATTAATGCAGAAGTCTTGACTGCAAAGTATTTTTGCACCTTTAGCCCCAGCACACTTAAAATACTTTAGCTGGATTTCTGTATCTGACAGATTAAAGGTGAGGAATCAGCCAACAAAAACTACTCTAATGTGCTGACATAAGTGATCAGGTACTTGGCACAGACAAAATACACCAGTACAGGAGCAGCTGCATCAACCCTAAATTAAAGAACATCAACCCTCACTACTAGAATTATATTGAGGTGTTGAAGTAGGTCCACAGAAAGGTAACACAGATAGCAAAGGGTCTACAGAACATGTCTTATGAAGAGCAGCTGAAGGAACTGGAGGTGTTTAGCCAGGAGAAAAGGAAGCTGAGGGAGACCCTAATGCTCTCTGCAACTACCTGAAATGAGGTTGGAACCATGTGGGTGTTGTTCTCTTCTTCCAGGTAATAGGATGAGAGGAAATGGCCTCAAGTTGCAGCAGGGGAAATTTATACTGGAGATTAGAAGAAACTTTTTCACAGTAAGGGTTCTCAAAAACAGGAACAAGCTCGCCAGGGAGACAGATGGATCCCTACCCCTGGAGATGTTTAAAAGACACATAGATGTGGTGCTACAAGACATGGTTTAGCATCAGACTTGATAGAATTAGAGATTATGTTTGGACTCAGTCTTAAAGGTCTTTTCCAACCAAAGCGATTCTGTGATATGAAGTCCTCAGTAAGATCTTCTGCAAGTCTTAAATTGCTTTTTGCTGGATAAAAAAAATAATAAATGAGGGAGCTGTAGTTGAATCTTCTAGCTCTTTGTTGTATTTTGTTTAATCAAGACAGAACTCTTTAGCTAAAAATATGCACATTCTATTCTTAAACAGAATCACTGGCCAGTGATGACACCATGTTACAGTATGTCAAACTTAAGAGACAGCTATAGGTACAGATATATATACAGATATGTAACAATACAATAAATCCTAGGTACAAGAACTCAATTTATTCACCCAGTAATTAAAAATGTTCAGCTATACATTGTGGTTTGTGAAGAGTTCTAGAAAAATTAAGACTAGCCATATCAAAGACATGAATGTTTAAGCTGAGATCCAAAACCAGGAATTACATAAAAAAAAACCCAAAAACCACACAACACCCAAACCCCAGCAAGTAGTCCTCAAATAATCTATCAAAGTTTATAATTTTGCTCTTTAGTGATGAATAACTGTAACACATTTCTATGCATCCTGATTCCGTAAAAATGCATGCATTGTCTTCCTTCCTGTGGATCTGGCCAGGACAGACCAATTACTCAATCCTTTATTACTTCTTTCCACCTCCAAGCACTTCTCACCTCACATACAACAAGTTCCACAACAGAGAGAAAAAACCATGCCAGAAAAGGGATGTTTTACTCTGCTCTAGCTGCCAAGAAGGGTAGAAATAGTGAGGCTTGCACCCTGCAGACTGCTGACTCCACCAGTAAGCACCATCCAATAGTCACAATTCATAATTTCATTTTGTCAGCCTGACATTCTGACAGTTACTAAGATGAAGATGGATTCCTACTTAACTTTCCAGCACTTAAGTCTATAATGGTATTTACTAACTAGTAAATCTGAGCTTCAGTAAATATTTTTAATAAAAAGGTAGTTTAAAACTAAGCTTTTCCCAAAGACTCAGGACTAACAATAAAGAGGAGCAGGAATCACAGATGTTGTATTCTAACAAAGAAGTGGGGAAGAAAGAGGTCAAATTGTTATTTTCTTTTTTTAAACAAACTATTTTTACATACTTACACAAGACTCCAAAACAAGCTTTCCAAAAATAGCAGAGCACCACCAAAACAAGCCACACTAGTCTAAACATTTTAGAGAGATGTTTATTTGCTAACAGATGAAACAGTTTATTTTAAATTTCCTCTCTCAAAACAGAGTAATATGCATACACTATAATATGGTCTATTTTAAAAATTAAAACACTAAGGAAGAAAATCAAGTTTTCTTCCAAAGGTGTTCTTAAATGGCGTTGTAGGTATAACCTACTATTGTCTACCATGTTGCAAGCGGTGTTCCCCAGGGCTCAGTATTGGGGCCAGTTCTCCTCAGCAGTCTGGACATGCTCTACTGAGTGCACCCTCAGTTAAGTTTGCAGATGACACTAAGCTGGGAGGAACCACTGATATGCTCAAAGGTAGGAAGGCTCTACAGAGGAATCCAGATGTGCCGGATCAATGCCCTGAGGCTAACCATATACAATTCAACAAGACCAAGGACCAGTTCCTGCACCTGGGTCAGAACACTGCAGGCTTCAGGAAGAGAGGCTGCAAAGGTGTCCAGCAGACAAAGACCTGAGAGTTTTGATCAACAGCTAGGTGAACATGAACCAGCATGTGCTCAAAGTCAAACAGCTCCTGGCCTGTATCAGAATTCTGTGTGTGACAATCAGGAACTGGGAAATTATCATCCCCCCATACTCTGCACTGGTGAGGAATACTGTGTTCAGTTTTGGGGCCCTCACCGTAAGAATGATATTGAGGTGCCAGAGATGGTCCAATGAAAGGTAACAAAGCTAGTGAAGGGTCTGGAGAACAGGTCTTATGAGGAGTGGCTCAAGGAACTGGGGTATTTTTAGCCTGGAGAACAGGAGGCTGAGAGGAGACCTTGTTGCTCTACACAACTTCCTGAAAATATATCGGAGCCAGGTTGGAGTTGGTCACTTCTCCCTTATTACAAGTGCCAGGACAAGAGGAAATGTCAAGTTCCAACAGAGGGGCTTAGATCAGATATTAGAAAAAAACTTCTTAACTAAAAAGTTTATCAAACACTGGAATAAGCTCCCCAGGAAGGCGTTTGAGTCACCATACATGGAGATATTTAAAAGATGCAAAGATGTGATGCTAAGGGACGTGGTTTAGCACCAGACCTGGCAGGCTTAGATAATCATTAGACTCAATGACCTTAGAAGTGTTTTCCAACCCTAACAATGCTATGATTCTATGTTCCCCTACAGCACACCTACTACTATCATATTTAAGTTCCTCTCTGATGTATTCATTCTGCGGGGAGCAGAAATTCACCACAGCTACTGGATTGATCCAATTTCTGTTTTAAGCATGTGATGCACCTGAAATTATGAAACGACATAAATACTTCATTTTCTGAGTGTCCAGTACTGAAAGTTCAGGTTTTTTAAGCAGACCTGGTTTAATCTTTATGTAAGGTGTCATACAAGTCACACTGCACAATGCTTAGGCCTGCACACAATCTTGCTGGTTCTTCCAGCAACTGCACTGGAATGGTTTAAAAGCAAGACCCTAATACTATCCCAGTTTTGAAATTCAGTAAATGTCCAGAAGGACCTGGACAGGCTTGAGATGTGAGCCAGTACCAACCTCATGAAGTTCACAGCAGCAAAGTGCAAGGGATTGCCCTGACCCAGGTGCAGGACCAAGCACAAATACAGGTTGGGCAGAGAATGGATAGAGAACAGTCCGGATGACAACTTGAGAGTGCTGATTGACAAACAGCTCTAAATGAGCTGGCAATGTGTGCCTGAAGGGCAGAAAACTCAAATCCTGGGCTGCATCAAATGCAGGTCAACAGAGGGGGTTTCTCCCCCTCTACTTGTAAGAGCCCATCTGGAGTACTAAGTCCAGTTCTGCAGCCCTCAACACAAGAAATGCATGGAACTGTTAAGAGTGGGTCCAGACAATGACAAAGATGACCATAGGGCTGAGACACCTCTCCTATGAAGACAGAATCAGAGCTGGAGCTGTTCTTCCTAGAGAAACAAAGGCTCTGGGGACATCTCAGAGCAACTTTACAGTATTTGAGAGGGATTTACAGGACAGCTGGAGATAGACATTTTACACAGGCATGTAGTGATAACGTAGTAATTTCAAACTAGAGAAGTTAGACTGAGGTTAGACATTAGAAAGACATTCTTCCCCAGGAGGGCAACAAAGCACTAGAATAGTTTGCCCAGAGAAGTTGTGGAGGCTGCAATCCTGGCAGTGTTCAAAGGCAGGTTGTATGAGGCCCCTGCCCATAGCAGCGTGGTTGGAATTAGATGATCTGTAAGGTGTTTTCCAACCCAAACCATTCTATGATTTTCAGCACCCCATCTGAACACTAAAGGTTGTCTTGGTAGGACATAAATCCTGCCAGATTGGTTCAAACCCCTGCTGTGCCAAGGTGGACACCTAAACACAGGACTTTGAATTCACTGGCCAAAACAATGGATGCTAGTGCCTGTTAGCCAGTTTCACTTTCAAAATAGTGCATTTAAGGGTGGGTGATTTAGAAACCGTAGCCGGGACTGGGGGACTATTCAGGGCCGCCACGTGTTGCAGCGCGTTGTGCAGCTTGCACCAGCAGCCTAGCAGCAAGGCAGCTCTTTCCTCCTTCTGTACCAGGAAACTTTGTATCTTTGTACCACTTTGTGAGTAAGACCCCATAGGCAAAGTTAAAATTTTCCCTGTTACCAGGTTCCTATTTTCCAAGTTCTGACTGTTTAAACGGTTTAAGCTGTTTGTGTTTATAAATACCCTTTGTGTAATTGCTTCCTGTCGACGGAACATCCAAAGAATCTCAGGGAGCTTTCCCGATTTTTAAAATATTAATAATAAACATTAATATTCATAATGAGCTTATTAATAATTCATCATCCAATATTAATAATCAAATCAAAGGTAGACAGAAAATAAGACAGTTTGAGCATGTATTAGAAAAAAATTCTTCACACTGAGGGTGGAGAGACACTGGAACAGAGTGCCCAGGGAGGTCATGGATACCCCCTCCCTGGAGATGCTCAAGGCCAGGATGGATGAGGCCTTGAGAAACCTAGTCTACTGCAGGGTGTCTGCCCAATGCAATGGGGCTGGGTTAGAACCTTTAAGGTCCCTTCCAACCCAAATGATTCTATGAATCTAGGAATCTATGGCAACATAGCAAATTAATGCAAAGGGACCGCTGCAATAAAACTTCTATTTGTATAGTTCAACAAATACTATAAAAAACCACAGAATACACAAAAGTTTTAAGACATTAACACCAAACAATCTGACAATCAAGTACTTCTCCAGAGTGCTCTACAAAGTAATAGATGTAAATTTCCATCAGCCTTACCTTTTAATTTACTTTCAGTTTCAGATTTTACTACTTCAGATGAGTTCTCCGTTTTTGTTGTACTGGGAAAATGAATTAGCTTTGTTCCAGGGGGATGATTAGGTAATGGCTATATGAACAAAAAATATAAGTTTGTTAACAAAAATTCTTACTAAGTTTTATTTTTTATTAGGCTGCAGTACACACTCAGGTTTTCAATAGCTGAGATGATACAAATTACCATCTCCAAAAGATCTGATGAGCTTTCCCACTAAATGTGTAACTTACTGTAGTTATTTCATTACAGTCACTGCAATTAGAATTTTACCTACTAACTAAAGTCAGAGTACATCTTTCAAATTGGAAGTCAACCTCAGGACATAGCAAGATATGCTTCTGCAATCACATTTTTACAGTTTCAAATGTTACTCTTCCAGCATCCTGAAAATTGCTGCCTCCAGCACAGCAGAGAAGCAGACATTTAATAGCTCCACTGAAAATAATTTGCTGACAATGCTTACTTTGCACTGAAATACAGCAGAGGGTTCAGCAGCCATACACCACCCTGGCTGAAGAGCCAATCAATTTTTAACTACTCAAACAAATATAAGAGCACATGAAGACCCATCCCAGCTTCCCTTCACTCTGAGACATTCTTAAGATATACAGAACAAACATCACTGGGGATTTCTCCTGAACTAAAAAACAGAGGCATTACAATCGTAACAAGTTTCAGAATCAATATCTAACCAAAGCCATTGCTTCCATATTATTTTTTAATATTCTTCTTTTTTTTCCCCAAGTGAATTACTGAGCTGCCAGGAAAATTCAGACAGCTTCAGCTGCATCCACTTCTTCACAGCTTTATGAGCTACAAACAGAATACAATCTTAAAGTCAGCACTTACCTGAACAGCCTTAATGGTATTAACGATGTGAAAAGTTCCACTGCCTTTAGTCACTTTGTCATTTTAATTTTCTACTCTCAGAGAAACTAGATCTACTCTCCTTAAAACCAGATGATGCCTTTGGGCTGGTGTCTGTACCTCTGACATACCAGAGAGGAAGTCACAGTCACTTGCCATGTCCATGAAGTATATATACAATTTAACTCGCCCCAGAATACTCATAAGAAGGAAGAACTAAAATAAACCACCTATGGGATTCAACAAGTCCAACATGGAAATCGTTCTTTGTATTTCCCCTTTCCAAAATAAGATGCCATTACAAGTGTTAGAGGAAGTTTAAGCTGGCCTGAGCAGGATGCTGGGACCAGCTGAAGCTCTCCTAAAGGGGCACATATGTATTCTTGAGCACTTTAAGTACATCAATGCTCAGACTTCCTATGAGGAACAGTACTGGAACTCCCCAAGGGAAAAAAAAAAAAACAGCCTTCTCTACTCCAGTTTCCTAATGATGGCCCTTGTCCTTAAAGGCTGAGATCATCCCTCCCTCAAAGTAAGTTGAGAACAAAGTCATCCATTTTCAGAAGTCCTTGGTGAGACTTACCTCCTTAGGGCTCTCAGTGTAATTTTCCAAGTATGTGCACCTCTGGGATTATATTTGCAACAAATAAGCAGGAAATTAAGTCCAAAACTCAACTGTTTATTTCACTGTCTTCAAGCTATGCAAAACTGCTTTCTTACTTCATTTCCCCTCCTGCTGAGAAATGGCCTACAACAGCTTTCCAGACAAGCCGACCAGAGAAACAAAGCATCAACATCTTTCAGTGTTTGTATACATCACAAGATAGGCTCTTTTTACTCTCAGGTTGGAATAACCAATCAATTTCATGACAAGAAATTGAAAGCTATGTCCCGAAACCCCAGTCAAGGAAATGCAGTGATCCCAAAAACTACTACTTCAAGGAATAATGCCTGGAAAGAATGAGGAAAGTTGATGTGCCTTCATAAAATGGTTTAGGTTATACCTTCAATGATCTAGGGACATCTTTCACTACAACGAGGTTGCTCAAAGGCCTGTGCAACCTAATCCTGAACACTTCCAACAATGGGGCAACCACAATTTCCCAGAGCAACCTATTCTTTCTCACCTCCTTCAATACAATCAATTTCTTCATGTCCAATCTAAATCTATCCACATTCAGTTTATAACTATTACTCCTTCTTCTGTCACTACTGGCCTCAGTAAAAAGTCTCTCAATCTACATACTGAAAGGGCATCGTAAGGTCTCCTTGCAGCCTTTGTTTCTCCAAGCAGAAAAATACCTCCCTCAGGAGATAACATACCCAGAGCCTTAAACAGAAGGCACCACACTTAACTCCATTTTCTGAATCATCTGAGGTTTTGACTGGTCCAGAAAGAAAGAATATGCATACCATGTCTATAGGCAGTTGAGCATTACTCTTATAACTTATACCAAGGGAAAGCACATTCAAGGAAATGTCTGTCCCAGGAACTCGCCTCACCTTTCGCACTACACTGCTGAAATTATTTCCAGGGCAGTAGAGGAAAGCAAATCAATGAGCAAAACAGCATTAATGGCCACAATTCACTAATACACAAGAAAAAAAAAAAATCCAAAACCCAAGAAAGCTTTCTTTAATCTGGTCTTTCAGCGGTCTGTTACCTTACCTGTCTTTTATTTACCAACAATTGAAAATCTATATATAAGCTCTTGACGCTTAAGTTCAAGACAAAGGATTAAGCATTACTTTTGTGCTTCCATGGGGTTTTAAAAAAAAAAAAAAAGGTCAATCTCAGGTTCAGATCAAAATAAACCCCAAACCTAAAGCAATTCCACTTTCATCACAATATCTGCTCCCCCCTAAGCTTTAACTTCAATACAGGGAAAAGTGCTCCTTTAACCACTCACTCACAAAAAAGAGGGAAAAGAAAATGCAAAATTGTAGAACAGCATTTTCCAGGTTTACACAATCAGCAGTTTATGCAACTCACCAACCTAAGACACCACCACAGCCAAAAGCTTGGTAACATTCACTGATGGACATTGGTAATAATAGTTGGCACCTAGAGCAACAATCTCAATATGTACCAAAACTTAAAAAACACTTCAAAAACTAAAGAAACTCAAAATATTCTTTGTTTTAAAGGCTAAGTTTAACTTGTGTAAGATGTGATAGTCCTTATTACAAAATTTATTACAAAAATAACTTCTAGACCTTGTATTGCAGATGCATTTGAGAAGTTACTATGTCTTACACTCTGTGGCTTTGAAACAACTTTTGTATGAACTTAGTTTTTCCTCTCTAACATTTTAAACACAGGAGAGTTGAATAGAACTTTTGGAATCAACATTAATATGAAAAGTTTGAGCAGGTGGAGGGAGAGATTGATTTTGTTTTGTAGACAACAGTCCTGTGAGATGATCACGGTGTGACTATGGAACAATACTGACAGCATGTTCAGCATCTCTAAGATTCCATGTCTTTTAAATTATTTTTGCAGAAAACCCAAAAATAAAAATATTAACCACTACAAACCTTATCTTGCTTTTTATCTTCCGATTCATTACTGGATAATCTTGTCTTAAGTTTCACTGAGCCTTCTTTAAAGATATCTCCAAACCCAATACCTCTGATTTTCTTTGGCTGTGTTGGTCCAGATCCAGGTTCATTCCCATTTCCTGCAGATGCCACAGGTGAGGTAGGATTACTGAAAACAGACTCTGAAAGTTAAAAAAAAAAAAAAAAAAAAAAAGAAAGAAAAAGTTGGTTTGATATCCAAAATTATTTATTTGCTTTTCAAGGGAAAAAAGTTGAAGTAACATACCTGTGTGCACTACTCATGCTAAACAGCTTTTCTAGGAACAGTAATACCACACATTTGTTCTCTTACATTTAACATAGAACCATCTAAAATGACAGCAGTATCACACTGGGTCATAGCATCCTCATTAGATCATATCATCTCTTGCCATTTCAATTATCACTCAGGCTCCAATGCCTGTTAATGCTTTCCATTAGCTTTCTGAAGCTTTGCTTGTGCAATCTCTGAAGATCAGTTTTCAGTCCAACATTTAAAATCTTGTCATTTGTACAGCTACAGCCATGCAAGCGATAATCAATAAAGATTCATAATGAGTCCTACCATGTTCCAACAGCCACGGGCAGGGGGGAAGGGTGTTTCAGTAGGCAACAAAGGCACCAAAATGTTATTTTCCTATTGCTCTAAAGGCATTAGCAAAAATATCTGAAAAGTGTTTCTTGCAAATGTATTTAAATATTGTTTTAATATGACACAGGTAAAAGTATTAATCCATTACCCAACAAAGGGTAACAGTGTTAAACTAAAGAAGTTAGATTTAGATTAGACATTAGGAACAAATTATTTCCCATGAGAGTGGGGAGGCACCGGAACAAGCTGGCCAGTAAAGCTGTGGAGGCTGCCACCCTGGAAGTTCAAAACTAGGCTAGATGGGGCCCTAAGTGACCTAGTCTGGTAGGAGGTGAACTTGCCTTTAAGCAGGGGAGTCAAATTAGGTCCCTTCCAATCCAAACCATTTTATGATTATATCCCTCTCACATATCTAAAAAGCTACAAATTCCATGGATTAGTAAAATCCAGGTTGCATTTTTGATAGACCATAGCTCAGTGAATGGGGCATTTACAGTTTCCTCAGGAGTAAGGAAAGAACTAGCAAATATTTGAGATTACTGTGAAAGTACTAAGCATTAAAAGATAACCCCTAGGGGTGTGAGAAGCTGAAAATCCTAACTTGGTAGTTGCATACAGAAAATACAACTAGTCTAAGTTGCTGTTCAGTCCCACTGACCTCAATATTCAGGAATTAAGATCAACACATACCTATTTGTAAATTCATCTCACCAGACCCCACCAAATTTAGGGGACGTTACCTCCATGGAGACTGCTATCTGGGACTGCTCAAGACAAGTAAGATGGTGCTACTGCAATTATTCCCATAATTAACAAGCAAACAGGCAAAAATCTCAGCAGACTTTACCTTACACACAAATGTCTAAACACTTAACAGTAATAAAAGTGTGAAGAGGATAGAATCCGTTTGGTTGGAAAAGATCTTCAATATCATCAAGTCCAAGCAATACCCAACTCTATCAAGTCTGGTACTAACTTATGTCCATTTAATTATTAAACAACAACACAGTAAACAACCATGGCCCCCTTTCTAGGATTCAAGTTGAGCCTTTCTACATTGTTTTCATCAATTCAAGTTTTAATTCTCAACTGACATGCTAAATGCTTAAGTTTCCTGTAGGAGAACTCATGTCTCTGACACGAAGCTATAAAATGGAAGAATATTCTATTAGCCAATACTAAAAAAAGTTCAGGTACATGATGTGACAAAATTTATTGTGATCAAATGCAGGATATACATTAGCAAGCAAGGATCTTCATACACAGCATCAATATTTTCTAAAATGAAGTTCCTTACCTCTCTTAGGAAGCTAAAATCCTTCACAGCTTGTGGTGCCAGAAGTAATACAACAAATTGCAGCCAAGATCCCTCTCTTGCTACCAATGCCCTTCTAGAAGCATAATACTACCAATTATACCCAAGATATAAAATGGCTTTGCTAAGTGATCACAAAGGGAATACCACCTGTGTCATCCACAGCATCCTGTGCTTCTCCATCATCTGTCAATTCCAATTCTTTCACAAAGTTTGAAGGAAACAACCCTGCCTTGCCATTTAGTGTTCCGCTCCACCATCCATCTTCCACCTGTATTGAAATATTTTGCACATTACCAATAAACCAAATTCCTATCGATTCCAGCCATAATTCACTTATGAAACTACAAACAAGTCTAAAGAAGTTCAAATGACCATAATTTCTTTTTAAAGAAACATACCAAAGATGTGGAAACAGCAGGCACAAAACAGCAAGAAAAAAAAGTTTGTCATTTCTCTACAGCAACAATCATGACATGAGACTAGCTTCAAGACAGTTAGTCCAGAAGACCAGCAAAATATTCACCCACTTTCTTGGAGTAAGACAGAATAACACGCATTACACATCTTTCAGAAGTAAAAACTGAAGTGCTTATGAAATAAATATGCAACTTATAGTGAGGCTTTCTATGGAATTTTTTACGTATTCTTGCTGTCCATCTAACTTTTCCGCTATCTTGTCCAGTTTCCCTCAGCCCTACTGTGCTGAGAGAATAGAAGTTGTTTAGTCCGGAGAACAGAAGGCTGAGGGGAGGCCTTCTCACTCTCTACACCTACCTGAAATGATTTTGGGATGAGGTGGAGGTTGGATTCCTCTCCTTAGTAACAAGTGAGGGGATGAGAAAATGGCCTCAACTTGCACCAGTGGAAGTTTAGACTGAGTATTAGAAGAACTGTTCATTGAAAGGGCTCTCAACCACTGGAATAGGCTTCCCAGAGAGGTGGTTGAATCCCCATCCCTAGAGATTATTAGAAGGCTTGCAGACATGGTGCTAAGGGCCACAGCTTAGCACCAAATTTGGTTGGATTCAATGATCTTAAAGGTCCTTTCCAATTCAGACAAAATGAACTTTAAAGGTCCCTTCCAACCTAAAACATTCTGGGATTCCATTATTCTATTCCCGCTGGTCTCCTATCCATTGAACTGCTTCGATTTACATCAGAATACATGAGTTTCAAAACTATGATTTCTACAGATAATGTAAGGTAAGGCAGATAAAAGTCCTTAAAGACATCAAGAGTAATGGAAAACTAAGCTATCCATTCCTTCTACTAGGAGGCCACTGGACAAACTGCACACACCCAGTTCTAGACGTGTCAGAAGGTACAGATGCTTTCCCAACAGAGGTGGCCAGCCAACAAAGATAACACATGAATTTTGTAGTGGCATGGTCCTAGAGATACAAATCTGCTGGATGCCAAATTTTGTTGACTTTGCTATTTTCAAGACAACTCTATAAATACATCTGTTCACAGATTAGGCAACATAATAATGCTAATGCTCAGTTACATGCTTGAATTCCTGGTGTGTTCTTTATACTGCAGTACTCCAAATTTTCATGGAACTTTCAGTAATATCCCACAGTACAAAGCAGAACAAGAGCTGAGCATGCATAAGCAACAACATAAAAGAATGATGGAAGACAGTTTTAAAACTGTGCTGTTCAAATTCATGAAGAATATTCAAAAGGCCTTAAATAAATCAAAGATATTTGCCTAATGAGCGCCACTATTTGAAACTATAAATAAGATATAATTTACAAAATCTTATTTCAGTTGCTCTGTTTTGTGGCTGAAATTTTGTTTCTAAATAAGAAAAAGAAAAAAAACCAAAAAACATCAGGGAAAGAAAGCAGCAGTTGTTTACATTATCTTTTTTTAGCTTGGTTTTGTAGGTCACTACACCAAATACACAGCACAGTTTTTAAACGCCAAACTCCAAGCAAGCAGAACACATGCAAAACCTGGCAGCTAAAGAGACACAGAGGCAATGAAAAGAGTGTTGCTGTTTTAAAAGACATCTTGGTGTTTAAACAGAGCTTTGCTGTGGATGGTTCAAATTCAGAGTCTGGTCCTCAGAAATGAATTTTACTGACAAACGCTGGCCAGGTTCTAGTGCTTTGTACTTCACTCAATACATTACCGGAAACCAAAATTCAAATGCCTTGACCCACCCATACCACACCCAACAGCCATGAGAAAAGGACTTCTAATGTTTATAATACAGGAGGCAGCTTGAGCATCTATTTAATCTTTTGCCAAGAAATAACGACAGCAAAGCACTTTACACACTTGCAAGGCAAAGCGATGCCAGTTCACAGACAGTCAGGAATAAAGGAAAACAGAGCATACTTGCTTCAGTTTCCTTTGAAAAACCTGACTATACACAAGCAAAGCTATCAGGAAAATGTGTCTTTTTTAAATCAGTATTAAAAAATAGGTTTAATACATTCCACATGATTTGGTGCACCTGAGCATATCTGGGCATAAACACCATGGATGGCAATTTCACAACTCCTCCTCCATTTCAAAACCTTGCCATGATATAATTTCCACAAGAGGGAGATAGAGCTCTAGAACTCACATCAGGGCTTTATTTGCCTGCCAATTCCATCAGCTTATTTCTCTAAGATGATTAAAACTCAGGTCTCTAAAAGGCAGAGTGACTGGGACAGGCTAAAAAAGCCTGAAACAAGTAGTTTTGCCAATCTGCAATTTTTAAAATGAAAACTCTGTCAGTAGAGTCATATGAACTTCAATCATGCTTGATAACACAGCATGAAAATATTATAAAGGTACAAAAATAGAGCTGCTATTTAGTGTTGCATCTGACAGGAGTGGAACACATAAAAGAGAAACAACAGTTCACGGTAACAATACAGTTATGAGGTTGACTTTGTGATTCTGTTTTGCATGCAAACCTCACAAGTTACGTAAACAAAACCCCCTGAAGATTCAGCCAGCATAGAGCACAAGGACTTTCTTCCCTGAAAGTTTCATTTGATCCTATTGGCCTGACTCTCTTTAATATTAGCCATTCAATTTCTGAACCCATATGCCTCCACCTTTGATGTCACAATCAGCAGTGCAAGTTGTAGCTACTGAATTCATGAAAATAATTTCAGGGGCTAAATACTGAATGATTCACAGATAACTGCCACAACATGGAGGGAAGCAAAGCCATTCAGATGGACCTTGATGGACTTGAAAACCATGAGAGTGGCATTGCGGTGAAGTTCAACAAAGCCAAGTGCAAATCACCATACTGCACATCTAATGAATAGTATTTTCTACGTGAAACGTCTGGATATCAGCCAGCAGTATGCTCAGGTGGCCAAGAAGGTCAACAGCCTCCTGGCCTGTATCAGGAATAGCATGACAAGCAGGACTAGGGAAGTGATTGCCTTCTGTGCTCAGCACTGGTAAGGCCACACCTAGAGTACTATGTCCAGTTTGGAGGCCCTTGATACAAGAATAGCATTGAGGTGTTGGAGCAGATCCAGAAAAGGGTGAAAAAGCTGGTGAAGGGTCTAGAGAACAGGTCTTGTGAGGAACATTTGAGGGAACTGGAGTTCTTCTGCCTGCAGAAAAGGAGACTCAGGAGAGACCCCTTCACTCTACAACTACCTGAACAGAAGGAATGAAGTGGATGTTGGTCTTTTTCGTAAAAAGTGATGGCACAGAGGAAACGGCCTCAATTTGCACCACAAAAGGTTTGCATTAAGTGTTAGAAGAACCTTATTCACTAAAGGGGTTATCAAACACTGGAATAGATTCTCCAGCAAGGTGGTTGAGTCCCCATCCCTGGAGATGATTAAAAGATTCAGGAGATGATGTGCTAAGGAACATGATTTAGTACCAGGTTTGTTAGTTAGATAATAGTTGAACTGAATGATATTAAAGGTCTTTTCCAAGTCAAATGATTCTATGAATCTATGATTCAAAGCCACCACCACCTGATGGTTTTGAGCTAACAGATGAGGCAACAAATCAGTAAATCCAGGAAGGCAGCTTCAGCCTTAAAAATTCTAATGCTATTTTTTCAATATCCTTATAATTCAAGTAATCCCAAAAGAACAATTCTACTTTTGGCTACGTAAAAAGACAATCAGCTCTGCAAAGCAGCTTACCTCTTCATTGATGTCGATCACATCCCCCAGTTTGAGTTCCAGCTCATCCTCATTCTGCGGGACGTATTCGAAGAGCACTTTGCACTGCCGCTTCTTGGACCCTGAGTCAAGGGAAATGGCAAAAGTAAGAATGGAAAACTAGTTTTTCCTACACTCAGCTTCTAAAGATTAAATCTGACCAGAAGACCAATGAACCTTCCTAAAAAGCTACATAGCTTGTGCAGCTGGTTCTTCATCTTCCTTGGGTCACCTTTAGGCTAGTGAGTCATATCTTAGACAGAGCCTGAAAACTGTTGAGCTTCACAGAATCTTGATTACAAACACACACACACTACACTACCAATTACCAACATGCCATAAAAAAAAAACTTGTTGACACAAGCAAGTCAGGTATATCCCCATTGTGATTATTTTTCAAGCTATTTCCTGCCCAAAGTCTGAATGAACAACAACCACTGCCAGCTGCAGAGTTAGTACCTGTTTGGAAGAAAATGCAAGTTTGAGCCTTCAGTCCTTAAACAATTCAGAAAGGTGATAGAAATAGCTTTAAGATTAAGGGTGATCAAATGCTGGCACGGGCTGCCCAGAGAGACAGTAGATACCTCATCCCAGAAAACACTGCAGATCAGGTTGGACAGGGCTCTGAACAACCTGATGTACATAAAGATGACCCTGCTGATTGGAGTGGGGTTGGACTAGACAACCTTTAGAGGTCACTTCTAACTTAAAACATTCTATGACTTTGTAGCATAATGCATTTTGCTCTGCAAAACACTGAAATGCCAATTGCCTTTTCACCCTCTAACAAAGACCTGGTAACTACTGGTCTGAGGTAATGCTAATTTTGCACATATATCAAAATCTAAAGTAATTTTTATCCGTGAAGGCAAAAAAAATTCTTTTCCTCAGTATCAGTAAGGAGCGAAGAAATTCAACCTGCACTTCAATTGGGAGCATTTGACAAAGGCACAATTAAAATAAAGTGCAGTCTTTAAATGTCTGTCGTGTATTATAAAAGCTTTGTAGGCATTTAAAAGACAAAATGATACCCTGCAAGAGGAGAGCATTGAAGTGGCTGCCAACAATTCCTCTAGCCAGAGCAGTGTGAACCTACAATTGCCCAATTATGCAGCACTTATCCTGGAGTGATGCTGCTGAACACAGTTCGGGCATTTCCCCTTCAAACAAGCTCTGTGCCTTCAGACCTCTTCCACAACAGAGTAACCAGCACGCTTTGAAAGCAACTGTCATCCTGTGCTGTGACTCGCACATGCTGCCTATCCTCCTTAAAAACAATCTGTCACACTGTAAGTGAAAATCTAAATGAAAAGCTTGAAGTGGTAAAGCTTAACCTTGTAGGAGGTAAGTCATTTACATACTTTCTCTTATACTTCGCACTCCTGCAAGACACAAGCTTCAGCAATTAAGACTATCTGGGTTATTTCAAACCACAGATACTGCATCCAAGATTGATCCTTGTCTTGTAGCAGCATTGAAAGTCCAAAGTTGCACATTGAGAAAGCTGCCACTCCCAGAGTCCTCAGTCCATAACGTGCCAGGCACCTGAGTAACATTCAGCACCTAAAACTTCTGAGAGACAGCTCACAAATTAAGAACTGTGAACATGCTCTAGAGAGCTTAAAAGAAGCAGGAAACTAATAAACCAGAAGTATGAAGCTCTCTGTGGGTTCTTTCTAATAACGTGTAATTGCCCACATAATACACCCTTCTTCCAACTCCACTGGAACTCCTACATCAGCCAAGAGGGATTGTTAACAGTAATTGCAATAAATGGTTCACTGGCCTTTACTACCTCCTGCAGTGCTTTCAGGGCTCCTTCTTTGTGTGAGATTAACTGATACCAAAAAAAGGCAAATTAAAAAGTCATGGTCATTTGGTCTAAATCTATCTCCGCATTTCCTTTCATATTGTAATTCTACCTATATGGAGAGGGGAGGACAGTAAGGAGAACAGCAAAATCCCCCACATGAATTTCACCTCGAGAACTTTCTCTCACTTGAGGTCTGTTTCCAGTGACAACCTGTTTAGGAAGTACTGCCATCCATTTCTGAAAGTCACTAGATTAACCTAGGAAGCTAAACAATCAACTCAGAAGAAAAGCTCCAGCTTCATGTGGTTGCCACAGGACTGCTGGTCTGGCAGCCTCTGGGCAGTTCTGTTCATGTCCAAAACAACCTGTCTAGCTTTGGGTTTTGTTTTGTGCCGGGTAAACTAATGTAGCTTTTTGTTGCTGTAACTTAGCACACCTGTATTTTCCTTTACCTGAACAAAAAGCAGCCATTTGATCAACAGGACTGCTGACTGTAGTTTACTGCCCACCTAGTATAAAACACCTTAACTCAGCACATGAGAACACAAGAGACTTTCTAGGCAGAGGGAACATGACTCATCACACACTGAAAACTTGCTATTAATGAGGCTTAACATTATTTTTAACATTGTAAACCTCATTTTACCAGATTACATACCAGAAATGGAAAGACAACTAAGCAGTGGAAACCTTTTGAAGGGAGAAGAGACTGGCCAGGCACAAAGTAAACAGTCTCTGCAGCAGCTGTTTGAACAGTCTTCCGGGAAAGAGGGAACAAGTAAAGTGGAAAGAGATTGTCCTTGTGCTAGTTAAACAATTATGTGCTTAAAGTAAGGTGCTTAACACCATTTTCTTCTAGGAGGCTACAACTAGCCAGAGCACTGTAGAGTTTGAAAGCAGGCTGTGCCTACTACTCTGGCCATGGCCACACACTCACCAATATCAGGATAAGATGCACAGGATTTATGACTCTTCCATGATTAGTGAAACCAGAATGAGTAACTGACACTTGCACTTGTATCAGATAGTCTTCACAGAACCCTAGAATATCTTGAGTTGGAAGGACTCACAAGGATCATGTCGATTCTTTATTCAGAGCCTGGTTGCACTAACTTCTCAGGCTACTTTTTCAAAAGGCTACTGCTGAAAACATCTAGCAGGCACCTATGTGCTCTTGCAAATAAGTATATAGAGATTAGATACACTAGAAAGTGATTTTGAAGGTAACTACCTTTGTCATGTCTTGAAATTTCAACAAATCCAGAAATCTGGTGGTCCCATTTCAGTGTTTTAAAAGACAACTAATGGCTCTTCTCCTTGTATGGGCAAAAACTCAAAGCATAAAATATGCAAGAAAGCAACAGTGATTACTGAGTTCTTTCTTTTACAAAAAAAAAAAAAAGTTTAAATTGTAAATGCATGCAATCCCTTAAGAGAGAGGAAGTCAGAGTATTTTAGTCTATTACAAGGACCGAGGTGTCCAAACACAAATCACAAGTCAATTTTCAGGATGCAGGGAACACTAAGCTTTCTGCTCTAGGTTTTAGCCACTTTGATTTAAATACTGGCATTAAAACACAGAAACCACAGATACAAAGGCACCAAGTCTGCACTTCTGATCATCCTAAGGCTCCAACTACAGAGGAGGACCACTACTTAGGCAGGTGTCACCAACTCCACCAAACAAGAGGAACCTGAACTATGAAGTGTTTCTCTGTCATAAAGCCCTGAATTTGTAGTAAAACTTATGTTAAAAATAAATGATCACAGGAAGATACCCGATAATCATGAACAGGCCTGTAGTTCTCACTCAAGTACCTGTCAATACAATCAGAGATCACACAGACCCTCACATGCATCCTCAGTAAACTTGCAGGTAACACTATGCTAGGAGGGAGGGTTGATCTGCTTGAGGGTAAGAAGACTTCTGCAAAGGGACCTAAACAATATGGACCAATGGGCCAAGGCCCTTTGCATGATATTCAACAAGACCAAGTGCTGGGTCCTGTGCTTGGGTCATCACAACCCCAGGGAATGCTGCAGGCTTGGGGAAGAATGGCTGGAAAGCTGAACTCTTAGAAGACCTTGGGGTGTTGATCAACAGTCAACTGACTATGAGCCAGCAGTGTGCCAAGCTGGTCAACAACATCCTGGCCTGTATCAGAAAGAGCACGACTAGTAGGACCAGCAAAGTGACTGTCCCCCTGTACTCTGCACTGGTGAGATTACACCTGGAGTACTCTGTTCGATTTTGGGACCCCCACTACAGGAAACACATTGAGGTGCTGGAGTGGGTCCAGAGGAGGGTGACAAAGCTGTTGAAGGGTTTGGAGAACATGTCTTGTGAGGAGCAGCTGAGGGAACTGGAGATGTTTAGACTGGAGAAAAAGAGGCTGAGGGGAGATAATCTTGCTCTCTACAACTGACTGAAATGAGGCTGGAATGAGGGGAGTGTTGGTTTCCTCTTCCTAGTGATAAGTAAGAGGATGAGAGGAAATGGCCTTAACTTGCAGCAAGGGAGGTTGTTTTAGGTTGGACATTAGAATAAACTTCTTGACAGAAAGGGTTACTACTGGAAGAGGCTCCCTAGGGAGGTGACTGAATCACCATCCCTGGAAGAGTTTAAGAGACACAGCAATGTGGTGCAAACAGACACGGTTTAGCATCAGACGTGGTAGAGTCAAATAATGGAATGGTTAGCCTCAAGGACTTTCAAGGTCTCTTCAACTAAAAATGATTCTATGTTATAGAGCAACTTTCTGGAATGGGTCTAAATCTTGTTCCCAGGAACGTTCATCCCTATTACTGCTGTTAAGAATTCCATATAAGCTTTCTGCCCATAGTTGGGCTTCGAAGCAAAACGCTTGCTCCCATGTCTCTAGTTTTCCACACAACACCAAAACTAAATCTGACATTAAGTAATGCATGTTTATAAAAAAAAAAAAAAAAGAATTGCACATCAGCATCTTATGCAACTGAAGGACTTAGAAAAACTACATACTCTTCTTGAAGTTTTTGGACGGGGGATGAGGTTGAAATCCTCCTGCTGGAAGCCCATAGCTGCTCATACGCTGCACAAGACTGGCTACGTTGCCAAATTTCTCCCTTCTGACTGGTACAGCATCATCCTTGGGCTCTACATCCTTCTTAACTTCCTGAAACAAGAGATTTTTAGGACTGAGAGGTTGTTTTAATTACTGAAGAAGTCAGTGTTTTTAGACAGGTACTCCACAGTCTAAAAGACTTCAGGTACTTACCATTTAGATGTGTAATGATGCATTATACTAAAAAATCATGGCATCCTGCAACTAAACATGCTAAAGGTCTTACTAAACTTGACCCTTCTACATAATTATACTCATAAACAGGTAAGCAGATGTGATGAGAAAACTCTGGAAAAGGGAATATTTTTGCTATCTACTCCAACTCCGAGAAAGGAAGCTTCAATTCCAGAAGTCCTAACTGACAGGTCATATTTCAAAACATAAATGTTACTTTCATATATAAAACTGCTTTAAATGATCATGTCCACCTCAGAAAGCTCAAAGGTTAATTACAGACATGATGCAATCATACTGTTGAAAGAAGCAGAAAAGAAAGTGAGATACAAGAAAGTGTGGGAGGAGGAAGTGATAGGAAAGGTGTAGGAAGAAAGTAGCGGGGGCATGTTTTTTTGGATAACTGTCTCCCACCTTCCTGTCTTTCTACATGAAGGTGATAACATGGAAATTCAATGTGTCATTCAAGACTAAGAAGCCTATAAACGAGAAAGCATAGTTCTTGACAGAAAAGACCTGCATCAACTCATTAAATGAGACTTGATGAGAGAACAGATACTCTGATAGAAGAAAATCACCACTTTGCACATGAAGTCAATTAAGTGAGATCAATGGTCCATCAGGCGCAATCCCAGATGTTCTTTAAAGAGCTAGCTTTCAACCCAGATCCTCTCAGATTCCCTAGCACCCATCAGAATTTCATCAGCGAGATAGATCCCATCCCCTCTCATGTATGCAGATTAAACTGTCTAATCCTTTTCTGCACCCATAATGCTGTCTCCTTCCACTGCTTCCTTGGGGAAAAGCAACCAGATTCCTGCTCTCTGCTAGGTGACGAAGCTCTTCACTAGTCCCAATGTGCACTTCCCATCACTGCATTTAGTTTACCACTATCTCTACAGCTATGTAAAATTTGATCATATCACTTCAGTTGAGAGGATAAAGGAGGAGTCTCAGCCACTATTCTCAATAGATAGCTTCTTCACCCCTTTAACCATCAATCTGGCCACCTGTCACCATCTTGGTCTCAGTAGATCTGATGACACCTGGCACGCTTCCAGTGCTTTGGGCTCTCAATGCATTTGAAGCTGAGGAGTTTGGAGAACTGAAAGCGACAGAGCAAATATTGATAAGCTGATGCTCAACTTGCAACTGGTAATTCCATGCAGGCATAACATGGATTTTCCTTGTACACACCAGTGTGTTTACCTGACTCCCTCTTTGCTTGTTCAGCTCCTTCCCATCACTATGGCATTGATCTACATAGAATTTTAATAGCACTCACAAAATGGGAGTGTTTGCTGTTAAATCCCCTTTCCAGATGACTAGAGAACAAAGCCACAACCATCTCCTGAGGCATGCCATCACCAACTCTCCTCCTCTATCCTCATGAGCCCTTTGCTTCTTATTCATTAAATACCTCACATGCTGTAACAAAGTTTTCCCCTTAGTCTCACAGCAACTTCATTCCTTCAATAATACAGAGAAATTTATCACAGACTCTGAAAACCCAGCTGTGTTGTATCTACTGAATCTCACTTGCCTGAGTGGCCAGCAAGACCCTCAAAGCACATCAGCTTCCCCACTACTGCAGCATTACAATGTCTTGAAGAAAACAGACACCCATAAGTACTTTGCAGCTTTTTGTGACATGCTTCAGAACAATTCTTGCATCCATCATCAATAGCTGGTTAACTACTCCACCAGTTATTGTAGCTGTAGCAGCAGTAAAATATTTAATAGCATTTGGAAATGTCAGCAATGCATATACATACTTGATAATGTTGTGCAAACTCAAATGTGAGCTTAAATACAACTCAAAACAAAAATATAAGCAATATATTTGTCAGGATCTACTTGGTGTTTTCAGGAATATTAGAACCCAAGTTACTCACTGCAGTAGTAAGGCTGGAAAACTCAGCTTGTTTGGAACTGTATGCTTTCAATCATACTATGCACCTGAAGTCAAGTAGTCCAAACTTTCTACAACTGCCTGACAAAGTTGGAATAAGGTGGGTATTGGTTTCTTCCCTCTAGTAACAAGCAACAGGACAAGAAAAAATGGCCTCAAGTTGTACCAGAGGTGCAACTTAGTTTGCAACACTTAAACTAAGTGTTAGAAGAAGCTTCTTCACTGAAAGGGTTACCAAACAGTACAAAAGGCTCCCCAGGGAGGTGGCTGAACGCTCATTCTTGGAGGGGGTTTAAAAGAGTCAGAGATGTGGTGCTAAGGGACATGGTTGGAACAAAACTTGGTAGAGTTAAATAATAGCTGGACTTAATGGTTTTCAAGGTATTTTCCAAGCAAAGCAATTCTATGATTCTAAGGCTTGTCAGTGTTTCCATTAACACAGATTTTTATATGTTTGTGACTTGGCAGTAGAAGGTCAATACCAACTGTCCCTTCAAACAAAGCACACTACTCAGATGGGAAGTTACCACTCACTCTTTCTGTTGCAAACTACAGTATGAGCAGTAACAGTCAGAAGTTTTCATAATCTCCACTAAGCACATATTTCATAACACTTAGAGGATTTGCCAAAATCGCTACAGGATGATAAACAAAAATGCATATTCATATAACTCAGCAGCAAAAAAAAAAAAAAAAAGGACATGGTTTGCACAAAACTTGGCAGTTAAATAATAGTTGGAGTTGATCTTCAAGGTATTTTTTCCAAGCAAAGCAATGCTATGGCTTGTCAGTGTTTCCATTTTAAGAAGCTACTGTTTTAATTGCACCTGTCACAGTTCACAATTCCTCAGGGAAATGTTTATATTTTTATATGTATAACCTGAAAATCATTCAGGTACAGCAACATGTGAACAAGAACTATTACTACTTTACACACAGATAAAAACCTAGCATATCTAAATCCTTATATAGCCTCATAATGCTTATTAAAATAAATAAGCAGGCAATCCTGACCTACTTTTTAAGCAAGCAATCAGCCTTCTCGCCATCAGCTGCTTACACATGCATCACTTCAGCAGGGACAGCAGGACCCTCCCCACTTTCCTTGCCAGAAGCGAAGAGCACTAAAATTAGCGGAGCACTGGAGATGAAGAAAGCAGGTCAAATCATCTGAAAGGACACGAGCAATGGAGAGTTATAAACACATAGTTCATTCCTGAATTATGATGCAGAGAAGTTCATTATGCAGCAAACCTAAATCCTCAGCTAGATTCCCCAAGCACAAATACTTAGACTTTAGTTGCCTATCTCCTGCTACATGTCATTACACTAAGATCATCTTTAGGCTGTTTGTTATTTCAACAGAGAACCACAAATATCAGCCTATGCAAAAGCAATGTACATTTCTGCTATTGGCCAAGTACATTTTAAAGCAAGATCTCAAGCTGCAGAAAACAGTCTCAAATCTTTTAAGAAACTGAGATGAAGAATACACAAAAGGTAAATGTCTGAGCCTCCACATGCAATCACCTCATTTCTTTTTTTCCCTCTTTTCTGATCTCCTTCCCCATAAAGAACCCATGGACTGGCAAATAAAGTTTATGATTCATATTTTACTAGACAGAAAATAAGGAAGTTCAGAATTGAGCCTGACACTTCAGAAGAGAGGGAGGAATTGGAAGCTTGTGATAAATCTACAGTCAACGGTTTTGTTTATTCAAGTTTAACTCTTGCCCTCACAGCCTACAAAACCTCATAGCTGAAAAATAACACACACACTTGTGTTACTCTGTAAAAATACATATAAAACCCCATGCAGCTGCATACAGATCAGACTGTCAGCCTTCATCTGTTTAAGTGCAGTAAAACACCACAGCTGCTGAAACAAAAGTCTTGAGAGCACCCATTACCTCCCATAGTTATAATCCATGTTACAATAACAGATAAGCAGGCACAAGGAAGCTTTAACAGCTCCAGTCTCTTCAACTTAAGATCACAGAATGATCTGGGTTGAAAGGGACCTTAAAAGTCATCTAGTTCCAATCCCCCTGCCATGGGCAGGGGGCATCTCCTACTAGACCAGGTTGCTCAGAGTCCCAGCCCATTTGACTTTGAACATTTCCAGGGTTGCAACCTCCACGACTTCTCTAGGTAGCCTGTTCCAGTGCCTCACCACTCTTGTAGGAAAGAATCTAATCTGATCCCAGACTAGCTTCTTCCATTACACTTCATCCTATAACTACATGCTTTTGGAAAAAAAAAGTCTCTCTACAGTTATCTTGTAAGCTCCCTCCAAATATTGAAAGGCTGCTATAAAGTATCCCTGGAGCCTTCTTCCCAGCTGACCAACCCCAACTCTCTCAGAGAGTCTTTAGAGAAATACAAAGACCTATGAAGATAATGCACATCCTTTCATTTTGCCAGTATCTCTTTCTCAAACAGAAAATTTGTTTTCTTATTCTCAATGGGGGCACCCATAGAGGTGAAATACATAATAAAGGTAAAAGAAATAAAGATTAATCATTTGCAACTATTCCTATCTGCCCTGTCCCTTTGTTATCCATGCAATAACCAAAATGGACAAATTAAGGCAATTTATGAACCAAACCGAGAGGCTCCTGAGTCCTTTCCATGGAGCATGTGCAAAGTAAGAGCAGGTTCTACCTCCAACAGAAGAGTTCAGCACAAGCAGAGCTGTCCATATACATCTAAAGATTTCACATCCTTTAAGCATTAGAGCACTGAAAGCAAGGATACAAAATACAAGACTTGCAGACTCAACATACACAGCAGAATTCCATACATGATTAGAGAAATATTTTTGGAAAGCTGAATTACTCATTTGTGCCTGCCACAAGTGCAAATCACATTTTCTACCTCTCCCCCCAACCCCCAAAATAAAATATAATTAGCCCCAGAATAAGCAACTCATACCAGGGTCACATTTCTCTAGTTTGCAAAGAGAAACACAGTATTTTCATCTATTAAATCACACACCCCACACATCACACAGCATGAAGTTTATAAAATGTGGGAAAATGTAAGTAATTTGTTAATCTAATGCTAAATACAGATTGTATAATCACACACTGTCTCTCTGGTAGGAAGACAGCCATCACCAATCAGGCAAGGTTTGTCTTTTCTCTCACAATACATGGGGCACATGGAGTAAGCAGGATCACTGGGAAGCATGAAAAAGTTAACGAGTCACTTCAGACTGAAGAGACCAAAACTTGAGCCACTGTATAAAAGTAATATTTGAAGGTGAAGATCAGGCAAACAACTGGACTTTCCTAAATAAGGAAAATTCACCTCTACAGAAAGAATGTAGGAGCAGGTGTGGGATTTCAAATCTTGATACAAATCAAGTTATCTATTGAAAATATTTTTACTGTGGAGAACTGGATACCTATAAAGCTTATGCTATGCAAGCATCAAAGCAGATTCTGATCTGAGGTCTTGCTATAGTATTTGCAAAATATAAGAGATCTAAAAAACATCTAGAGTTATAGCAGACATTAAGAAGCTTATGTGGATGCCAAGACAAGTCTTTCCATCTGCATTCAAAGACTAAAGCCCAGATGCAGAATAGCGTAGCAATCTGATCACATCTTAAAATATTAATTGCATTTCTCTTCTGTTCTACTTTCTTATACATATGAAAAATTAATTTTATTTCTTGTACTTGCTTTACAGAGTAACAGCTAATATCCTGAAAACTGCCATCCACAAAATAGTGCTTTACATCAAAGAAACCAAGAATCACACATGGCAGAGGATAAGACACAGATCCAGTTTCCTCAGTACCTGACGTTTCACCAAGCTTCCTCTACAAGGGAAGCTCCCAGTTAAGCACCCCAATTGTTGGTCCAGACAAATGTATCATCAACTACAGTTCTGCTTTGATGTTTAACTCAGGATAGCCCTTGCTGCTCCTTGCCATCATCCCAGCACTGTCATGCTCATTTTTCTTCTTCCCTGCAACTCTCTTCTGCAGCACCCAACTCTTTCCATTCCCTGTCAAACCTTCAGCACTTCACTTCTTCACTTCTGACCACTTCTGCACAAAACTTAAAGTGAGTTAAAACACTGCCATGTCTCTACCCCATCACTACTCTTGCCTAAGACATAAAAAACTCAGAATCTTAGTGGAGATTAAACAAGGTTTAAAGGTTAAAGCCTTATTAAAGATTCACTCATTAACTAATATTTTTAATTGAAATTGTGCCCTGCTGTCTGATCCTGCTTTGTATACAGCTAGGAAACAGGGCAACTATCCATCTTCATCAGTTCCTAACAGTTTGAAAGCTTTATTACACCAAGCCAAAAGCTAATAAACTTACACACAAGAACACCATTTTGTTGTATAGGAAGTGAAAAAGTATCCAAAAAGCTTAGTAAGCATAGACAAATATTTACTAAATTTAATTTAATACTGAAAACACTGCAATGGAGAAGAGTGCATTTTTCCCTTCTGAAACCATGACCTATCAAGAAAAAAAAATTCACAAGTGGTAGAAGCATTATGAGCTGACAGGCCAGAAAAGCTCACAAATTGAAGTAGATAACTTCACTCAACCTCAAGTAAAAAAAAAAAAGAGGAAAAAAAAGTAAAACCAAACAAACAAATTTAATATTAACTATGCTGGGTGGACATGCACATTGATTTATTAGACATATGGCACAGTACTAAAAATGCAGTGCTGGAATGCATGCCCAGAACTTCCTAGGATATAACAAACATCACACACCACAGCACTCAGGTAACTGACCTTTTCGGTATTACTAGATATGCTAATTTCAGAGTATGTATTTATGGCTGGATTTTAGACTTCTGTATACACTGGAAGTCTAAAGTTAAGAGTAAGTTCTCAGCATATAATCAATTCTGGCTGACTGGCAATGCTTTGTGGTGTTTATTCAGTGATGGTTGCAAACACCACCTGATTTCCACACCCTGTTCGCAAGCACCCAGCCAAAGGATGGTTACCTTTCACTGGTGCTCAGAGAGCAAGTTAGAAAATTATGCACAAACCAAATGTGAAGACTAAATAAGAAAGGGCAAAAGAGCTGATTGCTTCATGTGGTTAAATGAGCAACTACTTGTGTATATACCTGCTGCCTCTTCAGGACTAGCTGGTACAACAAACCATTACAGCCAACCTGAGCTGCACCATGAGTAGCCAAAAGTATCCAATTACAAGTAACATCAGAAACCAATTCACCATTTAGGAAACCAAAAGACATGCATACAATCACAAAAAGGAGAAAGCTGTATGAAATGAAATATCATTTGCCTGATAGGATTGATTACTGCGTTTTCTCCAAACCTTACTTGGATGCAAATCATTTGGACAGAACAACCAGCAGGGAAAAAACCCAGCATAATTATGTAAAATAGATACATTTTATTTCATTCTATTAAAATATACTAATTACTTCATGCTAGATGCATATAGCTTATCCTATATACATTGTTTAAAACCTCACAATTCTGTTTTAATTAATGCTACTACAGTATCTATCTAATCATGTCAACATTTAGAATCAAAAATGACATGAAAGAGCATGACAGTGCCTTGTCTATAATCCCTCCTGACTCCATGATTCCTGCTTTAAAGTGGTCGATTTTCTATTTTTGAAATGGAATTACAGAAAACACTTTTCTTGAGAGAGTACTCAACCAAAACTTCTCTCACTCATTCACAGCACTTAGTGCTTAACAGCATTCCACCAGCAACAACATGGCAAGAAGGCAGCAAAAACACCTTTAACCTGGCAGGTCAGCAGCACAGTTTTGGTCTGGGGGGAGCTTTTACAGGAAGGAAAGGAGCTTAGGTTTTGTTTACACAGAAAGTTACATAGACCAGGAAGCTGAAAAAGGAAATAACCTCTGAAAACAAATCATCCATTTTAGAAGAAATTTCTCAAGCAAGCACAATAACTGTCTGCAGTTCCAAAGAACCCCTATACACTACATAATTGTAGACAAGCTAAACCAAACAAGTGATTTTATTACACAAAGCCATGATTTTACATTGTATATTACAAAAAAATCTTGAAAACTGTATTTTAAACTCCTGCTGCCATTCACATTTATCAACCTGGATCACAAACTCCACATACAGCCCTTGATGTTAAGAACATACGGAAAACAAAGCAAACTTACCACTTCCAAGGACATATCTGCTCAAACACACCCAGCACTGCCGGGCTTTTTTTATTTAGTGGGAGGAAGAAAAATGTCACAGTGAGCAAAGTTCACTGTGTTAACCTGAGAAGGATGCAGGCTGGGCACTCAGCTAAGCAGGAGCAGCTGCACACACCTGCACAAGCTAAAACTTTTCCCTGAGTCAGCATGATCACGATGCATCCTCCACTAAGGGGGTGGCTGAAGTGGAGCATGCTCCACAAATGCTTGCAGAAGCATCCAGCTTGTTCACCAGACTGGCCCTCAAGCCTACTGGCAATTTCTTCTACCTTAACTGATAAAAGCTTCTAACTGATCTATCTTCTGCTCCTCCCTCATTCAACTTGATCGACAGCTGGCTGAACATGAGCCAGCAGTGTGCTCAGGTGGCCAAGAAGGCAAACAGCATCCTGGCCTGCACAAGGAAAAGTGTGACAAGCAGGACCAGGGAAGTGATTGTCCCTCTGTAATCCACATTGGTGAGACCTCGCCTGGAGTACTGGTACTGACTTTTGGGGTCTTCACTAAGATTTTGGCATGCTGGAGCAGATCCAGAGAAGGGCAAAGCTGGTGAAGGGTCTGGAGAACAGATCTTGGAGAGAGGAACCAAGGTTGTTTAGTCCAGAGAAAAGCAAGCTCAGGCTACACCTTTCTGCTCTCTACAGCTAACTGAAAGGAGGTTGGAGCCAGGTGGAAGTTAATCTCCTCCCTAAAAACAAGTGATAGGGCAGAGGGAAATGGCTTCAAGTTTCATCAGGGAAGATTTAGGTTGGACATTAGAAGTCATTTCTTCACTGAAAGCTCTACCAAATGCTGGAATAGGTTCCTTCAGGGAGCAAGTATGGCAAGTTAATGATGTAAAACAAGGAACTTAATTTCTCAAAAATCTTCTTAGCTATGCACAGACAAAACCTTCAAAGGCACGCAGACTGATGAACACCAAATCATCCCTTCCTTATCAACACAGTATTTGAGTAGCTCTGACTTTCTCACAAAATTAACAAACCACCACCACAAAAAACAGGCAGGAGAAAAAAAAAAAACACACACACACAACCACTGCACCAGAACTCAAAACCCAAAAGCCTTCCAAGTACCTTATAAAACTCTCTCAACACATGTTCTATCTAACAGCATTATTACAATGCTCTAACCCATACTGGAGATGAACTTCGGTGTGCACCTTTTGCACTGTGATGAATTCAGAAAGGAAAAGCCACTCTCACAGAAAACAATGAAGTCTGCTAGGTTTCCACTGTGAATTCCCTTCAGGAATTTATGAAGTTGTTTATTTTAAGTTGCCTATACAGGAAGAAAGAGAAAAATAGCAATAACAATGTCAGGAACAAGAATTTTCATTCAAATATTTCTACTCCATTAAAAGCATATGCATACACAGCTTGAACAGTAATTTCAAATCAGGTTTTGTTCAATAAGATTGGAAGTTCATGCACACCAAAATCCAACACTGCAATACAGGCAGAGTATCTTTTAAAAGGCCTAGTGTTGAAAAGTGAATTCAAGGAAATTACTTTCACAAGTGGGCAGTGTAATTGCTTGCACAGACTGTTGTTGTGTTTTTCTAACTTAGTTGTTTTCAACTATAAGAGATGGAGTATCTTGAGGTGAACACCACCCCTGACTACTGGTTTCAGGACTGCATTGGACATCCCAACCCTGACTTCACTTCCAGTTCTTACACTACTTCAGCACTAAATACTGGAACTCAGTACTGAGAACTGCACCTTTTGGAACAGATGGTCTCAAATTGCTGCTTAATTCATAAAATGATGACCTCACAGAAATGCTGAGATCCCACCTGGCACTAGGAACCTGGCACCACTAAGCTCCAACCCTTTTTCAGGATTTCATTGTTAATGGGAAAACATCTGTGTAGAAACCAAAAAATCCAAGCAAAAAACTTGCCAGCAGACATTATAAGGGACCAAGCATCAGTACCACATCCCTATCCACAGGAAGCTTCTGCACATTCTCTTCTACATGAGTATTTCAGTCCTATAGTGCTCAAGATCACAGGATGTCAGGGGTTGGAAAGGACCCAAAGAGATCATTGAGTCCAACCACCCTGCCAGAGCAAGACCATACAATCTAGCTCAGGTCTGCATCCAGACAGGCCTGAGTATCTCCAGAGGAGACCCCACAACCTCTCTGAGGAGCCTGTCTCAGTGCTCTGTGATTCTCACAGTAAAGAAGTTCCCCCTTGTACTGAGATGGAGCCTCCCGTGCCACAGCTTGCATCCATCTCACCTACTTGCCTGTACAGCAAAATATTCCCATTTGAAAACACAACATCAGCTGCACTTGTGACAACAAAGACCCAATAATTACTAATACATGAAAAATAAGCCCACTAGGTAAGACTGTTTTGCAATATTTACATGACTTGAGGGAAAAAAAGGAAGACAGTCAAGTTGTGACTTCAACAACTCAAAATGAAGTTGACAGCACTTGGTCATACCTCAAACAGAAAAGATTTGTCAAAGTATGAAGAAGTCAAAGAATGAGGAGTGGTGTAAAATGTCAGTAAATCACACATATTAGCAGACCTCAGAAAGAGGGAAGCAGAAGGGAGCTGATCTGCTTTAGCAGTGATGACACAGTTCAAACCTGGGTGTCAAGGGCTCAGCTGGCCATCAAATGAACATCAGACATGCTACAAGCCCCTCTCCCTTCCCCAAGTTATGAGAGAGTGAAGGAGAGACAGACTTGTGAACTCAAAAACTACAATAATGAAAACTTGGACAATAAAATTAAATAGATACAAATACGTACCAAACCCTACCCCCTTGATGGCAATCAGTAACCACTTCCACTGATGCTATGGCAGGAGCCCCAGACCGGACTCAGCAGCAGACAGGCATCATGTTCAGGAGCTGGATTCAGGCATTCATTGACCAAGATCAAAAGCAGAATGAACAGAGTCCTCCTTGGATACCAGCCAGTGAAAAAATAAAAACTGTGAAGAATTTGACCCTCATGGTGCCTCAACTTCATATCAGCTATGATGTATATGGAATGGTATACCTCACTGGTCAGGTTAAGGTCACCTGAGATGTCCGTGCCTCGCTGCAGCTGTGGCCTTTTACTCTGCATCCTCAACACAGAGCACATGATTTAGCAGTGACCTTGGTCTACACACCAGTCCTTGGTACTAACCAAAACCACTAAGTGATATCAATGCTAGAAGCAGACAGTCTGCAAAAACATGCTGCTAACTTCAGACTGAGCTGAAAAGTTTTTTAGAAAGGGGAAAAAAAGAATCCACCAAATGGAACCAGCTTTGTTTTAACTCAGACCAGGACACTGGGGCACGCAACACATCCAGGTAGCATGAAGCCATAATCCTCTTGTTGGCATCTTAGTTGTCCTTCCAACAGGCAAGAAGCAGCCATGCTGCCTGGAAGCCAAGGACAGTTTGCTGCTGCCATCAAGGCAACAAGCTCTTTTCCTGCCCTTGGACAGAATGACAGAGACAAACCAAAAAAAGGTGCAAAACCAAAACTACCTGGAGTTAGCACTCCTCTCCGCACCCCCAACTTGCCTGCAGTTGCTTGATGAAAATTAGAAGCCTCTTTTAAAAGAGATAATTTATCCTCTCTAAATCATCCAATTTTTTAAGAAGAAAGCATCTATCTCCACTCAGTTTTCACTGTCATGTATTTACTACGTTTTTAAACATTTTAGACATGCAGAGGCAGAGCAAATCCAGTAGATAATATGTTTCAAATGCTAATACTTTCTCAGAGCAGCACAGATGACAACTTCCCATCTAAATTCTGCATGGAGAGGTTATACCCTGGTCTCAGTTCAATTCTTAACAAACTAGCATATGTATCACCAGCGTATCACCACCATTTTTCCAGATAATTAATTCAGGCCAGATCTCCATCTAACGCATGAAATTGCATTCATAATAAGATTTTTTTTAATGAAAGAATAAATATTGAAGTACAGTCCCAAAATCTGCAGGCAAACTTGCCAAATGCAGTGCAACCCTTGGTCTCATCCACAGGGATTTGCTCCCTTCTGGCCTAGGATATCTACCCCATGCACCTGAAGCCCCCTAGTCCTTTGTCCTCCCAGCTATTTCCTCCCCACCACATAGTTCAGGCCTCCAGCTTTTCCCTTTTGTGTGGGTCATGAGAAGTTCACAGTATTTGTCCCTCTTTGACATCCTTCCTGTCATAACCCCTCCCACTCAGGAACCGCTCCCATAAGGGAGTTGCTGCTTAAAGCACCAAGACATACCCTCTCATAAAAAGCTCAGAGGACACAGAAGCTGCTTGCAAGTGGTGTACCTCAGGGCTCAGTACTGGGGTCAGTTCTTTTTAATATCTCTGTCAGTAACCTAGACAAGTGGATTGAGAGTGACTTCCTTAAGTTTGAAGCTGGCACTATGCTGGGCAGGACTGTTGATCCACTTCAGGGTAGAAAAGCTCTACAGAGGGACCTGAACAGGCTGGATCAACGGGCCAAGGCCATTTGTATGCAATTAAATGAGGAGAAGTGCCAGGTCCTGCACTTGTGTCACAACATCTTCAAGCAGCACTACAGGCTTTGGGAAGAGTGGCTGGAAAGCTGCCCAGCAGAAAAATATCTGAAAGTGTTCACTGACCCTCAGCTCAATATGAGCCAGCAATCTGCCCAAGGTCATCAAACAGGCTAACATCATCCGGGCCTCTATCAGCAATGTGTGACAACCAAAACAAGGGAAGTGATTGCCCCTTTGCAGTCAGCACTGGTGAGACCACACCTAGAGTGCTGTGTTCAGTTTTGGGCCCCTTGCTATAAGACACTGAGGTGCTGGACTGGGTCCAAAGAAGGGCAACAAAGCTGTTGCAGGCTTTGTGAGGAGCAGCCAAGGGAAGTGCAGTTGTTTAGTTTGGAGAAAAGGAAGCTGAAGGGAGACCTCCTTGCTCTCCGCAACTACCTGAAAGGAGGTTGTAGCAAAAAGGGTGTTGGGTCTGTTTTCCCCAAGAACAAGTGACAGGATGGGAAGAAAGGTCATCGAGTTGCAGCAGGGGAGGTTTAGATTGGAGATCAGAAGAAACTTCTTCACTGAAAGGGTTCTCAAACACTGAAATGGGCTCCCTAGGGAATCAGTTGAATCATCATCCCTGGAGGTCTTCAAAAGACAGATGTGGTACTAAGGGACATGGCTTAGCACCAGACTTGGTAGAGCTAGATAACCACTGGACTCAATGATCTTCAAGATCTTCTCTAGCTGAAGCAAGTGTATGATTCTAAGTCACCATGACTTGTTGGTGACGGTGCTCTACTGGGTGAGGCAGCAAATGATTAAATCTGTTTCTTAAGGGACCTTCCTTGTTCTTAAGGCCAAAGTACAACCCTGCTTCAGCTTGTTTCCACCTCCCTCCTGTAGTTCACTCACACCTTCCAGGTATTAATATTACACCAGGCCAAGCAGGAGCCTTTTAGTTGCACAGAGTTGGTATCTGCAGCAGTCCAGTCACACAAGCGTTTTGTAGATCCTGTACTATCAACAACCTGCTGCCGTGGCAGTAAATGAGAGGAGTTGAGGGGAGAGGCAAGAAAAAAAGATAACCTATACTTTTCTGCAACAGCTTTCCCAGAAATAGTCTCTCAAACTATCACTACATGTAAATTAACTTTTAAGGGGAAACTGTAATCAAATTTGCCACAATTACTTCCTCAATAATAAACACTTAACCATCATCTCATCACTGCACCACTACCTTGCAGACTATGCATACTATCTTAAAAGTTCCCAAGATCAGTCTCACAACCGCTCAACTCCAACACCAAGAACGCAAGCTATCATGAAACCAAAGAGATAGTTTTCTTCTAGACAATATCCATTCCACTCTTCCAAATTCCCACACCTTCTAGAAAACTGACTGTCCCCTGTAATTCATGATGTCAACCTGTGGCATGCACCTACTGACTGAACACCTGTCTAATCAAAAATAAATGGAGCTGAAACACAAAGATTGTTCAGAATGGAAATGAGGTAAAATGAAGTTTATAAAATCCTCAGGCGCAGAAAGCACAGAAACAGCAAGTTTAGTATTTAACATGGAAACAAGCCACATCCCTTTGCTGTTCCACAGAAACAGTCTTGATGACACAAGAACCAAGGAGTCACATCTGATGCTTTCTTCCTATATCACACTTGAGTGCTACTTAAGTGCATCACAACACAATACTCATAAAAACCACTTAAGATAAAAGTACATTAGTAAAAACTGAAAATTAACTTTCAACTAAACTAGAAATTACTTTAAAATATTAGGAAAAGTAAAAGGCATTTACACAAACTTTTCCTTGATAAATGATCTTATGGGTTTTTTTTTTTTCAGTAAGATGACTAGAAAAAAAATCAATGATCCATTCTATAAGTCTAGATAAATGTTTTCCAAATAATTAATTTCACTTCAAAAGAGACAGGAATAGCTATCTTCCTGTATCTGCAGAAGTTACACTAAAGAACACCTGAAAGCCACTAAAATGTTAGAAAGCATGAAGAAGCAAAGCATAGCTTAGATGCAAATATATCAAAAGCTCAGCAAGCTCTGAAATTCAGAAATTACAGGGGCAACACTGTATCTAGCTGCTTCACAGACTTCTCCACTGTAAGTAACTAATAAACAGGTTTATCCTCAACATTACATTTAGAAAATCTGCAGAGAAAACAGGAAAGGTGAAAACAAGAACTAAGGACATGGAACTGCTGGAGAGAGTCCAGAGGAGGGCCACAAAGATGATCAGAGGGCTGGAGCATCTCTGCTATGAGGACAGGCTGAGAGAGTTGGGCCTTTTCAGCCTGGAGAAGAGAAGGCTTTGAGGAGACCTTATAGTAGCCTTCCAGTATCTGAAGGGTGCCTACAAGAAGGCTGGGGAGGAACTATTCACAAAGTCCTGTAGTGACAGGATGAGGGGGAATGGGTTCAAACTGGCAGAGGGGAGATTTAAACGGGATGTTAGGAGGAAGTTATTCACAGTGAGGGTGGTGAGACACTGGAACAGGTTGCCCAGGGAGGTTGTGGCTGCTCCCTCCCTGGATGTGTTCAAGGCCAGGCTGAATGAGGTCTTGAGCGACCTGATCTAGTGGGAGGTGTCCCTGCCTATGGTGGGGGGTCGGAACTGGATGATCTGTGAGGTCTCTTCCAACCTAAACGATTTTGTGATTCTGCGATTAAAATTAAGACAAAAACACAGAACAAATACAAAAAGGTTAAATGAAGGTTTTGAGACGGAGTGTCTCACAACAGATGACAACTACAACCAGCCAGTCACAGAGCACTGATCAAGACAGATCCCAGAAGAGCTCATACTCAGAAAGAGGACAACTAACCCAAGGACATGACAATGCTACAGCACAATGAAGCACTTTGCTGAAATGGGATCAGTGTGAGATATTCACTGCCAACAAATGGCGGGGGCACTTAGGAAACCAATTAAGCCAAAAGTCAACTTGATTAGCTGGAGACCTTCCCTGGTCTGTCCCTTTGCAGTCACAAAAGACAGTGGCAGCAGTAAGGATTCTAGTATAGGACAGAATTCCTTCTTCAAGCAAAGCACTTAAATCCAAGCCAAGGCATCCACACAACCAGTGCCTGAGGTCAGATAAGCTTTGACCCCACTGTCACAGAATGGTTTGCTTTGGAAGGGACATTAAAGATCACCTAGATCCAACCACCCTGCCATGGGTAGGGATACCTCCTACTAGGCTAGGTTGCTCAAGACCCCAGTCAACCTTTGTACAAGCATTTCCAGGGTTGCAGCCTCCACAACTACTTCAGGCAACCTGTTCTGGTGCCTCACCACCCTCGTGAAGAAGAGTTTCTTCCTAATGTCTAATCTCAATCTAGCTTCTTCCACTTTGAAGAAATAAATCCTCATCCTATCACTACATGCCTTTGTTCAAAGTTCCTCTCTAGCTATCCTGAAGGCCCCCTTCAAATACTGGAAGGCTGCTCAAAGGTCTCACTGAAGCCTTTGCTTCTCTAGGATGACCAACCCCAACTCATTCTGCCTGTCTTCACTGGAGATGCTCCAGAGTTCTGATCATCATCATAACACTTCCTCTGGATCCCAACTCATGACTTGATGCCTAGTGCAGGGGCAGCTTTGAGGATTTTCTGTGGTTTCATTTTTTTAATCAGTTTGTTACACTAAATCATGTAACTAGAGAATTTTTAGTGCACTGCAGCAGTAGGAAGGAGACAAGACACACAGTGCAAGAGTACAGACCAAAAGAAATGCTAATGTGAATAGGAGAGCAGAATTTAAACCAAAAAAAGTCCTTCAAAAGAGTATAATCTTCTAAAACATCTTCCATTCAAAAAAGAAAAAAAAAGTTCTGTTACAAATGCAATTGATGCATATTCTAACCATGTCTAACAGCTTGCCTGCTGCACGATCACAGTAAAATGAAGCCAATCGGGAAAACTCACCTTCACAAAATTGTCAGGGAACACGCCCCTCTTGCCATTTAGCTCCCCTTCTAACCATCCTTCTTCTTCACATTTTCTCACGTTCCTGATGATTTCCCCAACTCGGATCGTCAGCTCATCATCGTGCACTGCATCGAAGTCATATTCCACAATATAGTCCACTAAAAGTTAAAAAAAAAAAAAAAAAACAAAACACAAACAAACAAAACCCTCACACAGTGTGAATGCAACTTGAAAGCCATTCATGTCCAAAAAGAGCTAACAGCAAAAGCTAAGAAAAAGCACTTTGCCCTGCAGGAACACTCAGTTTGTGATCTGTCATGTTCTCTGTCATTTAGGAGAGGTGAAAGGTACTGGACAGTTACTTAATAGAAAAAAGCAATATTACAAATATGACACTGGTGGTGTTTTTGTACGTAGGCTTTGTGCATGTGGTGGAACAAATTCCTGGCAGTGAATTGTTTTTTCCCCCCTGCCAAGTTCCAGACCAAGATTTACCAATAATGAATCACTGCCTACAGGGCACATTTTTGTTACTCAATTAATATTTGGGGCCAAGGAGAGCAAAAGGTTCAAATTGTGCATGCAAGGCATTCTAATTCTCATACTTGCATTAGCTATTTTATCTACACAAAACAGTATTTTTGCAGGTTTGATTGCAGAAATATGGCCAGAAAGTGTACAACTGACAGTTACATTCTCATACAACTTAAATTGCAGATACACAAAAAACACTTTCCTTCACATTCATCTGGATTTGTATGAAGATGAAAGCAAGCTTTAACTAATTTTACTCAGAGAAACACAGCAACATATTTAAATACTCATCCATTTGTTGCAAAAAATCCTCACTACAAGAAAGACATTAAGGTGCTGGAGTGAATGCAGAGAAGGTTGGGAGAGGCTGAGGGACCTGCATTGTTTAGTCTGGAGAAAAGGTTCAGGTGACACCTCACTCTCTACAACTACTTGAAAGAAGGTTCGTCTCTTCTCCCTAGTAACAAGCAACAGGAGGAAACAACCTCAAGTTGCACCAGGGAAAGTTTATATTAGAAACTACAAGAAGCTTCTCGACTGAAAGGGTTCTCAACCACTGCAATAGGCTTCCCAAGCAGGTGGTTAAATCCTCATCCCTAGAACTGTTTAAAAGACAGACATGGTGCTATGGTACATGGTTTAGCACCAGACCTGGTAGATAATGGCTGAACTTCACCTTAAAAGGTCTTTTCCAATTGAATCGATTCTATGATTCCAATCTTTAATAAGTATCAAGTCCATGAGATGAGACAAGAACTACAATGATATTAGTATGTCCAACACATACAATATGAAGTTCTCCTTGTGGATACACTCAGCTTGCCTCTCACCACTTGCTGCTTTGCACACAGCCAAAATCTGCCACAAAACCACATCCTAACATAATGAATAAGTAAATGAGGTCACTGGATTCTTGTCAGTTTTGAAGGTAAGGATGTGGCTCCAAGCCATTAAGAAACCAAACAAGAAAGAGTATATTGACTAACAGAGACCATGCAGTCTATACATACTTTGCAGTGCAGCCCACCAGAGCCTCCAGTAAGTCAGTAGTTTTAAGTCATACTATAAAGAATCACATTTAACTGACCTGAGCCATGCAGAGCCAACACATTCATCACCCACATGGAAGACTTGCAAAACAGTTGCATCATGAGGACACACGTGAGATGTTTTACCTTCATAATAGCTCTAAATGAGGTTGGGTGCCTCCTGTAAGCACTTGGAAATCGCAGTGACACATACCAGAGCCATTTCTCCCTGTGCCTACTCCCAAGTAAGCCATACCAATCATGCTAGCTCTAGTCCTGATAAAAGGCTTTGTACCAAACCAGTTATACTGCTTCCTCCTCCTGAAGTGTTGATCCCCTATATGCCAGTCATGCAAATTTCTCTGCAGCAGCAGAAGATGTGACTACATGATCTTTAGGGAAACAAGAAAACTGGTTAATATTCAAAGATTACACTCTCCAAGCCCAGAAGTGATGTGTTCCAACACAGAGGAAGGCAGCCAGAAATGCCATGTGGCCTGCATGGATGAAAAAGTGCTCCTGGACACTCAGACACAAAAGGGAGGACAATGGACGGTGGAAGCAAGAACAGGAGATGGAGAGAAGGCGCCTGAGTAGCCAGGAAAGCTAAAGCCTACACAGAATTAGTTCTGCCCAGGGACATCAGAAGAAACAAGGAAAGCTTCTTTAGGTACGTCAGTGAGGGAAGAAAGACTAGGGAAGAGCCTGGCCCTCTTAGGAAACAGAAGGGGGACCTGGTTCCCTGGGGTAAAGAGAAGGATGAGGTACTCTTTTTTGCCTCAGTCTTCACTGGCAAAGGAGCTAACCCCATGGCCCAAACTACAATGGGTAAAAACACAAAGTGGGGAAAGGAAAAACCATCCACTGTTAGAGATACTCTCCAATTTAAGATAATGCTGACCTCTAGTATTAAAATATTGCCTTAGGGTATTGTTTTGTTTTAAGCTAAGCACCTTGAGCTATCAGGATCCTTTTAATTATTTCACAATAAACCAGCAAAACACCACTGGAATCAAAATACTTTGATGCATTCCATGTATAACTTTATACTTGAAAAATAAAGTAACACCCAGTTTGCTGTAAACTGATTATTCATGGGATATTTCTAAGACAGAATCTAAATCTATAGAATGGTTTAGCTCAGGTGCTGGGCAAACAAATATTTATTCCAAGTAGTAAGACATCTTCAACACGATTGTTTTTCTTTCTTTCCACCCTCCAGTGTCCTCTATTTTTCCTTCCTCCTTTTGCAAGTTGCTCCATACTGCAACACTCCATTCTAGCACAAACAATCATTTTTCTGCTTAGAGCAAGAATCTCTCTATATCAAGAGCTTGCCTTTTAAAAAAAAATAAATAAATAAAGGAGGGAAAATAAAAACAAAAATAGCGCTCTACCCACGAGACAGTCTAAAGCCAGGAGCCTTGGATATGTCAGCACAGAACTGGTCTATCTGTAAGCTGCCCTAGATCTGCCTGGCATTTTTTGATTGGATAAGTCAATGGTGCATTCTCAAAGAAATGAATCACCACATTTTTAATAATAAGATGTCTAATTTTATGGCCCAGTAAGAATGGCTGGACAAAAATTAACAATTGAAAGCCTTTTAAAAATGCACACTTTTCCTCACAAACTATTTCAGCTAATGAGAAACTCACTACATTCTCACAGCAACCATCTCAAACATTAGCTTCTCAAGCTAGCTGCAGTACAATTAGCGAGATACTTCATAAAGGAAATCATGAAGAGCCAGCTAAGAAAAAAAGCCATTTAATGATACATTCCTCACTGCAAGTACATTAAACCCACTCTAGAAGAAGCACCTGTTAATGTCTTCTCTGATATTATATAGAAAAAAAATTGTCTAAATCTTCTCTGCCAACTTAATAAATGTTAATACTGTGGGTTTGACTTACCCCCTTACCTCCATGAACAGGAATTGCCAATAGCAACAGAAGTCAAGAAATAGCAAGTATTAGAGGAAAATCTCTGCTAACTTACAAGTATTGAATACTACCTTTTAAGGGCAGAAGGTCTAATTTTTTTATGTGAAGCAAAAAGTGATAGTTTGTGCTGCATGTTATTTTCTTCAGTCAGAATAAAGCTCACTAAAAAATAGCCTGGAAATGAGATGTGACATCTGCAGAAAAGGTAGAAAATGTCTTTGCAAGCAAAGGTGAAAAACAGCTATCTATTTAGTATGTAGAAAATAATAGAAATCTTAGAAGGCACAGCTTTAAAAAAGCACACCTCATTTTCTTCATTCATGACTCAGACACTGTTCCATATATAGATTTATGGTTCTTCCTCTGTTCCTCCCCTTAAGTTAATTTTGTAACATCCATTTGGCAAAACATTCAAGGTGAGTCACAAATAACAAAGTTACAAAAGCTGCTAAAACAAAATCATGTCAGAAAGCTCTGAAGAACGAAAATACCATACCTCGTTCAGATTTAGTTCAAACCCAAGGCACAAGTAAGAAGTACCAAAGGGTATTTTCCTTTAAAACATCCACCAGACAATTAGTTTAAAAATCAACTTTGAATCTGAAGACTATCTAGCTTATCTGAGCTACACTTTTCTACAGTCATCCCCTTCTCTCTCGTAACAAAAACAAAATAAAATCTGTATTTGAATTAAATGAAAGCTTTCTTCCTTTATATTAAAGATCCCATGTTACTACGAAAACTTCAACTCTTCCTTCAGACTTTTTTCCAGAAGTCTTTTAGTCAAAAAGGACAAGATTATCATAGCTCGAGGTTACAAATTCATGAGCTGAAAACCAATAAAGTCTCTGAAAGCCTTTTGGGTTGAAACCAAAGGAAAACTACTTTCATGCTCTACAAGAAAAGAAGCAAAAATGCTTTGATAAGTGGCCTACAATTGAGCACGCATTCGATTCAGAATAGCAATTAGTATTTCTGCAAACAGGGCAAGAACCTGAACTTGAAATAATTTATGAAAATTTAAAAGCATCCTTCAAAGTACACACAAAGTGTTTCCTTCATCTTTAAAAACGGGCTTGATGCAATAGTCTGAATGATCCCAGATTGGGATCTCATAAAAACCACAAAATGTGCTTAGCATTAAAACACAGAAAAGTGTTCCTATCTGACTTCAGGCTGTCAGGATGCTCCACACTATTTATGACATCAATGCAGTTAATTTATTTTATAGCAGGGACATTTCAGACAATACAAAACACTGATCTGTTGACTGAAAAGCACAGAAACCCTTATGCAATGGATTTTTACAAAAGCCAGTCAAAACCTCAAATGTTCAAGGGCACCCTACAATCTCAATCAGATCACAGAATCATAGAATTGTTTCAGTCGGAAACAAGTCCAACCACCACCTAACTGTACCCAAGTCTGGTGCTAAAACATATCCCTTAGCACCATGTCTAAACATCTCCAGGGATGGGGACTCAATCACCCCCCTGAAAAGCCTATTTGAGAGCTTGAAAAAACCTCTTAGGAAAGAAGTTTCTTCTAACACTCAATCTAAACCTCCCCTGGCGCAACTTGAGGCCTCTTCCTCTCATCTTACCGCTTGTTACCTACTGGAGAGACCAGCACTCACATCATAACAAACTCCTTTCAGGTAGCTGTAGAGAGCTAGAAAGAATCCCCAGCCTTCTTTCTCCAGGCTAAACAATCCCAGTTCCCTCAGCCACTCCTCACAATATCTAGTCTGCAGACCCTTCACCAGCCTCGTTGATCTTCTCTTCACATACTCCCACATATCAATGTCTTTCTTGCAGTAAAAGCCCCAAAACTGAACACAGTACTCCAGGTGTGGCCTCACCAGTGAAGAATACAGGATGGGAACCACTTCTCAAGTCCTGCTGCCCATGCAGAATGCCATCGACCTTCTTGACCACCCAGGCACATTGCTGGCTGTCAATCAACATCACCAGGTCCTTCTCTGCCAGGCATCTTTTCTCTACTAGGCACTCTTCTGCAAGCCTGCAGCACTGCATGGGTTTGCTATGACCCAAGAGTAGGACTCAGCACTTGACCTTGTTGAATTTCCATACAATCAGCATCAGCCCATTGATCCAGCCTATCCAGGTGCTACTGTAGAGCTTTTCATCCCTCCAGCAGATCAACATTCTCTCCCTGCAGTGTTAATTTAAAAGGATTTAAAACATACTAAAACCATAATTTAAACCTGCACAGTCTGCAGTACTTCCAGTCACAGAAAAAAAGGTTTGAAAATACCTGTGGAGGTCTATTAATCCAAACTGGTCACAACAAGGGTAACCTCAAGGTCAGTTAGGTCACTCGAGTCATTGTCCAGCTAAATTTTAAAAGTCTTCAAAAGAATGGGGATAAAAAAACTCTAAACACCTCAGGCACCTTTTTTGGTACTCAACTCTCAGTAATTTTCCCCATTACATTCAACAGGAATTACCATTGTTCTAACTTGCACCCACTGATTTATCTGTTTGCACTGTGCCTCCAAGGCTTTCATCTCCAGGACAGACCAACTTTTTGCCCACTATATGCACCAGTCTCCTAACAACACTCCACTCTGATTTGTTGATATCCTCCTTGCATTTGAGAGAAAACAGGAACAAAACTGCACACAGCATTATAGAGACACCTTTTGAACGCCACATAGCAGGGAGCAATGACACCCAGTGACCTGCTAGCTACTATCCTGCTTGTGCTACCCGGCAGTGAGGTATTTCAGCCCTAGATGCAAGGTTATGCACCTTTTGGAACCACAGGAGGTTCCAGATGGACCACCGCCCCAGGACATGAACCATTCCCTTCTCGTTCGCTTTTGGAGTTTATTAGGTGACAGTACATAATTTGAGCACTTGAAGCCAGACTCATATGAACATCCCTTTCAGCCTGTCTTGCTCTGCTCCCAATATTTCTTCCATTGTACGCTCATTAGGCTGAAACATGCCCGAGTAACATCTCAACAATATGAGCTGGCTATTTTGTTTGGTTTCATTTGTTTGCTTTGTTGGGGGAGTTGGGGGTGTTGCTGGAGGTGCTGGTTGGCTTTGTTTGTGGGTGTTTTTTGGTTCGGTTGGTTGGTCTCTGTCAGTTGGGTTTTTTTTCTCCAGACTCAGCACTGAAATCACAGTCATCCCTGAAGAAAAGACTTCAGGACTGCCCCATCCATTATTCTTCTTTTAACGTGAAGATTGGCTAATCATCAAATATGCACCTTGGAAGTCGCTCCAGCATGTGCTGTGTCTTGCAGAGTTAATTAACAGTAACACAGAACAATAGGTATCTGAAGAATTTCAGGAGGGAGCAGAGGCACTACAGGAGGTTATGAAAAGCTGTCTGGGGCAAGGGATGCCAGCCCCTGCGATCAAGAGACAAAGCACCCAAACACAAGTTCTTAGAAAGCTAACCTTTACCCTCCACCAATCTCATCATAGACACTTCAATCAGTTTGTATTTCAGAAACACAAAGGAAATCCTTTTGACTGTCCCTACATTTTACAACTACCAGGTACAATCCTGGTGACCTGACTACATACACAAACTAAAATCAAGGGGAGATAAAAACAAGCAATCTTCGGTTTGGGTTTTTTGGCTTGGTTTGGTTTGTCCATTTCTTTTGAGCGGGGAGGGTTGGGGGTTTTCTGGGGTTGTTTGGGTTTATTGGTTTTTGGTGGTGGTGTTTTGGGGTTGGGAGAGGGTGTGGGGGTTTGCAGTTTTTTGGGTTTGTTTTGTTTTTTCCAAGAGTCAGGATTCGCCACTTCAATGGCTGCTCAGAATTGCAGAAGCATGGTAGAGCCCTGATTGGAAATCAGTATGGTCTTCTTGCTGCATGGAAGATGGCAGGCTCAGTCTCATTCTACTGACAGCATATCTTTTGATTACAATCACCTTTATATCATCTGCTATTCATCAAGACTGAGGATTACTGCTACTAGTTATCTAGCAGAGCAGGGATTTTTTTAATACCACCTACACATTTAGAAGCTACTGACCTTACAACCCATGTATATTTTAGGATTCTCTCTCAATAAGGGTGTGGCATTAAGACTGAAACACCACCACTTTCTTCCCACAAAACATGCATCTAGTAAGATGGGTACATGCAAATTGGTGGCAACAATTTTATGCACTCTCATTTATGCTTTTACTTGATAATGATACTTAATTTGCATACAGCCCTACATACATCTATAAGAAATGCCTTCAACCTCTCCTCAAGCTTCAATAGGCTTCATCCAAAACAGTTTCCAATCTCATTTTCCTGCACCACATCCTTACACAAATAACTGTGCAGTAAAAGCATATTCTGCTGCACTCAGGCTTCTTGTAATGTGAAAACAATGTAATGTTTTTAGCTACCGTATGCCACCTCACAGGTGAGATCTCCTTCCATGTGCTGAAGGACTAGACATATTTTCAGTACTATGTGAAGTTTGAGTCAGGTAGCTGAAGCATTCTAGTAAATTTTTAAGAGCAAAACAGCAGTTTATAATATATACTTATTAAATAAGGGCTCTCTTCTACTATCTCCTTATGTATCATACCCATGATAATATGGGATTAATTTGCTTTTGTCATTGTGTCTACAGAAGACTTATGCCACTCAGCACTTCCACTGCCCCAATCTCAAAACTGCATCTCATTTTAGCTGGCTTCACAATAACATTAATTAAGGTGAACACCAAAAGTGTTGTTTGGGACAATAACATTTCAAATAGTCCATGACCCACTTTTCAAACAGTAATCTGAAACTCTGACACTCCCAGGCATCTTGCAAATCTGGCTACATTTGCGAAGTCCTGAACTAAAAACTCTGAACAAAGGCATATTCTTCTCTTGACCACTGAGGAACCAAACACAGGCTCTGCATTTCAGAGCCAGTTTACAGAGCCATTTACAGAGACTAGTTTCTCAGGGTGACTTCAACAACCTGAGAATAACACACACTCTCTTCCTACTCACTCCAATCCTTCTGCTGGTCTCACAGTTTTGCTGCTGCAGGGTGTGTCGGCTTAATTCGCTACCAAATAAGCCAGCTGGTTCTCTTCCAGTAGGACTCAGTTCTGGCCAGTGTCTTAAACCAGATCATCCCATAGACACACGATTATTAAATCTGCCAAAAGGGAAGTTGAAAGAACGCACTGAATGAGGCATCATCCAGGTGACTGACCATATAAAGATATGAAAGATCTAGCACTGCCCCTGGTAATTTGCTTTAATAGTTCATCACTTCCCTGAGAGTGACATCCAGATGCTGCTAACTGCAGCGTAATTTACCTTAAGTTTTAGGCAGGCTTATTCTTGTTAATTTTTAATTTACTGATTTATGACAGCACTAAATAAGATCAACTCCCAACTGCAGAAAAATCGGGATATAGAAGGACAAAGGCACATTTTTATGTGTTGTGCTTGTTATCCTCAAAGCATGCATGTTTCTGAGGACAACCAAAACCCACAGAAATACAAAAAGTACCTCATACCAGATTTTAGCTATTTAGGAATTATTTTCTCTTCAAAAATATATTATTAGAACAATTTTTAAAATAATGTAAGATAGTCTGAAAACAACACTTGGCTGGGGGAAGATTTTAAAGATGCAGAACAAGAAAGTTGTGAAATAACTAGTTTGCTATATTGTGAGCACTTAAGCAGTCCAATTAATATAGACACTCAGCATAAAACTTCTGAAATTTCAGGAAGGATTTGGTGCAGAGGAACTGCAGGCTAAAATGTAAAGGAGAAACACTGTTCTCCATCTCCTGAAATGCAGTCACACCCACTCTGTCGCAGAGGAGCTAGTGACCATGTAGCAGGCATAAGGCAACTCACCTTGCCAACATGATGGCAGACCCAGCACTAGAGTTTACTCCATACCTGTCATCTTGTCAGCTCACACAGAATAACAAAATGGTTAGAGTTGGACAGGACCTCTGCAGATTAATCTAGTTCAACTTCTCTGCTAAAAGCAGGGTCACCTAGAGAAAGCTGCACAGCATCACATTCAGATAGGTTTTTCAGTATCTCCAGGAGACTCCAGAACCAATCTGGGCAGTCTGTGGCAGTGCTCTGTCACCTCCAAAAGAAAAAAGTTTCTCCTGGTGTTCAGGTGGAACCTCCTGGGTTCCAGTTTGTGCCTGTTGCCCCTTTGTCCTGTCACCAGCCACTATAAAGAGTCTGGCACAGTTCTCTTGACACCTGCCCTTTAGATATTGATAAGCATTGATAAAATCCCCTCTTAGTCTTCTCCTCCTTCTTCACAGCACAGACTTAAAACCACTAGAGATATGGCAAGCCTTTGGAGAAAAAAAAAAACAAAAAACAAAAAACCCACACACCAAAAAACCACACACCAAACCTCTGGCCTTTTTTGGCAGCATCCTGAAGTTATCTCTGCTGAAGCACAGTGTGAAACTGCCCCCAAAGGATGACTTCAGGAGGACAGAGATTACATGCAAAGCAACCTTAAAACAAATCCTTTCATAACAGAAGTTCAGTGTTAAGTGATCTGATTCTCCTTTATTAGAATGAAACTAGCAATTTCATTTCTTCAAGCAGCAAAGAAACTTTTCTCCTCACAGAGGCAGAGTGGAAACAACTTGAAACATTGCGAGAAGTTTGCTTATTGCTCTGCTTTTGTGTTTTTCCTAAAAGTTTAGTCATAGAATCATTTCAGTGGGAAAAGAATTATAAGATCATTTAAGTCCAACCATGAAGAAACAACGCAAGCTGGAAAGAAAAAATAAAAAATAACTATGCTGAATTAAGGTAAACTGGTATGTTTGCAGTAGATCCACAACTAAATATCCACAACTAAACTGGAAGACAATTTCTATCAGGCACAGCTTGCCAACAAGTTCTGTAAGCATGCTGGGTAAGTAGCTTCGTCCTCCTGCTCCCAGTCACTATTTTTGCAACCATGACCTCGGTCCCAGCTTCTGGAGAGCCAGCCTGGATGAAAGCTAATCCACAAAAAGAAGTTTCAGAAGATTCAGCTCATACAAGCAAGAGAAGAGAAGAACATTCATTAGGCAAAGGAACGTGAAGGGCCAAAGTATTTCAGCTCTTTAAAAGCCAAGCTGCTGTGAAAGCAGAAGGGGGGGGGGGAAACAAACAAAAACATTTACCTAGTAGTGCTTAATCCCAAACCCATTTACATATTCCTCTACTATCAAAAAGTATCATGATTTAGGTACTGCTCAAAGAACAATATGAACTTAAGCCGTTTAAATAATTCAATACTTTATCTGGTTGAAACAATGAGGATGATAGTATTAATTTTGAGTTGCAAAGTTCTTCAGCACTAAGACACAAAAGCAGACAGATCCCCACTTCCTTCTCCAGAGCTCAGCAGAGCTCCAACTGCAAAACTCTCAGGACACATCACAAGTAAGCACTGTCCAAGAATCTAACGTTAAAGGGAAATGGTTTATTTTTCAGTAATTCAACATAGTAGATTCAAATTTATTCCACTGAAAATAATAATGCTTAATATCTTGAGCATGGTAAAGGTAAGATTAAAGAGTGATGGTCAATGACTTGATATCTGAGAAAAGTAATGAGTGGTGTTCCTCAGGGGTCAGTACTGGGATCAGTGCTGCTTAACATCTTTGTCTGTGACATGGACAGTAGGATCAAGACACTTTCAACAAATCTGCTGACAACACCAAGCTGTGTGGTATGGAGGACATGCTGGAGCGAAGAGGTGTCATCCAGAGGGACCCGGACAGGTCCATCATGAAGTTCAACAGAATCAAGTACAAGGTCCTGAACTTGGAGTCAGGGTAATCCCAAGCACACATACTGGTTGCACAAAGAATGAAAAGAGAGTAGTCCTGAGAAGGACTTGAGAATGCTGGTCAATGAGAAACTCAATAGGAGTAAGCAGTATAGACCTGCAGCCCAGAAAGCCAACCAAATCCTGGACCGCACGAAAAACAGTGTGGCCAGTGGTCAAGGGAGGAGATTCTCCCTTTCTGCTCGCTCTGGTGAGAACCCCCACCTGGAGCACTGCATCCAGTTCTGGAGGTTCCACCATAGGACAGACATGGAACTGTTAAAACAGGGCCAGAGGAGGGCCACAAATATGATTGAGGGACTGGAATACCTCTCCTGTGATGACAGGTAGAGATAGTTGGGGTTGATCAGGCTGCAAAAGAGAAGGCCCTGGGAACATCCTGTAGCAGCCTTCCAGTATTTGAAGGGGGCCTATAGGATAGTTGGAGACGGACATGTAGCAACACAACAAGGGGTAATGGCTTCAGACTGAAAGAAGCTAGATTGAGATTAGACAAAAGGAAGAAATTCTTCTCCATAAGGGTGGTGAGGCACTGGAACAGATGGTCCAGAGAAGTTGCAGAGGTTGCAAACCTGAAAGTATTCAAATTCAGACTGGCCGGGACTTTGAGCAACCTAGTCTAGCAGGTGTCATCCCTGTCCATGGCAGGAACTTGAAACTAGGTGATCTTTAAGGTCCCATCCCATCCAAATCATTCTATGAAAATATACTCTTTCAAAAAAGTTAACTTAAGATTCTAAATTACTTCACGTTATATCATCTCCAGTTCACATCACCCCAAAAGTGGAAAGATTTAACTCATTCGGCAGACAGCCACGTACTATGACTTCTCCTTCAGTCTGATTTAGGACTCTGGCAGTGGCAGGTCTTAATTTTTTTCAGGAAATGAAGACATAAGGTTCAAAAAAAATGTCTACAATCCTTCATTTTCTTAATTCAAAATTTCTGAAAGAGCAACATTTCATATCAATGTGTCTGTTGCTAGAGCAATAAAACATAATCCCGTCCAAAAACAGTTGCTGGCATTAGTCAGAGAAAGTAAATAGATGTACTGGCATCAAGACATTATTCAGATGTATTGAAGTTTACTCTAAAAACACGGAATAATTCAGGGTGAAAATAACCTAGAGGCCACATAGGCAAACAGCCTGCTCAAAGCAAGACTTGCATCAAAATTAAATCTTAGGTATGTTTGAGGAAAAGACTGACTGTCAGGGAAGAAAAAACTGAACATGACTACATTGCTAAATACAGAAAGCTATTAAAAAACAAATCCAAACAATACAAACAAAAACCAACATCACTTTAAAAAGATCAGAAGGGACAAACCCCTATAGTGGACCAAACACACATCTGAGTGCCCAAGTGGTAACCACAAGCCAGGCCAGATGCTAGGAACTGCTACACTGAAGACCCCACAGCAACAAATTTCACCTGACTGACTTACCCACTGTTGTCAAGATGACCTAAGTCACTTTAAGCACTTTCCTAACAAATAATTTTTATTTCTATCAGAGTAGAAGTCACATGCGACAGCATCTCCAAGGAAGGAAAAACGATGGGAAGGACAGATGTGACAGAAAGAGCAGGATAAACTGGGAAGCCACCTTGCTTTGCCCCAGATGTACAGCATGCCTGACCATACATGTCCTATGTTTAGGCAAAAAAAAAAAAAGAAAAAAAAGTAAGACAAAAAAACCTAACACAAGCAGAGAGTTAAGAAGGCAAATTCCTGTGAAGAAACGTCAAAAGGAAGATCCTAGCCAGGTGAAAGGACTCTAAAAACTGTTAGGAAAACAAAAGAAATGAAGACACCAAATATAATTACATTCCTGCATGGAATGAAGTCTTACATAACACACACACAGTCCTGAACAAGTCTCCACAACAAGATGAAAGTACTATTGAAATTAAAATAACCATTCAGTAAAGCTGTCCAAGACCCAGAATGACTGGCTCACAATGATACTAGGTAAGAGAGACTTTTCAATCTGAAGCCACCAATCATCCACCATTTCTCAAAAATACAATTGAGTCAGACTAAACAAGCAGCAGCTTTAGATAAAGAGCCTCTCTACAATTACCTGAAGGAAGGTTGGAGCAGGGAAAGGGGTCAGCCTCTTCTCCTTTATGGTAAGCAATAGGACTAGAGGAAATCGTTACAAGCTGTGCCCACGAAGCTGGGTATAAGGAAATATTTCTTCACTGAAAGGGTTATCAAACATTGGAGAGGTCTGCCCAGGGCAGTGGTGGAGTCACCATCCCCAGGGGTGTTCAAGCGGCATGTGGATCTGGTGCTTTGGGACACGGTTTAGTTTTGACCCTTCAGTTCTGGGTCAAAGGTTGGACTGGATCATCTTCAAGGTCTCTTCCAACCAAATATATTCTGTGAAGGCAAGCCTTTCCCCCACACATTGTCATTCATGCAGGGGACTCTCAGTGCAACAGATAGTCGTGGAAGGCAATGTTCCTCTTTGTCTAAGTCCCCCACAGTCCATCTCTATGCAAAAAAATCTGGTGAAACTACAAACACCTTTGAGCAAATCCATAAAATATTGTCAGTCCATGGATTTTTATTAAGAAAAAAAACTTTACACAATGGACCCACTTTCCATTCCTAGCACCTTTTGAAGGTTATTTCTCCTCTACCTTAACCCAAATTCTGTATTCATCAACTCTTCCTACTTATTGTAATTTTGCTTCCCAGTAGCTTAGGCATCTCTTCCAGAGGTAAACTTTCCATCATCCTCCCTTTTAATTTTGTCTAGAATAAAGAAAATCAGAGTAAGAAAGCACTTTACTCGATATTGCTGGTACAAATACAGCTGGTCTGTCAACATTAAGGCTCAACTACTCTAGTACAGAAGTTGCTGTAACTTGTACTTCTGATTAATTTTCAGCAGTTTACTGTTTAGCTGTACATCACACATTACATACTTCTTGGTAAAAATGTGAGCTGGACTCATCAATTATCCTACCCCACTTTTTTGGAAGTATTTGGAGCAGATTTTTTGGGGTAGCTTTGCTGGGTTGGTTAATTTTTTTTTAATCAGAGAAGAAACACTGAAGTAATATTTTAATGGATTCTTTTACTACTAGTGAAGACTGAAAATATCTGTCACTGTTCCTATGACAACGTTACAAACATTCAGTCTGCTTATAAGTCTAGACTTTTCTGTTGCCAACATGAAGGTTAAGAATGCAAAAGGCTCCACATGAGTTGACAATGAACTTACTGAATAGTTTCTGTAGAGCAAATGTATTTACATATATTTATGTAACTTGTGGGAATCACTAATCAAAGCTTGCAAAAAAATACTAGAAACAAAAAGGAGAAAGAAATGCAGAGTTTTAGAAGATAACCAACTGAAGACCAGCAGATTACAGGGTACCACCGTGCCAATTCATCAACTGCTGCTAGAATATTCCATTCTTAGTTGTGAAGCCATACAAAATAGTTGAACAGAGCAAACTGAGCTCATCCTTCTTCTTAACTTGCAACAGCCAAACCTTTTCTCAGCTATAATTAGGAAAATCATCTGTTACTGAGCCATAAGAAAACAGGAGAGATGTTACAAAGCACACCAACACATGGAACTCTACCTCCATGTAGGTATCATGAGATACCAACCTGAGACAATAAAATCATTAATTTAACCAAATTAAGTTTTTCATCCAGAAAGTCTGAATATTTATTTCCTTTAAAAAAATCTGTTTCTGTTTGTAGAGCCATATACCAAATCCACATCACCAATCCAGTATAAAAAGCGAAGAATTACAACTATTGAGCTTATGCGTGGAACAGAGCACTATTAGTAGCTTAACATGGCCTAGTTTTTGTCACCTCCAACAACATTCTCCTCCCCATCTTTCAAGCACCTGAATGACACGTGCTCATGCAACATTAATTTCCAGTTGCTAAAAGAATGTAAAAAAAAAAAAAAAAGTGTTCTGTGTCATTTTATATTTCTGTTCTCCTTTTGCTTTCTCCAGGGTCATACAGTCCTGTTCTTACTCCTCCACAATCTCAGAAACCCCTGAGTTTGTTAAATAGACACCTTGACAGTCTAAGCCACCTCTTAGTGTTAAAAGCTCTCTGTAAGCTGAAAAAAAACACAAACCAACTCCTTATCAACAGCCAGCTCTACCATGACGCCAGTAATAAAATAATCAAATAATGACTTCAAGGCAAACATGATGCCATCACCAAATATAGCAAGTGTATAGCAGTTAGTTCTCTTGCTACTCTTATTTTTAAAGATGTTTCACCGTACATTCTTCCCCACTTTCGGTCACCTTAAAAAAACCCAAAAAACCAAACAACCTGCACTCGAAAATCTGATTAGAGGACAACACCTCCATAGAAAACCTATTTAATAGGCTCTGGGATCATTTCACAATCATTTTTAGAGGTTTGTCAGCATTCTGGCAGAAAAGTTCTATAACTAGACATGCACACAATTTGTTATGGTTATAATAACCCATGCAATAACAATACTTGACACAGAGTGTATGCACCCACTCCATTCTGACGCCTCTGCAGCAGTAATAACATGCTTGCTACTGTAACCAGAAGAGGCAGAGAAAGAGGCCACACTTAAAAAAAAATGGAAAGAATACATAAACCAATGTCATATAATAATCATTAGTCATAACCTGGCGTCAGTCCCTTATTAACTGTCTTACACAATATTCCTAACTGTAAAGTAATCATTTTTATAACTCAAACCTACCATATGTAAATCCTCTGGTACTTTATATTTCAACATTAAACAGTCTGAGTTCAAAATCTGAGTTTGATTAGCACAGTGGACCAAAAAGACCTGGATAGACACTTCTCACTTGCAAACAGGAAAACACCACCCAGAAAGAAAGAAACGATAATTCTCACCCGTTCTGAACAATCACTAGAAGTACCAAAAGATGAGTTCTTTAGAGTCTGGTTTCTATATAGATGCTAAAACGCCAACTTCATTTTACATTTTTCGGACTTCATTTTTTCAACATCCTTTAAGCACATAAGACAATTCTAACTAAGATACAAATATTGAAAGCACTTATAGACAGGAGCAATACAGCTCAGGAGGAACAAGCATCGCTTTGCTAACTGCTTGTCTGGTCAGCATACAATGCACTTCCTCACTTATTTTACGCACAGGGTGAGGGCAGAAAAAGCTATCCAAACCCCTGGCATCATTCCACTTTAAAAAGCCCAAATCGCACTCAAAGGCAGCATGTTTGCACACAGAAGCATAAGCACGCACGCGCACACACACACACCTTTTCATACAACAGAAGACAGCCACCGCCACACTCACTCTATAGAGTACCCCTCCAAAAGCACATTATGCGGCTGATAATTCTACAGGACAGTATAGCAACGGATGCCTGGAGGTGGAGGTAACAGACAAAATGGTCAACAGACCTTTTTGAACCTGTGGAGGAAAGCGGTAAGGAGTCTAAAGTGTGGTGTTTAGGTCATTCTTCCATACCTTCCTATGCAGGCGCTCTTGCACTAAATCGCAGCACAACTGACCGTCGCAAGTGTAAACCTCAACTGCCACACTAAGAAAGTAAGAATACTGCCAGTCGTTGTACGTTTGCTCTTTTTGCGCGAACGCTTTGACAGAGAAATGGGTGAATGCGCAGCTCGAAACTGAAGCTGGGTGAAAAAAGGCAAAAGGGCTGGATTTAAACAGGAAAACTTTTATCCTTCACGAAGCCGCGCCAGCCAAGCTCTCTTCAGTGAGCCATACGGCTGTAACCCCCAGAGCTGCCACCAGCCTTCTCCCGCTTCGGGCCCCTGCTACTGTCGCTCGGGCCAGGCCAGGGAGAAAGAGTGGTCCCGGCCTCTCCCAGCCCCAGCGCCGCTCCTCGTTACGCCACGGCGGCAGCGTTTACCCAAGCACCTGTGGGCACCTGCTGCCGCCAGCTCCCGCCCGCCAGTCTCCGGCGCCCGTGGCACCTCCTTTGGACCCTCCACTGGCCCCAGTTTCTGCGATGAAACCGAGTATGGATAGGGTTCATTTCCCTGGGCACTTCGCAGGCTGTCCTAAAGTGGCGCTTCCCGGGCACCCGAGGCCCTCGCCCGCCGTCACTCAGACAAAGAGCGGCGGAGGGGGCCCTGAAGGAGCGGGAAGAAGGTGCTGGTCTTGCCGCCCCCCGCCGCAGCAGCCCTTCCCCACCGCGCTCACCCATGCTGCGCCTGCCTGCCCGGGCTCGGCAGAGCGGCTCCCAGCCCCGCCGACACGCTCAATCCGGGCACAGTAGCTCCATCCGCACCGCTACGGGAATGAAAGTGGCTGCGCCGAGCCGCCGGCGGCCCGGGGACGAAACAGCTGCAGACCCGTCCCGTCACTCGCCGCCGCGCCCCGCCTCAGGCAAGCTCCGGCACCGGCGACACCGACACCACCCCGCCCGCGGCGGGGGTCGCTAAATCCCGCGAGAGCCGCGCGTAGCGCCCCCACGCCGTGCCACTCTTACCAGGCGGGGTGACGTCACGCCACTGCCCCGCCCCGCGGCACCGCCTCTCTCAGCGGCTCCATGTGCCGGCGCTGCGCTCCGCTCCCTCGGCGGCGGGAGCGAAGTGTCACACTGCCATTTCGGTTCTCCGGGCTCTGAATTAGTTTGCTGTCGGGCCTGGTGCCAGTCCCGCGGTCATTTCTTTTCAGGCCTCCTTAGGGGACACTCTCGGTCTCATGCCCACACGGGATCCCTGCCCTCAGCCCGCGCCCCCACGGCTCCTCGCGGGAAGGGGCTGCCCCCACGGCCTTACAGTCCCTCAGAAACACTCCGGCCCAGGAGGCTCTCGCCCTGCCCCATGTTTACGGGGACTTACCCACTTCCTCCCCTAGCAACCCACAAGACAGAAAAGTGTTCGTATTTTCGGTGGGTTGTGACTGTAAGGGCTGTTCCATTCCTGCTGTCTCAAGAAAGGGGGCATGCAGAGAGACCGAGAGGGAGAGTGGGGTAGTCCCCTGGCCTTCGAGGCTGCAGTCTTCGTGTGAGTATTTGTGAGCTTGTTTGTTGCTTTTGGAGAGTCTATAGGGTAGGGGTAAGGTTAAGTTCTTAAGAACGGGTAAAGTGCTCAAAGCTATATATGTTTAGGGTTTTGTGGGAAACTTGGGGATGAAGTGGGAAGGACTACTTATAACTACACGGATTTAAAGGGAAAACAGTGACCCTGAGGCCAAAAGGGCAAGTAAACATGGTCTGGGTTTCACGAAAGTCGGGGAGCATAACACAGCAGGGCGTTCTGAAATGAAAATAACACTGTCCTGCCTGCTGCAGACATCCTTTTGTGAGTGGTTTAGAATGAGCCATTTCAGCCAAGCTCAGGACAAAATTAGCCTGAAAAAGAATGTCAAGCATTTCCAGGAGTCAGCTTTTGCTTAGGATCTTTCTCATGGCATATAAACAGCAAATGACTCAGAAGACTGAGTGAAGTCTGAGAGTGTAGTATGATATTTTATCTTCTTCACTGTACTTTGAGGCATATTGTGTTTTCATTTCTTCCAATAGTAGGACTGGAAACAGACATGTGATCATTTCCTTGAAACAGGTATGGCATTCTGTGCTGATAAACGGTCCCATGATGCTTTCTTTAAAAGGAGAATCTATTTTTTAATAAAAACACAGCCTCCCTGCACCCCAGACTTAAAATAATTAATAGCAAAAGGAAATTTGGAACAGAAAGGAAACATCATCCCAAGAGTCTCGAGACAGTCTCAATAAAAATTCAGAAAATAACTTCCCTGAGGATGAATTATTCCCATCTGTTCTCTCTGTTTTCTTTAAAAAAAAAAAAAAAAAAAAAGTAAATGTGCAAGAAATTATATATTTGATCAGATATAGCAAATGTTACCTTTTTAAACCCTGCCACAAGCTTGATTATGCATGAACAAGAAATGACAAATAAAATATTCACTGTCTATCTTTAGACTGTTGAAGGAGCTCTGTGTAGTCTTATTTCAGAAAGCTGGTCTGAACTAGGGCAAAAGCTTACTCCAGTTTATCTAAGCACGGTTACTACTTTTGAGCCAGCCCTGAATGAATACTCATGACATAAAGCTACCTTTGTGATTCTCTTCTGCCTAGAACATACTGGAGAACAAATCACTGTTTCTCTGTACTTATGCTGTGGACTAGCAAGATGCTGGCTTTCTGAAGTTTCATTGCTACATATCTTGATAATTACAGGCAGGGCTGGCTCAGTGCTTCTTAGAAGTCTGAGTACAAAACCCAAATTTTACTCAGAGCCCAGCTGCCCTGGTGACAATGCACTAGCATCCTACCTGTTCTGTGCTTTAGCCTCCATCTCCATTTCAGCACCAATGAGAGAGAAATGGGATTGTTCTTAAGGAAGCTCCTGTGGCTGCAAAGTCCAAAAAAAATTTTCTGTCTGGATGTGCTGCTGTTGAATACATTGTCTGCATCCCTGTAAAATTTCCTTGCTTGCCCAGGCCCAGGCAGGCAAACAGCATCCTAGACTGTATCAGGAAGAGTGTGACAGGCAGGACCAGGGAAGTGATTGTGCTCCCATGATCATCACTGGTGAATCCATTCCTGGAGTACTGTGTTCAGTTTTGAGGCCCAGTGTTGAGGTGCTGGGCAAGTCCAGAGAAGGGCAATGAAGCTGGTGAAGGGTCTGGAGAACAGCTCTTGTGAGGCGCCACTGAGTGAATTGAGATTGTTCAGTCTGGAAAAAAAGAGGACCGGAGGAAACCACCTTGCTCTCCATAACTACCAGAAATGAAGTTGTAGCAAGGTAGGTGTTGGACTGTTCTGCCTAGTAACAAGTGATAGGACAAGAGGAAAGAGTCTCAAGTTGTCTTCATAGGAGAGGTCAACTTTGGCTGCACAAGGAGAGGTTTAGATTGGATATTAGCAGAAATTTCTTCAATGAAAGGGTTATCAGACACTGGAATAGGATCTCCAGGGAGGTGGTTGAAGCCCTTCCTGAAGGTGCTTGAAATATTGATAGATGTGGTGCTAAGGGACATGGTTAGCACCAGATTTGGTAGAGTTAGATAATGGTTGGGCTTAATGATCTTAAAGGTCTTTTACACTCAAAACAATTAAATTATTCTATGATTTGATTCATTAATAGTGGGGCTATTACAACTAATTAATACAAAGCTGCAAACAGCAGGGAGTTTGTAGGGAATCCCCCTCCACTTTATGCTGACAAATACCATTTAAAGTGCACACATAGTCATTAACAGTATAACCATATGTGAAACTGTGTTTATACTCTCAAAGAACATCTATTTGACTTAAACACAAGAGAATGTTCATCTCCAGTTTGGTTGTAGTAATCACACTGTACTTAAGAAACAGAGAAAATAAAAGCAAACAGGGCTTTTCACTGGCTTTTTTTTTCTTTTCCCTCTAATTAAAAAAAAAACAGCTTACTCTTTCCCTTTTAGGTACATTTGGCATTTTGCATTAAGTTGCTTTGGCAGCCACGGTTTGGGATTTCCTTATATTAACATCTAGCACAAAGAAATCTCATCTTCAGGATCCGATGGACTAATGGTTCCCTTCGGTATCTGAATAAATCAACAGCTGCAGCCTTCAGCCATTTTGTCTCACCAAAATAAAAGTAACAGGAAAACTTCTTGTGGCAGTTTTCACACATGCTCCAAGACAGGGATAAGAAACTTACTATCCACCGAGACAACTTCACACAAAATGTAAAGTAACAACCATGTGCTCCTGATTGCAGTGATCTACAGGTAGAAAGTCTGCTCAGAAGGTAGTAAGTTTTATTAAAGTATTTGATGCAGCATTATGAATACTGGTATTACTGTCATGCATGCATGTTATGTATTAGGGTGCACTTCTGTGCTGCTGGTTAGATAATGGGTGAAGTGGTAATCACTGATCACTTATAGCCCCTTTGTGCTCTAAGTGTGATGCCAAAAGCAGCTGAGTCACTGCTACCGCAGCTGGAGAGCTTCACTCTTTGACAATGAACTTCTGTTGCTGATGCTCTCTCTTGCGCTAGTTCTAGGGCCCATCTGGTGGTTTTGCTCGGTCAGTTCAGCTTCCAAATCCAGCAGGAAACTTAAAGCAGCAGGGAATTGTTAAGTCTCCACAGCAGTTTGGACTTGCAATTACACTGTATTCAACTGTAATTTTTAAAATTCCAAACAAAAGCAGTCATCACTAAAAAGACTTATCAGGTGCAGAAACTGCACTTATTACTTGCACTCAGAGAACTGTCTTGAATGTGATTGTCCTGGTTTTTTTTGTGTGGTCTTGTTGTTGGTTGTTCTTTTGTTTTGCATGGGGTTTTTTTGTTTGTTTTGGAGTGTTTGTTTGTTTGTTTGTTTGTTTTTAATGGAACTACAGCAAAATATACATACTGGAAGCTCCAGGACATGACGCCACAATATTCTCTGTAGTCATCTGCCACAGGTAACTCTTGGGAGCCTTTTGGAGAAAGGGATGTGGAGTTACCTGCATGCTTATGTTTTCCTGTACTGATTTGTCTGTGCTGACTGCACTGGGTAGTGCATTTTCATCAATATCATACTCTTCAATAGAGAGAGCAAGACAAAGAGTGCAAGCACACTTCATATGTTGATTCATGCTTTAAGCATGAATACTTCCTCTCTTTCCATTATCGAACAATGGAAGATCATCATTAATTTTCTTCCAAAATGGCAGCCTTTTTGTGAATGCTGTTTAACCACTTCAGAGTTTAGAAACAGCACTTCCAAGGGGCAGTCTGTACATTATAGAAGGTGTCCCTGTCCATGACCAGGAGTTGGAACCAGATGATCTTCAAGGTTCCTTCCAACACAACCCATTCTGTGGTCCACATAATAACTGTTAAAATGGAAGCATGGAGTCAAAATTTCCACATGCAGACAGTAAGTGAAACACAGAACTCTTTTTTTGCTGTTTTTGTGGGAATATGCTCTGGTAAAATGAATATTCCCCAATACTTTAGGTTCTTAGGAGGGAAAATATAAAGCAATCAGGTGCTTCTGAGAGTGCTTAGTCTGCTGTTAGGCTAAGCTGTCTTTCTAGAAAACCTAATGCACATTGTTGGCAGCAGCAGGCATCAAGGCCCCAAGGGAGAGCGTACACAAGCCTGATGGAATGTAGATATATATCTAAGTTCTTGCTCTGCATGACAACAAAAAGAGTGAAAAACCCAAAGCTCTGCCAGAACACCATTCGGCACAGGCACAAGCACCTTACTTAAACAAGAGCTAACCCTTCTAATTGAAAATATGTCACATGTATTAGATCCAAACACAGTTCTGACTCTTAACAAACAAAATTGGTAATGTTTTCTTCGTCTGAGGACAAAGAGGGAGAAATGTGTCCCCTTTATTGATTTAGGCAATGTTTTCTGTGCAGTAATCCATAATGGTTTTGTCAGCTGGAATGTACTCAATAGCTTTCAGAACTAAAAATGCAGGTAACCAGCTTCTTTGGGTAAACTTTACTATCTTGCTGAAAGGAGATAAACATCTTATAGAAGCATTTGCAGATTATATTAACACATCCTAGAATTCAGTTAGTATAACTGTATTTGTCAGGGGAAATAGTATTCTACCGCAGAATTTTCTAAACAGTAAAACTGCAGAATGGTTTGGGCTGGAAGGGACCTTTAAGATCATCTAGTTCCAACCACCATGCCATCACAGGGTCACTTCAGATTAGACCAGGTGGCTCAACTCTGTCCAACCTAGCTTTGAACACCTGCAATCTTGGAAGCTTCAAAAATTCTCTGGACATCCTGGGAAAGAATTTCTTCCTAATGTCTAATCTCAGTCTAGCTTCTTCCAGTCTGAAGACATTATGCCTTTGTAAAAAAATCCCTCTCCAACTATGCTTCAGCCCTCTTGAAATACTGGAAGGTTTCTATAGGATGTTCCCAGAACCTTCTCTTCTTTAGGCTGACCAACCCTAATTTTCACTGCCTGTCTTCCCAGGAGAGGTGCTCCAGCCCTCTGAGCATCCTGCTCTAACAGTTCCATGTCCTTCTTGTGTTACCGGCTTCAATGCTGGGCACAATACTCCAAGCAGGGCCACATGAGAGTGGAATAGAGGGGGACAATCCCCTCCCTCAACCTGCTGGCCACACTGCCAGGCTTCAGCTGGCCTTCTGGGCTGCAAGTGTGTATTATCAGCTTGTTTCAAGTCTGTCATCAGCCAGCATCCCTAAGTCCATCTCTTCAGGACTGCTCACTATCTGTTCTCCACACAGCCTGTATTTGTGCTTGGGCTTGCCCTGACCCAGGTGCAGGACTTTCACTTGATGCTGTTGAAGTTTATGTGATTAGTGTTGGCCCACCTCTTAAGGTTGTTGAGGTCCCTCTGATTAGTATTCCTTTCTTCCAGCATGTTGACTGTAACAGCAGCACTTTAACTGCATGCTTCAGCTGCTGTGCTGGTGTGGACTCATTTGACAATCTGTGGAACAAAAGAAACAGGCACTGATAGGAAACAGTTGATCAGATTCTAAAATAAGTGCCTAAGAGTTGAGTGACAAAGACCTTGAAGAGATGCCATCTTCTTCCTGGTAATTGCAGAGGGACTTTGATGACTGAAGTTTGCCAAAGTGAATCCCATCATTAGAGTAGCTGGATGAATATTCCTCCTGCAGCATCTCTATATTATATTTGCATTTTTGTTTTGTCATTAAAATGTTTACATTGCAAACTAAGTCAAATGCATTTTGCACAATCTAGAGTTAGATTTAGTTCAACTTCTGGAGATTGCTTCATATGCCCAAAAATTAGACAAGACCTAGGCACAGCTGCTTAAAGAGGAAGTCTTGAATTGGAAAGAAAGTAATAAAATGCTGGCCTAATCTGGTCATGTTCCTTCTATTTTTAAGGCTTTAAGTGTGAAAGAAGATAAGTCAAAATATAAGATACTGATCTGGTCCCTCATTTGAGCTAACTGTGAGAACTTACTTGTTCAAAAAGACAGATGTTGAAGAGAAAAATCAGAGGAGTAATTGGCTGTAACCACTTACATGATGTAGCCACAAAAATGACAAATACAGTTCTCCATTTTATCAGGAGAGATGTTTCCATTATAGAGGCAGATTCCTCAGTAAGGAGGGTCTCCTTCCCTGAGAAGACAGGGGAAAAAAAATACAACAAAAAAACCCCCAAGTAACCAAAACTGAAATTAAGGACTGAAATTTTGTACCAGCTTTGGCTGTGATCCCATGACATTAAACAGGTGAATTACCACCCTGAGCCAGAAAAAGTGTTTTAACAGTGCTGTCTGACAGCTGCTGATTAACCTGTGTGGTCAAGCAGCAAAGTAGTAAGTGCAATACAGAAGCCAGACACTTGAACTATCACCACTTATGCAAGCCTGTGGCCTGGAGTATCTGTTTCTACGCGACTGCCAATCCAGCATCTGTCACAAGCATCTAGTTCATAGTGAGTAAACAAAGGGAAGTCCCAATGACACATCTTCCAGCTGCAATCCCAAAGAAGTGTCATAGGAGGGCAACAGAGTGTCTTTTCTGCAATGAAGGGCTGGGTATCATTACAAGACACATAAAATATGCACCGAGTTGAATTTCACCTCTACCAAAGACAGCAGACACCCAAATGTGTCCAATTGAAGGAAGTGCTGGAGGTTTGCTCTGCAAGATCCATGAAGAAAGCTGTAGTAGAGTAAGTGTCATGGTTGTGTGTGATAAGAGTATTGTAACCTCCATTAGAAATTATGATGCATGAAATGTAGTGATCTCATTCTTCTCTGCTCCCAGGCTGTTTGCAGGGACAGAGACAGAAAACAAACAAGAGTCATTATGTCATTTTAATACAATAACTAATTGTCTTACTACCTTATTTTGAGTTAGAACAGAGCTAATTTTGTTAAGTGTTTTTACTTTTCAGCTCAGTCTCTCCTAAGTAACTTCACTTTCTGAAGTTAACAGCATGTTTTTGCAGGCAGTGCAGTGATAACTAATCTCTAGTTAGCACCAAGGACTGATGTGCAGACCAAGGTCACTGCTAAATGTTGTGTACCATGTGGGGATGCAGGGTAAAAAGCCACACCTGCAGGGAGGTGTGGACAATCCAAGTGATCCTAAACTGACCAAAGAGGTATTTCAGTACATCCCTGTCATATTTGATATAAAGGGATCATGAGTATCAAGTGTTTCTCTTCTATTCCCGTTTTCAGTAGCTGGCACCTGAGGAGGACTCTGTCCACTGTGCCTTTAATCCCAGTCCATGAGTTCCTAAAGCTCATTCATGTCTGCCACTGAGTCTACACTGGTACTTCAATCACTATCAGTTGGGTTCAATAATGGTCTTGTCTAAATTAGTATATATTTTATTTTATTGTTATTTTCTTCCCCCCTCCCCCCGCCCCCACTCATTCCTAAGAAATGCTCCAAGTCTGAAAAACTTAAATGGAAATCCAGCATCTTTCAGATTCTTGCCTCAAACATGCTTGTTAATACACTTCCCTGGATTGCTTCACTGCTATCAGACTTCAGCTGTTTGATCCCTACTTGCAGACCATTATCCTTTTAGAGCTTTCTAGATGGGGTTAACCTTCTCAGATCAGAGGGCTGAAGCACCTCTCCTCTGAAGATCAGCTGAGAGAGTTAAGGTTCTTCAGCCTGGAGAAGGCTCCAGGAAGACTTTATAGGAGCCTTCTAGTATTTCAAAGGAGCCTACAGGATATTTGGAGAGGGACTTTTACAAAGGCATATGATAGGACAAGAGCTTCAGACTGGAATGAGCTAGATTGGGGTTAGACATTAGGAAGAAAGTCATCCCCACGAGGATGGTGAGCAGTGAAACAGCCCAGAGAAGCTGCAGAGGCTGCAGCCCATGGAGGGTTCAGAGGCAGGTTGGATGGGACATTGAGCTGCCTAGTCTAGTACAAGGTCTCCCTGCCCATGGCACAGGAGTTGGAATTAGATGCAGTGTCTCTTTCAACATAAACCATTCTGTGATCCTATGGTTATATGATTCTTGCAAAGTCCAGAAACATTGTTTCCCTACACCAGTGTATCATCATTTCTCTGACAAAGCTTCTGTTTTGTCTCTCTGCTTTTTCTACTACAGATATTTAAAGATATTGTAGTCACAAAGCTGCCAAAAGCACTTCCTGTAAATTACATAATATGTCTGTCTCCCTTCCAGTATCACGAGGACCTGTTCACAGGCTTCCCATTACTTTTGAGGCCTTTATTTTGAAAGATATAAGAGCTCTGACTGTCACCATACCCTATGTGTCTGCTTACAGAAAGCACTGTCAATTGAGGACTGAGGCAAACAGTAACAGGCAGAGAGGAACTGGAATAGTGACTGTGAGTGGTTCACATCATCAGGGGTGGTTTTGTTGCTGGATTTTTTTCAAATCTTAAAAATGTTTTCTTGAGCAGATTTTCCTTCTGAAGACACTTAACCAGATTCACCAGCATACCCTGCATTGTGCTGCCCATTTGTCCATGGGCAGAAGTTTCTGTAACTGTAGCCTCTCTAGTATCCATCAAAATGGTGCAAGTGTCCCCCTTGCCCAGTATTTTTACAGCAAAGTAACTGTGCAACTTGCCATCTTAGATCTGGGCTATGTGCACCTTTGTGGATGAGAAGATGTACTCCCAACAAAAATATAGTTTAGAATGCACAACATTCTGAAATAAAGCTGATTTGCCTGGGTCAATTTGATATCCAATTGGCCAATAAATGGTTGATTATAGTGTTCAAGAGGAAGACAAGCGATTAAAGACTTCATCAAATCTTCATTGTAATTAGTAAGAAAACATCCACTTATTTTAGTGGGAAGAGGTTTTGGCCTAAACATGCACATTTTGTTCAAAGGAAAATGAGATCCAAGCAAAAGGTATAAAAATGTGGAGAGCATGTAGTAAACAATCCCATGAGCTCATGCTGTGCTCTTTCTTTGTCTGCCTTTGAAGCTGGAGCTCTCATTTTATTCAAAGAGACTTTATACTGCTGCCTCTGAGTTTATCAGGAAGACCTCTCAGTGACTTTGTGCCAAAACTGGCTTGATGTTCTTACATGGGTTTTTGGAGTAATGAAGCAGTTTTGTACTTTTATTGTATGATAGGATCTGAAGCTTCTCCAGTATAGGAGAAGAACAGAATCAGGGCTGTATTCCTTGCAGTGGATTTCTGGTCCAGGCAGGTCCAGGGACAGGAGAGGAGATGCAGACCCATTTTCCATCTACTGTCCTATTGCCTCTCTTCACCAAAATACTGAAGCAAGCAAGAGCAATAGCACAAAAACAGGTCAGTAGGTTTCCAAGAAGGGGAAGGAGCAAGGGAAGGGTGGAGGGAGAGAGTTGTACTTGGTTGATAAAGAACCATAGAATCATAGAATGGTTTGGGTTGGAAGGGAGTTGTAAAGCTCTTTGCAATGACCATGAACATCTTAAAATAGATCAGGCTGCTGAAAGCCCCACCCAACTAGCAGAAAGTAGATTATTTAACACTTTCCACATTCTGCTAGTCCACAGGCTACTCTGGTCCTGCATTCCCTTCCAAAGATCAGGTCATCTGCTGTGGGTTAATGAAGGAGAGAGACCAGTCCCACACCTGCTCAAATCATACTGGTGCACAGGTTTAACAGTTTCACAGTTGTATCACAGCATTATTGAGGAGGAAGGGAATATCACTTCACAAAACTCAAACAATGTCACCCATTGTGGATGTAAGGCAGTATCCTGCCACATCACAAAGGTGTGGTATTACTTCTTGTGCAGATAGGCATGAACACAACATGTGTGACACAGTACCTACATTTTATAATTGCTAAACAAGGAATTTGACACCATGCTTTCCTCAGGAAAGGAAGGAAAAAAATAACTGCAACCTGTAAAAAATGCATGTTCCTCAGGTTTCTCGTACTCGGAGAACAGCTGCCCTTGAATCTAACTCTGCCTGTGATTCAGACTCCTGCCACCAGTCACTTGCAACAGTGGCTTCCACCGAATGAGCAATTGCTGTTATAAGATTCTGGGGCAAAAACAACAGACAGGAGACAAAATCCTGCTGAGGCCATTCACAAAAGAAGACTAAGTGAGGCTGTCTCTAATCTGTACATCTTGCTTTTTATTAAGATTTACAGTGCTATGCCAAGGACTAGAAGGTGCCAGTGGAGGCCAGCATGTCTCAGCCCCAGCTTTGACTGCTGCATCATTGTCCCATAGAAGACAGAAAGTTCCTGACTGCAGAGTTAGGATGATCACAGAGGCTTTGAGCACAGAGGCATCGAGATGGACAGTGCAGGGCGGTTGGTGGGACAGGAGCAGAGGAACTGTGAGCATTACAACAGCTTATAGTGGCTTTGGGATTTTCTGGAAACATCACACACTTCTAATTTAGTTTGGAATCAAGGTGATTTCCCAGCACAGATTTTTGCTTTTCAGGTCTGTTAACTCCTTTTTTTGATAATTTATTACAAATTAGGATGTTTTCTGTAGCAAATGAAACAGCTTGCATTCACAACTGCACAACACTGGTTTAAAATCAGCTCAAATACAGGGTGTCTGCTTGGAGAATAAACATGTCTCCAGTGTTAGCTTAGCTTTTAAAACAAAATAATACTTGCAAGCACACTTTTATTAAAGGGAAGAAAACACAGCTGTCTCTTTGGAGCAGATAGCTGGCAACAGACAAAGTTGTACTCCATAATTAGGCTTCAAGAACTGTCAGGTAAATGTACTTCTGACAGCTCAGCGTTAAAACCGTATCAGCAGAGCATTCATCCATGCTTCTGTTTTTACCAAGCCACTCAAAAGAGGCTGTGAATTCTGAGAAACACCATGGCTCTGTCTCTGAAAGCAGATGGCCTAGGGAGATGTAAAATGTCACGAACAGAGGATGCAAGCCTGCAAGTGAGCTAAGGGTTTTAATACTGTGTATTTTTCAAAAGCAGTGGAAGAGGAGAGACTATGTCAGCTAGCTTGTGTCCTTATGCAGAGATGTATTTTTTACTGAAAGTGGCTATTTCATGTCAAAGCATCTGATACTGCAGCTGCTAAAGCCAGCACTCCTCCACAGCCAGTGGAGGAGCCAGGATGCTTCACGCCAGGATGGGTTGGACTGGGGACTGTCAGAAGATAATAGAATTAACAGATTGCTTTCTAGATATTTCTTTAGGGTTATGCAATAAAACATATCACTGGCACTTGTCTACAGAAACATCACTCATACACAGCAGCATTTCTGGACATGGGTTTAGTTTAGCTTCTCCTGTACTTTACATAATCTGGAACAATTTTGCACTAAAAATAGCCTTTCGGGAAAACAAAAACAAAACAAAAAAAACTCCATGAACAAAGAATTCAAGCAAGTCATAAATCTACATAATTTCCTGCCCAAGGGATAATAATATTGTGATACAGCAAGAGGCGAGAGCAGTAAACTGCCCCATATCTGCACAACGCACATGCCTCATCAGGAGGGCACATTGCTCTTCACAGTGGCATAGTCTAAAATTAACTACCTGAAGCTCCATGCCAGAGAAAGCTCCGTTAAAAATGATGATGTTTAAAAAATTTAAGACCCTCACTGGCACTGAAGACATTTGAAGTACCCAGCCTGCTCCTGAGCTTTTAGTGTTTTCAGTGGGAATATGGTCCAAGTGAATTCCAGGATTGCTCACATGTTTTACAGTAAAGACTTGTCTGGGTTAAACAACTCAGGGCCTAATTTTTGGCTAAGGGCTACTTAGAATTTAGAAGCTAGGCAACCCTTGGTAGGACTGATAGTCTGGTTTATGTTGGGGAAACACTATGATGCTGTGTTTCCCCACACACAGCTGAAGGTAATGCCTGACTTCAGTAAGGACCTCACTGCTGACATCTCTTGCCCAGGAGGAAAGTGTCATATTTCAGCTGCATTTTTTTCCTGAAATACTTTTGAATTCCTACCTCACCATACTCCAATTAACTGGATCATCTAACCAGAGATTCCTCCTCCATGTCTGTTAAGGTAAAGCCCTGTGAGCCTGTAAACATACAATACTTGCAACTAAAACACTTTCTCTGACTGGGGCAGTCTTTATTTGGGACTGGAGAATCTCAGGGAACTGGCTTTTTACATGACTCTATAATATAACCACCATTTAGTGAATAACAAAGAGACCTTCAGGCAGCTGCTAGCCTCACTACAAGCATCCCAACCGGTGGTTACTGTCCTGACATTGATCTGGAAACGTTCCCATCTTGCACATAGAGAATCTGGACACTATGAATTCTGCTCCTGAAGCATTATCCAGCTTTGCAGATCTGTGTTAGCAACATGCTGTGGAAAGCAAGCCAAGACCTTTTACATTATCACTACCTCACCTTTATTTCTGCCACCTTTTACCCTCTTGTGCACAAGTTCAAAGAAAAGAGCATTTCCACAGATGTTGGAGCTCTCATAGAAAGATGTTCTACCAAGAACAATACAGTATGGTGAATCTGGTTCTGTACCGCTCTCTGTTATTCAGGAGCCTCTGTACTGAGGAAGGAAGTTTTAAAATGATCGCCTGCATGGATTTTCAACAATCAAAACTCATGATCCACAGGGATAATTTGTAGTTCATTGTGAAATGTGTCTCATTTTTCCTAAAGAGGAAGCTCAGTGACTCACTGTTCGAGGTGTAACACAATGATTTTTGCCAGATCAACTTCCAACAAAGGAGAGCATTTAGTATAAACAAATCAGTTATGCAGAGCAGGTTTTTGCCCAATTTGAAGTAAGAAAGAGGACAGAATTTATTGCACTCAATGTAAGCCGGAACTATTCGGTCAGTTGGAACTTGCAAACATTAGTGCAAATGTAATTTCTATAATTTAAGGCGATTATTTTATGTCCCTTTGCAGTGTACAGGGTTTCCTCTTTTCAGAAGTCTTCCAGTGTGTAGAAGGGTTGTTACCATTTTCTCCATCCATTCCCTTTTCTAGACTTGTCTAGAAGTTTCTAGAAATTGATTGTCTATATCTCTTCTGAAGTGTTTTCCCTCAACTAAGCATGCTTATCCCATCTGCACCTTAGCGACACTATCTAGACTGGAGAGATTGTTTCAACATCTTACCTGCCATACACAGACTGGTTGAACAAATGGATTCTTTACAAATCTGTCTTGACTGTTACTAATTAGATATTTTCTCCATTTCCCAGTGCTATTTTTTCAGAACAGGCAGTCAAACTGGTCAGTCACGATTTGTCCATACCTGCTTCCCTTCTTTTACAAAAATGTTCACCATGCTTGCTCTTTTCCAACGGCTTGAAACCTCACCACTTTCTCAAGGATGATCCTGCTTACACCAGCTACTAAAACTTTTAAAATAAACTTCTTTTTTCTTAAGTGACTACTGAAGTGAGACATTAAACCTATGTCTTAGTTTGAGTTAGAACAGAGCTAATTCTGGTAGGTGATTTATTTTGCAGCTCAGTCACTTCTAAGTAACTGCACTTTCTGAAGTTAAACAGCATGTTCCTAAAGGCAGTGCCCTAACACTCAGTGTTCCTAGTCAGTACCAAGGATTGGTGTGCAGACCAAGGTCACTGTTAAATCTTGTGTACTACACTGAGGATGCAGAGTAAAAGGACACAACTTCAGGAAGGAGCAGACAGTTCAGGTGACCCTAATCAACAAGGTATTCCATCCCACATAAGTCATGTTTGTTATAAATCTGGGGGATTATGAGGATTGAGTTTCTCCTCTTCTTAGCTTTATTTTTCAATAGCTGGTGTCCGGGGAGAACTCTGTCTTATTCTGTCCACAATCTTGACCCATGAGTTCCTGGATCCAGCTTTCAGAATCCAGGCCCTGAATCTAGTTCCTGTCCATCACCGAGTCCAGTTTGGGACTTCTGCTACAGCACCAGTGATGACATTGACTAAGCAATCAGGGGATTCGGTTTGATACTGTATTAGTATATATTTGTATATATTTAATTTTAGTTTTCAATTAATAGAATCAAAGAATGATAGAATTGTTGTGGTTGGAAAAGACCTTTAAGATCACTGAGGCCAAATATTATCTAACTCTATCAAGTCCAGGGCTAAACCATGTCCCTTAGCCCCACATATGTGTCTTTGAAATACCTTCAGGGATGGGTATTCAACCACCTCCCTGGGGAGCCTAATCCAGTGTTTGAAATTCATAAGTTTATCTCCATTATTCCCTTTTTCTTTCCTTTGGGAAAGGAGAAGGGCTACCAGAGAGCACCTGTCACTCATTTAATGGCTGGGCCTGTCCTAACCCTTGACAACCTGTCATCCCTTATTATTTGTCTTTTCTCATCACGTGTTTGACTAACTTGCATATTTCATATATTTGGAGAATTACCTCATGTTATAACTTACTCAATTTCTTTGTAGTATCTTATTCTGCTCTTCATTGTGGCCTTATGATTATACTGGCCATGAGAATTCAACCAGCATCTACGTTATGCCAAAATCCCTTTGATACAGGACTTCTGTCACATAGTTCAGTAGCTCAGCTTTTGTCTGGTAGGTCATTGGAAGCAAATAACATTGAAGAAAAATACCACAGACTTGTTGCAGTTATATAATTTCTCTATTCTTTTTCAAGGCTACAAGTAGTCCTGTTCCCTCCAAGCTCCTTATGAAACTCCTCCTTACATCCAAGGAGGTGAAGTTGATATCCTGAGCCTCAGTAAAATAAGACATTTCTCTCTCACACACAGTCAGCGTTTTGAGTTTGTGCAAAATCAGCAGGGAGATGCAGTGAAAGAAGAAAGAATAGTTCATCTGCTGTGGCATAATGGCACCTTAGCTGTTGAAAGAAAATACAAGCCTCAGGGTTACTTGCAGATGATTAAAGTCATACTTTGCTCCAGGATAACTAATGAATATGTAAGAGAGGAACATTTTAACCATTAAAAGCTTATTTTTTATCTATTTGAATACCTGAGGCCTAACAGTATGATCAAACAGCTATAGTTGAGATTGCATAAAACCAAACCCAGTGCTTTCCCATTGTTTACCTGTTTCCCACACCAACCAGGGAACAGTATTTTGACAGTTCTGAAGTGTTTCCTTAATATTTTTTTTTTTTCTGTTATTTTTCATGTCAGGCTTGGGGAAGAGTGGCTGGAAAGCTGAAAAAGACATCGGGGTGTTCATCAACAGCCTGCTCAATATGAGCCAGCAGTGTGCCCAGGTGGCTAAGATCAAGAGTTCTTGGCCTGTATAAGGATGTGAGCAGTAGGACCAGGGAAGTGATTGTCCACCTGTGCTCAGCAATGGTGAATCCACTGCTGTAGTACTGTATTCATTTTGAGGCACTGACTGTAAGAAAGACATTGAGATGCTGGAGTATGTTCAGAGAAGGGCAACAAAGCTGGTGAAGGGTCTGAAGAACAGGTCTTGTGAAGAGCAGCGGAGAGAACTGGAGTTGTTTAGCTTGGAAAAAAGTGAGGCTGAAGGGAGAGACCTTCTTGCTCTCCACACCTGGTAGGAAGGAGGCTGGGAGACAGATGGGTGTCAGTTTCTTCTACCAAGTAACAAGTAGTAGGACAAGAGAAAACGGCTTCAAGTTGCACCAGGGGAGATTTAGATTGGAGATTATAAGTTCTTTCTTGACTAAAAGGGTTCTCAACCACTAGAATAGGCTCCCCAGGGAGAAGCTTGAATCCCCATCTCTGGAGGTGTTTCAAAGATGCAGAGATGTGGTGCTAAGAGACATAGTTTAGCACCAGACTTTGTAGTTAGGTATTTTTTGGATGTGATGATCTTAAAGGTCTTTTCCAGCTGAAGTAATTCTATGGTTCTATGATTTCTACTGTTTAAAATAAATTCTATTAAGCAGAATTAGGAGTCTTGACAGTCATTTTGGTAACATTTCTCTGATTTCTGTGATTCAGAAAACAAAGTGATACTGTTCTCAAATATTTTTACTAATGAGCTTTTTATGAATTTTTGCTAATGGACAATGCCCAGATGTTTGGCTGCCTATATGAGCTGAGGTCAAAGTTTGTTGAGTCACCTAGTATTTACCCAAGACACTTCCCATCTTTAAAACCTCCATCAATCATTAACAGGTTTTTCACAGTTCAGCAATGCAGGTAGATTTCTTTCTTCCTGTTCTGTATACAATAAATGGAAACAAGGTGGTACAGTGAGTTGAAGAGCTGCAGAGGGAGTTGCTGTCAGTGCCCCCACTAAGAACACGGTTTAATTAATCTTTACATCATGCTAAAAATGGCTGCATTTTTCCTTTCACTCAACATGTCATCCAACTCTTTCACATTCTCTCGTCTATATTACACATCTTTCTCCTGTGCTTTCTACAAAAGAAATTATGTTTCTTTTTCCCATCTGCTTGCTCTCTTCTTTCCCCATGAAAACTGGCCCAAGGAAAATGATCCTGTGTCTTGATTTTTTTGGATAATATCTTCATTTCTTGGCAGACAGGTAGAAAGCAAAGCAGAGAGCTTGGGCACAAAAGAGAGGCTGAGTGTTTGGCTATTTGGGGAAATTTTTGAAATTTTATTGTTTCTAAGGTATTTTCTTCCCCCATTTCTTCTTGGGAATGTTTCACTTAGGCTGCCTTTTAGTACGAGGAGAGAATAGGAACTCATATTAAAGGCTGAGGTTTGATGTTACAACTGTACACAGGAAAGTGGTACTTTCCTTTTATTGTTCGCAACAAATGTTTTCCTTTATGAGAAGCATAATAGAAAGGCAAGTCTGAAGTTATGGGAAAAGATGTTTTGCCCAACGTTAATCAGATAGGAATTGCTTGGGAAGTTTTACAAGAGGTATATTGTTTGAGCTAAAGAGCACCAGCTGATACTTCCTCTTCTTTTTGGATGCGTCATTACAAAACAAATATGGGGAAAGATAAATTGCAAGTATTGTGTTTCACCAAAAAAAAAAAAAAAAAGTCCTGTTGAAAATTAACTAGTAATAACTTGCGGTGCTGGATCTCTGCATACGGATTGTCTGGCTTGGGTGAGCTCGGCTATTCCCGAGTCTGCAGCACCTCCACGTGGACAGAGCCACGGAAAGTGCCCCTCAACCGGCACAGCTTGAACGTCGCCGCTGTCCGTCCTCCTCCCCTAGCCCGGCCCCGCGGAGCCCTCACTTCAGCTGTACACGTCTCAGCCTCTCCAACAAGCAATGCCGCACTTAGCGGCGAATACCTCGACTCTGCCTGTCCCGTGTCCTATGGTGTAACCAAGGAGCCCGGGCAGCGGCCACGACCTTGGCTCTCACCCTGCAGATAGCACTTCTCCACGGCTGTCTTCCACTAGATCAGGTTGCTCAAAGCGGCATCCTTGAACACTTCCAGAGATGAGGTATCCACAACTTCTAAAGGTAACTTGTTCCAGTGTCTCGCTACCCTCATTGTGAAAAACTTTCCCCTTGCACCTAAAGCTTCCCTTTCAGTTTAGAATCCTTACTCTTCATCCCATCACTATACTCACAGATCGACTGCCTCCTGATCTTTCCTGTAGCCCCCTTTTAAATACTGACAGGCTGCAGGAAGGTCTCCCAGGAGTCTTCTCTTCCTGAGGCTGAAAGACCCCATTGCTCTCAGCCTGCCCTCGTAGGACAGGTGCTCCAGCACTCTGTTGGTCTTCACAGCCCTCCTTCAAACCCTTACAGCATGCTGGCATCCCAGGAAAGTGCACACAATTTCCTGATTTCTTCAGTAATTTGCACATGGCCAGATGCCACCCAACTCTGCAATATCAAATGGCCTTCAGTATATACAATATACACAGAAAGAGCGAAGAAGAAAAAAAAAAAGGATATAGAACCTTTAACATTTTATTTAAAAACAACGAAGCAAGTGAAGAGAGATCAGAAATCCTTTTGTTTTTAGTATTTTTTCCAGACTTTGGTTTTCTAACATTCATATTCTAATTCAATTTCTATTTCTACTGACTCTACATCAACTTCTAATACCTCTCAAGAGCAGACAGATCTTCCCAAAATTCTCATTCCTCCATTTCTTCCCTAACACACCAACAGACAAAAGCACGTATTTGAAAACAATCAAACAAAAAAGTTCTGCAATTCTTTCTTATGCTTAAATAAACAGCTTCAAACTTTAGTTTTCTAGTATTCATTTTCTTCTTCAGCCTCTGCTTCCACTGAATCTATGCCAACTTCTTCATAATCTTTCTCAAGGGCAGCGAGATCTTCTCGAGCTTCAGAAAATTCTCCTTCCTCCATCCCCTCCCCAACATACCAGTGCACAAAGGCACGCTTGGCATACATGAGATCGAATTTGTGGTCAAGGCGAGCCCATGCTTCAGCAATGGCAGTGGTGTTACTCAGCAAGCACACAGCTCGCTGCACCTTTGCAAGGTCACCACCCGGCACCACAGTTGGAGGCTGGTAGTTAATGCCCACCTTCAAGAAAACAGATGAAAACTTTCCTTAGGTGTGTTAAGGCTTATTTCTGTTAACAATCAAAAATTCCCCTAGTTATGAACAGATAAGTAGCATATGGTTATTTTGCACTTCAACAAAATCACCCCTGTACTCAGAACTGGTGAGTACTGGGTTCAGTTTTGGGGCCCTCACTACAAAAAAGGCATTGAGGTGCTGGAGTTTGTCTAGAGAAGGGCAACAAAGCTGGTGAAGGGTCTGGAGAGCAAGTCTTGTGAAAAGTGACTGAGGGAATCTGGCTTAGTCTGGAAAAAGGGAGGCTGAGGGTAGACCTCGCTCTCTACAACTACCTGAAATGAGATTTGAGCCAGGTAGGGGTTGGTCTCTTGCCTCTGTAACAAGTGATAGGATGAAAAGAAATGGCCTCAACTTGCAGCAGGGGAGATTTAGATTGGATATTAGAAACTTCTTCACTGAAAGGTTTTTTTGACAGGAATAGGCTCCCCAAAGAGTCATCTGAATCCCCATCCCCAGACGTATTTACTGTTAAACATAGCTGAGGTGCCAAAGGACGTGGTTTAGCAACAAACTTGGTAAAGTTAGATAATGGTTGGACTCGATCTTAGAAGTCTTTTCCAACCCAAACAATTGTATGACTCCTCTCTATGAAAACGTTTGCCAGCAACATTGTGACACTGTAAGAGAACTGCTGCCTTAGTACACAATCCCTGGTAATTCAAACATCAGGCACTGCAAAAGCAGTGCAAGTACCTTGAATCCAGTTGGGCACCAATCCACAAACTGAATGGTACGTTTAGTCTTGATGGTTGCAATAGCTGCGTTTACATCTTTGGGAACAACGTCACCTCGATACAGCATGCAGCAGGCCATGTACTTGCCATGGCGAGGGTCGCATTTCACCATCTGGTTGGCTGGTTCAAAACAAGCATTGGTGATTTCAGGGACAGATAACTGCTCATGGTAGGCTTTCTCAGCTGAGATGACAGGGGCATATGCTACCAGGGGGAAATGAATTCGTGGATATGGAACAAGGTTGGTTTGGAATTCTGCCAGATCTACATTGAGGGCTCCATCAAAACGCAGAGAAGCGGTGATGGATGAAACAATTTGCCCGATTAATCGGTTTAAATTGGTGTACGTGGGACGCTCGATGTCAAGGTTACGACGACATATATCATAAATGGCTTCGTTATCTACCATAAAGGCACAGTCAGAATGCTCTAGTGTTGTGTGGGTGGTGAGAACTGAGTTGTAGGGTTCCACAACAGCAGTGGAAACCTGTGGTGCTGGATAAATGGAAAACTCTAGTTTAGATTTTTTGCCGTAGTCAACAGAGAGCCTTTCCATGAGCAGAGATGTGAACCCTGAACCAGTGCCTCCTCCAAAACTGTGGAAGATAAGGAAACCTTGAAGTCCTGTGCACAGATCAGCCTATAATGGATGAGAAGAAACAGGAAGGGGAAAAACAATATTCATTATTTCAGAGAGAGCAATACTAGAATAATTTCCTTAAGTTTCTTAAGATCAGCAACAAGGACAGTGGAATTGAGGCACCCTCAGCAAGCTTGCTGACAGCACCAAGCCGTGTGGTGTGGTCAACATAATGGAGGAAAAGAATGACATCTGAAGGAACCTTGACAGGCTTAAGAGGTGAGTCCATGCCAACCTCAGGGAAGTCCAACAAAGCCAAATGCAAGTTCCTGCACCTTGGTTTGGGCAATCCCAAGCACAAATACATGGTGGACAGAGAATGCATAGAGGGCAGTCCTGATGAGAAGGTACTTGTTAAGAAGCTCATTATGAGTCAGCAACGCACGCTTGCAGCCCAGAAAGACAACTAAATTCTGGGCTGAATTCATTCTAAGATTCTAAGACTCATAGTTTTAGATTGCTAAAATAAAAAAAAGAAACACCCAAGCATTCTTGAGAGGTGGTCTTCCATTTCACTTGTCCTTTTACTAAAAAGGACCAGTGCCTCTGCAGAACTTTTTTCTGAATAGGAGTATTTTCATATTTTAAAATTGCTTTATAATGGCAAGAGCAGCTCTGAGCCATTATGACACATTACAAGTGGGTTACAGCTTTAGAATCTCTGTTCCCCTTCTAGATTTAAGTATCAAATAAATGATGAAGACAGTTTTGTAACTTTAAACAGACAATCACCATTTCACTTTGAATCATACAATCCTATAAGAGTTTCTTACACACAACATTAAGATTTTTTAAAAAGCACCTAGAGGAGTAAGAAAACTTGCACAGCATTCAACCAAAACCTGAGGTTCAGGGTACTATTCTGCCTGACACATAATGAGGTGATTCAAAGCAAAAGTAACAAACCAAGAAGTGTAACAGCACTGTTGCATTTCTTTAAGGCCTTCAGAATATGTTTTTGAGGCATCCTTCAAATGCTTTCAAATAATGGTATTTCAGAGCCTAAAAAAATGTTAAGTTTTACTGAACAGTATTTTTATTCAACTTGACATGAGGCAAGGATACAAGTTTTGTTTTATATTATTTTAAACAATAGAGTATGCAAAAAAATCTTAGTGAAAGCTACAGCAAACCGTCACCATGGATGGCTGTAGAGCCCTATCAATTATTCTTACTGACTGGCAGCATGGATTCTTACCACTTTGCGAATGCGGTCTAGAACCAGATCAACAATCTCTTTTCCAATGGTATAATGGCCTCTGGCATAATTATTGGCTGCATCTTCTTTCCCAGTAATGAGCTGCTCAGGATGGAACAACTGCCTGTATGTGCCTGTGCGTACTTCATCTACAAAAAAACCCCAAATACCACAACATAAATTTGATCTGTTCAGATCTGGTGTGCTGCCTTGTGACTACACACCAAGTGCACATGTCAAAAAAGTGCAGTGAGTGTACCTGACTATAAACAGCTTGTCTGACTAGCCTTTTGTTCAGGAGAAAAACACCAAGCACTCAGAAAGCAGTATTTATACTGAAGAACATAGAGGTCACTCAGACAATGACATGACAGACAGAGACAAGATTCTGGATAGCAATCAAACAAATCTCTGGATGCTGTACAGCAGTCTAGAAACAGTATCTAGACTTTTTAAAAAAGAAAAATCAAATATATAGTTCTGTTGTTTTCCAAATGTTACCTGTAGATCATTATTTAATTTTGTTCAAATAACAATAAGCTCAAACATCAAAAGGGCATCCAAACACATGCTGTTTAAAAATCTGTAATGGTTTAATCAAATGAAAAAGACCGCAGAGGAGCTTTGCTTTTATACTAAAGATCTTTACTGTTGCATACATACCAACTACAGTTGGCTCTAGGTCCACAAACACTGTTCTGGGCACATGTTTACCAGCTCCTGTCTCACTGAAGAAAGTGTTAAATGAATCATCTCCACCTCCAATAGTTTTGTCACTAGGCATTTGGCCATCAGGCTGGATCCCATGTTCAAGACAAAACAATTCCCAGCATGCATTGCCAATCTGAACACCAGCCTGACCAACGTGGATCGATATGCATTCACGCTGCAAATCAAAAGCAGAACAATTGTCAGGAGATATGGAGCTACCTGTCACCCAGATTATATTCCTATAATGAGAAGCTAGCAGTGGGTTGTATCTCCCTGTGATCTTCCTCTGTCGCACTATTCCTTGGTTAATATTGAATGACAATTTAACTGATCAAACTGTCTGGCACTAGTTGACCTGAACAGACTTTGAGACTATTGGAAGATGTTAAGGACAACATAGTCTCTGTCAACACATAGGGTGAGTACAGATCCATCATCCCTCATCACATTGCACGCATATCTCTAATATTCTTGCCTTGTCTCTTTTTCACTTCCTTTAATTTTTGGAAAATGGCTTCCTATAATACCCCAAATTTTGCTGATTTGTTGCCAAATCAGGTATTGGGTAACGGTTGCAAGAATCCTTCTTGCATGGGACCATAGGACCACAAACCTACATGTTTTCCATTATAATAAGCATAGAGATACCTAGACCCTGGCAATTCATACAGATTTTAGTTCCAATCTGCCCACTTCTAGCCAGCTCCATTGACTGTAAGCAACTGTGCCACATGTTTAATCTCTAAGTAGCACAATTTTGCCATACGCTCAAGATGGTTTTCTAGCTTACTGTAACAGTGAATCTAGGAAAAAACAGAGCTGAAAAAGAAAAAAAATAGGGTGTCTGGGCTGCTCTTTCCTGTTCTTGTACCACAGAATCTAGAATTGCTTAGGCTGGAAGCTCACCAAGTCCAACTATGAACCTAGCACTGCCAGGGAACCACTAAACAACATCTCCACATACCTCCAGGAATGGTGACTCCACCACTTCTCTGGGCAGCCTGTTCCACAGTTTAACAACCCTTCTGGTGAAGAAGTTTTTCCTAATGTCCAGCCTAAACTTCCCCTGGTGCAACTTGAGGTAATTTCCTCGTGCTATTGCTTGTTACTTGGGAGAATAAACGGATCCCCACCTCTCTCCAACGTCTTTACAAGTACTTGCTGACGCCGTGCTTTAATTCCCACCCGTGGTACTGTACGAAGCCTTTTGCCAGCGAGACTAACGCTGTGCCTACTTCCACGCCCATTCACCTGGCGGCAAGCTCCCACACCACCCGCTGGCCGGGCTTGTGACAACCAGCCCGCCCTCGCCGCCGCTTCCAGCGACAATTAGCCGCCGCTACCTCCGTCCCTCCATTGGCTGCCCCCTCCTCCTCTGATTGGCTCCGCCACGCCACCACGGCCGCATGCCTCAAGCGCCCGGAGGTGGCGGCAGGGCCGCCAGGCTGCGGTCGTACTCCGTCACGCCGTCTCACTATTGCCGGGCTTGGGCTCCAGCCCGCCCCTCACCTCTGCGCGCTGGAGGCGGTCGCTACCAACAGACTGCCGTCGCTTTTTGACAGGTTTCGTCCTACCGGCCGCTGGCCGACTTCGACGCCTCGCCTCCCTTGAACTCTTAATTAACTTCCCTCCTTCTCCTCAACCCTCCCGCTTCACTGCTACCGTGCCACTTAGCGCGGAGGCAGCCTGCCGGTCCTGCCGCCGAACAGGCGGTCATAAAGTCCCCAGCCTTCCGCAAGAGGAGCACTCCCAAATACCCGTCCTCCCTCCCTCTTCTCCATCCATCAGGATCTCGTTCCCCACCATGATCTCCTCGCTCCTCTGAGGGACTCCACACCATGTCCACCGCTGCCCGTCACACCGCACCAACTGCCGACGGCCAACCGCCTCCAGACCTGTTGCCTCATTGGCTATTACCTAGGCAGGCTGGAGGTGCGCGGAGGCCGCTGATTGGCTGCGAGCACTCTTCGCTCCACCGGGGGTGATGATTGACATTTGGAAGCACAGAACGGGTGGACAGGCACCGTTAACCGTCAGCTCGTTCGAACCCTTACAGGGAGCATGGACATCTTCAGCGAGATCAGGTTGCTGACAGCCGCATCCAACCTGACCTGGAATATTTCCAGGTACAGCGGCATCTGCCACCTCTCTGGGCAACCTGTGCCACTGTCGCATCACATGCATTGTTAAATGTGTCATCCTTGTATCTAGTTTAAATCTCCCCATTTTTTGTTTAAAACTGTCACATCTTTGTCCTGCCACATCCGGCCCTGCTAAAAAGTCTGTCCCTATCTTTCTTATAAGACCCTATTAAGTACTGAAAGACTCTGGTCTCACCAGAGCCTTCTCCAGGCTGAACAATCCAAAGACTTTCAGCTGGTTTTCATAGAGATGTTACAGCCCTCTAACCGTATTTTTGGCTTCCTCTGCACCTGTTCCAACATGTACTGAGCTGGACACAGTACTACAGGTAGTCTCTGACCAGAGTGGAGCGGAAGGACAGAATCACTTCCCTTGACCTGCCTACCACACTGCTTTAGATGCAGCCCAGGATAGAGTTTGCCTTCTGGGTTGTGAGTGCACATTGCTGTCTCATGTCTAGCTTTTCATCCAGCAGCACCTCCAAAGTTTTCTGCATAGGGCTGTTCTCCATCTCTTCATTCCCCAGCTTGTGCTAATATCGGGGTTTGCCCCAATCTGCTGCAGGACCTTGCACTTGGTCTTGTTGAACCTATTGAACATAGTCTCCTAAAAGCACACGAGCATGAATGTTCACCAGAGCATGAGGCTTGAGCTGCATTGGGGCTGCATGAGAGTGCAGGCTGGGAGGTCTCTTCCAGACAGTGAACTGGGGTGTCTGCTGCTGCCTCAGAGTGCCAGTAAAACCCCCGTGTGGCTGCACACACACTGGCCCTAACGGCTGCTTGATGCCCATGGCTGGAGGTGGGGACAGCTGCAAAACTCTGGCTTGACCAGAGCATGCTTCTGTGGGGGCTGTGAGAAGGCTGCTGCCTGTCAGTGAAGCAACACAAATGTCTGCCCCTAGCTGCAGGCAGGGAGAGGCCCAGGAAGAGGGGGAATTGCATGAGGCCTTGAGTGACAGGGAAAGCTTGCCACTACACCTAGGTTGAAGCTATCTCTGGAGCACTTTGGTTAAGGCCTTCATGCCTAAGCACCACCTAGGCATCAGTCAGAGCTGGGCCAGTCCTCTTAATCCTCTTTGCATCAGCTTGGTCTGAATTGTGAATAGTGAACTGTCTTCAATTCTCTCTTGACTCCTTTCCTCCGAGAACTGCTGCATGTGAAGGCCATCAGATGACAAACATCTAGAGGGTGTGATGGAGGGCAATTAATTGATGCAAGATATTATTTTTCAAAATTAATATTGTTTATTAATTTTGGTATTCAAAACTCTCACCACCCCCAACCACTAATATTAATAATCATAGAATCGTTTAGGTTGGAAGAGACCTCAAAGATCACCCAGTCCCACCCCCCCCCCATAGGCAGGGACACATCCCGCTAGAACAGGTTGCTCAAGGCCTTATCCAGCCTGGCCTTGAACACATCCAGGAAGGGAGCAGCCACAACCTCCCTGGGCAACCCGTTCCAGTGTCTCACCAACCTCATTGTAAAGAACTTCCTCCTAACACCCATTTAAATCTCCTCTCTGCCACTTTAAACCCATTCCCCTCATTCTGTCATGACAAGACCTTGTGAATAGTCCCTCTCCAGCCCTCCTGCAGGCCCCCTTCAGATATTGCAAGGCTACTATAAGGTCTCCCCGAAGCCTTCTCTTCTC